>JAPQRP010000028.1:5871923-5885026 GCA_037367295.1 Apogon hyalosoma
GAGCTGTGGAGTTGAATGAATGAAGAATTCAGAGCCAAGCAGAGCATTTACAGTTTATGGAGAGCACAGGGAAAGGTCTGAAAATGAAGAATTCCATTTAAAAAAAAGCAAAATATCACTGCTTTAAGACATTTTCTGGTTACTGGCTACTTTTTAGATCTGGCAATGGTTTTGTTTTATTGTGTGTTTTAGGGTCAAAACAGGAAAAAGACAGAGAGGGGAATGGAAGTTTGACAGGTTTTTACTAAATAAGGCACTCAGAATGTACATCAATAAGAGATTTAGGATGTTGAACATCAGCTGTGAACTGGAACACCCTGAACAACAAGTATTTGAATTTGGGCCCAGTAGTTTTTGGTTTGGGGCTCTTTTTTCTAAAATCAGTCAAACTCCAAAAAGTAGTTACGTGGTCAAAACTCAATAAAAAACACGTGGTTCCAGGTACAACAAACTCCACCCCTCGCATGTATTGTAGCTTATTTTGGTATGGATCTAGCTGATGTCAGCATATCAACTGCCTCTACATACGTGCCAAGTTTGAAGTAAACTGAAACAAAATTAATGTTTTTATAGACATGTGGAATTTCACCCATTATAAGTAAATGGAAGGAAAAAAATTTAATTCATAAAAAATTTGAACTTTGACCTACTTTTCCCAAAATGTAATGAGATCTATTCTGGATCAATGGCAATCTATAAACCAAGTTTGATATGAATTCAACCAATAGTTTTGCTGCTAAAGTTTTAACAATCCAAACCAAAAACAATACCCCTTGCCTCCCATTCGGGGACGGGGCAATACATATAAACAAAGGAAAATCACAACAACACTGCAAACATCAATAAAAACAAAAAACGACAAGGAAACTGTGCAAAAAAACAAAAAAAAAGCCCAAACTGTCTATTTTTTTAGCAAGTCGGTCTCACTCACTCCTCTGTTTTACCGCCCTTTCCACAGGCAGCGGGGGGTGAACTGAGCATGCTCAGATGTCTACGGAAAGAACAAGGTCTATTCTATCAGCACGATTTGAAATGTCTCCTATTGAACAAATGGTTGAATTTTTATGACGGACGCTCACCACAGACATGCCAGGGCCTAAAGGGTAGGTTGTACTATCTGCAGTCTGATTCTGTTTATGCCTTTACTGATCCATCATCATCATCATTATCTCAGATCACGTGACCACCTCCCATCGGCCGCTGTCATACATTATAACTGACCTTTATTAAAACGACCACACGGGCTTTTTCTGTTTCCTTCCTTGTGGTTTTGATGTTTCCTCTCTAAAGCGTCTGACTGATAACATGTTTTTAACCAACGACACATTGAATATAATAGAGTCCGATCTGTTTCTGTAAAAAAAACATCTGTACTTTCCATCTGCTTCTGTGGGTTTTTTTTTTAATGCAGAACAGAATCGATTTATTTATGGAGCCTGTTTTTCTTCCCGACGAAGACGCCTAGAGAAAAATAATCAATCACCACTAACGCGGTGGTGGCAGAGATAATAAATTGCACGTCCGTATCTGAACGTGTGAATAAATAAAGACAGAGAAGTGAAAATAACAGCAGCAAATGGAGTCTCTCATGTCTTTAGCTTTATATTTTATGAGACGTGAGAACAAACTTGGACCAAATAACACTTTGAAGTACATTAATAAAGGATGAAGCTTCATAAAACAGCTGATGTGTTGATTCCTAATCTACAAAACTATGAATAAACACTGACCTAACGGCAAATGAAATGGCACATAAATAAAAACTGACATAAAATAAATTCAAATAAACTGATATAAAAGAAAAAAGGAAATTAAATCAAAAACATATATTCAAATAAACTGATACAATATAACATTAAAATAAAATGTAAAAAAAAAAAAATAAAATAAATTCAAATAAATTGATATTATAAAAGAAGAAAGGAAAATTAAATAAAATAAAACCAATTAAATTAATCTTTTGATTCATATATCCTGCAGATCTGTCATAAGCGGATACTTTAAATTGATAAAAACTATATTTTTCCTCATGTTGATGGATTTAAAACCCTCATTTAATGTGCGCCTGCCTCATTTTTACTTAATTTTATCATATTTCACTTCAATGTCCTTTTTTTTTAAGTTCATTCACTTATTTTCTTTTAGTTCTATTATTTTACAAATTTGTCTTCTTGTTTTTGCCTCTTGATGCCTAAAACAATATGATATGTATAATAATATTAATCATATCATAGTTATTTAAATCAGAAAACAATTAACATTTTAAGTCCAATTTTTTTTAGGTGACATTTTAGAGGAAAAACGTCTATGACAAAAAAAAAAAAAAAGCTAAATCTTTTACAGTGTTGAATTTCTTTACATCAAATAAAGTTTGCATGTTTGAGAGAATAAAACCACATCAAATTGATTATTACTCTATGCATTTTCAGCTTAACAGACTCAAAATGCAATATAAGATATAAGGGAATAAAATACTTTAACCAAAATCGTGCAAATCATATAAATTAATACAAGACAATTTGATAATATTTAAGAATATTTTGGCTTACTTCCGCTCTTTTTTCGGTTTATTCAGTTATGATAAAAGCTGAATGAGACTTTTCCTTCTGTTGGCGTCAGAACGATTCATTGCGGCGACGACAGACTGATGTGAATTTAACCGAACGTCAGAATCATCCATTAAAGTGTTTTGGCGTCGGTTTCTGTTCGATAAATCAGGTGAGAAGCAGCACAATGTGGTAACCTTTACAGAGTCCAGTCGGATCTGTGAGAACTGGACCTTTTCTCTGAACCGATGCTCAGTGATTTAACAGGAGTTTGACCTTCTCCTCCTCCTCCTCCTCCTCGTCTTCCTCTTTTCTTCACTCTGTCCGGCTGAAACTGGCTGAAACTGTGTGAACGAGACCTTTCCAGGTACAAAGACGCATGTTCTTCTTTGTGTCTCCGCTCACGGCCGTTTGTCTCTAAATGTAAAACCTCCTGCTTGGACGTCCCCCCTCATTAGCTCCGTTATTTTTTTTTACAGTTGAGAGATGCACGTTTGTGTAGAAGTCTCATAAAATCGTCTCCGGTGTCTAAAATGACCTTTAAAACGTCTCATTTGTCCAGAAAAGGAGCCAGAACAAACTAAAGACACCAGTTTGTAGAGACAGGACATAGACAAAAGCTGTGATTAATCATGAAAAGTTACGCAAATTAACAAATAAAAACAGTACATTTAGATTCAGAGACACTATCAACCAAATATTACTACAAATTTAAGGAAAAAACTGAAGCATTCTACTCTCAAACCCTTGTTAAATGCTTTAAAGCTGCAAACATTTATCTGTTTGTTGATAAAACAGAGCTTTTACCAACGGTTATTAGAACTGGTTTGTGGTTTTTCAAGGAAAAATGTCTAATTATTTGCAGCCAAAGCCTCTTGAAATTAAAAATCAGATGCTTTTCTTTGTCATATCGGACTAAAAAGATGATTTCTGCACAGTCTCCTTAAACACATGGGTTTTCAAGTATAAATGCTATATATTTGCAGCCCTGCCTCTTAAAACTGCAATTTAGATCCTTTCATTTGTCGTACGAGTATAAAGATGAACATTTTTACCATTTGTTGAAATGTTAAACAAGGATTCAGTTCATCAACTGCAAGTTTTCTTTAGTTGAGAAAAGGCAAAATGTAAATGAAACACTGTAAACTGTTACTGCATCCATATAACTAAAGTAGATTTATTGATTTCAACAGATTTTTAAGGCTTTATAGTATATGTTTAATAGTTTTTACAGGTAAAATGCCACATTTTACCTGCCGCAGCCTCTTGAAACTGAAAATTTGATGATTTGGATGCGTATATAATTAAACTAAACATCATCTGTGACTTTATCCATTTTAGGACAGTTTGTCGAAGATAAATGAAATGTTACAGCATTTCTATGTGGTGTTACATTATACTCAGTGAAGCTGAAATATACAGGAAAAAACATGAAAAATAAAGAGTTTGCATCCGAATAACTGCTATAAAACAACAGAAAATGACAGAACACAAGTGCTAAAACTGAGATATTTAACTGAAAAAACACTTTAGTCGTGTTTCATTTATCAAGTAGTTGATTGAACATGAGTTTATGGGTTTTTTTAGTGCTGGGTTTTGTGGTTTTTCAAGTAAAAGTCACATTTTTTGCAGCTGTAGCCTCTAAAAACTGAAAATTAGATGTTTTTCTGTGGAGTGCATGATGAATATTTCTGCATTTTATTTCAATATTTAAATAAAAACACAATTAAATGCATCACTGCTTCAACCGAATTGGTTTTTCAAATGCAATAGATTCATTTTTCTAGCTGGAGCCACTAAAACTGAAAAAACAACATGAACATTTTTGCATCTCACTTCACCGTTTGAATAAAAAAGACAATTAACATATATTTGCATTAACGGAATTGCTTTGCCGAATAAAAATGCAAAAACTTTGCAGCTGCAGCCTCTTAAAACTGAAAATGTGATGTTTTTCTTTGTCATATAAATATCTTTTATAGAATGAAATGAATGAAATTACTGAATTTGATAAAAAAATAAGTTGTGAAAATAAAAATATCAACTGGACATTTCAGGTTAATGACTCTACATTTTCTTTTCAAAGACAGACATTGACCACAGAAAACCTGGAGCTGTAATGTCCGAGCTGCACCCGAAGGCACCACAGCTGCCTCCAAACTGAACTAAATAAAGTCCAGCGCTCAGCAAACACAACACCTGCCCCTGACACACACCTGAGGACCACAAATCACCGACAACGACCGACTTAAAGGGACATTCCGCTGCTTTCACACAGGCAGATGAAGCAACACCTGATCCTAAACACCAGGTCCGGATCAAACACGACCCGCAACCGCCACAAAAACGGGCCCGAGTTAGAGGAAACTCACCGACAGCGTTAAATATTCACATGAGTGTTTTTACTGAGGAAACTGATTAACAATAGAAGACCCATCCTGAACTCATTAGGCAAAAATGAGGTTACGATGGGACAAATCCATAAAAACAACAGCAAAAAAGGACATTTAAGAACAAGAAAAGCCTAATTTCTGGGAAATAAGCGTTCATTTTTTTCATAAAAGTAATAATGACCTTGCCATGAGAGCTTTTCTTTAGAATTTAGATGCAAAACTTGAGCCGAACGAAAAGAAAGAAAAAAAAAAAAAACATTGAGGATCGTCTTCCTGTCATTTTATATCTGTTTCCTGTCAGATATTAACCGAGTGAATAGAACGACTTCTGCTATTTTTATTCCCTCATAAAAATGTCAGGGTTCACTTACAGACAATGCACATCAGTAGGTGGATTTGTTTCAGTTTTTTGTTAAAATCTACAACCTGTGTGTGTGTTTTTGTAGATACTGTAATGATAGCAGCTACAACTTGACCTTTAGTTAAGTCCTGTGAGAATAAAGTGTATTTTTGGGGCTAAAAGGACACATAATTTCATCAAAATCAAGCAAAAAGAACAAGAAGAAGAAGGTGGAGCCTCTTCAAACCAAAACATAAGATGGATATTTTTGCATCTTGCGTTAATGTTTGATCAAAACAAAATGTTACATATTTTTGGTTAATCGTTTTGTTTTTTCTACTAAAAAACAACACCACACTTTTGCAGCTGCAGCCTCTGACAACTGTAAGTTAGATGTCTTCATTTCGAGCGTATGATGAATGTTTTTGCATTTTAATCACATTTAAAAAAAAAAAAAAAAAGACAATTACACACGTCACTGGTTTAACAAATGTGATTTTCCTAGTGGAACAGGTACATTTTTCCAGCTGGAACCTCGAAAAAACGTGAAAATAAGATGGATATTTCTGCATCTTGCGTTACCGTTTGATTAAAAAAAGAAATTTTAACAAATTTTGTGTTAACGGTTTAGTTTTTTCTCATTAAATGCTGAATGTTTGCAGCTGCAGCCTCTTTAAAACTAAACACGTTTTCATTGAGCGCTTTTGCATATTGCTTCAGCGCCTGAATAAAAACCACCATTAAATAAATCACTGGTTTAATAGTATTGATTTTTCTAGTAAGAACACCAGTTTTGCAGCTGCTGCCTCTTAAAACTGGAAATGAGATGTCTTCGTTCGGAGTGTGTGAGGAAATGTTTTTGCATTTTATTTCAAAATTTCAATAAAAAAAAAGACAATTTAATGCATCGCTGGATTAACAAAAGTGGTTTTCCAAGTGCAACAGGTACATTTTCCAGCTGGAGCCTCGAAAAACTGAAAAATAAGATGGATATTTTTGCATCTCGCTTTATTCTACATATCTTTGCATTAACTGTATTGCTTTTCCAAGTAACAGAGCTAAAGTTTTGCACCTGCAGCCTCTTCAGACTGGAAATTCGACTTCTTTCTTTGGACTGAACGATGAACGTTTTAGCCTTTTACTTCAGTGTTTGAATAAAAGACAATTTAGGCACGTAATTCAGTAGAATGATTTAAACCCATTCTTTTCCCCTTTCTTAAGTGATTTATCACCATTTTTTAAATAATATCATCCTCTGTATTTTGCATTTTTTTGGTGTAAATCATGTATTTTCCAACATTTAATTCACCGATCACATAGATGCTCATGAAAACAGAGTAAATTCAAAGTTAATTATATCAAAACAGAGAAAAATGAAGAAAAAGGTACTATTTCAGTAAAGATATTGCTAATGAATGTAAAAACAAGTGTGTCCATTCACTGTCATTGATCCAACTCCATGGCTTTTACTGGTGACTCAATGCTGTAGAAGATGACGGTGTTTCCATGGCAACTATGGAGCTTCTGAACGTCCAAATGGGTCCTATTTGATGACCATGAAAAGATGATGAACTGTATTTTACACCAATTATTGACATGAACTGATAGGATTAGTGGATCAACAGGTATTAAACAGTTTAGATCAGTGGATGGTTTGTGTCAGCGGTGGCCGTGGCTTGTTCAAATTGCACTTATTTTTCTTCAGACATTTCAGGTTGTTCATGTTATTCGCATATTTAAGGAGTCTTTGTACTTTCCTTATGTAATTCTACTTATTTCGCTGTTATTATTTTACTGGTCCGGCCCACCTCAGATCTAATTGGGCTAAACGAAAATGAGTTTGACCCCCCCCCGATGTCGAGTAAAAACTGGACTTTAGTTTTGGCAGTGTTGATTCTTTTGCATAAATGTGATTTATTTGTCCGTAACAGTGTCTAAACTCGTAAAATGCGTATATCTGTTCTTGAATAGGGTTCATCCGTGCGTAAGAAAGATAAAAATACAAAAGACATAAATACTCATCCACTAGAACCGCCTCCTACTGTGTTTTCTTTTTTTTTTTTCTACTCTGAGGCTCCACCTGGTCCACGTCGTCAGCTCCAGGTGTTGAAAACAGACGCGTCGCTGCAGGATGCGTCGACTCCACGGTGACAACAGGATTAGTATCAATCATATTGTCTTTTCTGCAGCTGATGGTGGAAGTAGCTGCGAACTGAGACGTTGAACTGATTCTGAAAAAGACGCCTGGTGACGTCTGGGGTCAGGGGTCAAACTACCACTACGAAGACGCCGAAGCCGATAAAACGGAGTCGACTTAATAAGGAAATGTTCCGGAAAATGTCGCCCGAGTGCCGCCGGACGAGCCGACAACGCCGTAGCTCAGAGACATGTCGACAACTAATAAACACGACAATACCTGTCCTGCTGAGTTACATGGATAAATTCAGTCATTAATCGGGAAAAAAAGACTAATTATCACCCAGATTTAAGTACAAATAGGCTCACTTTATCTACTTTACTTTATATACTTGATTGGTGTGAGGCATCACTTTAAAAATTCATGTACGCATATGTTTTATAGACTTAAAAAAATGATAAGAAAATGTATTTTACTGCATTTTTTTTTTTTTCTGCAGCAACAGCTTCCGAAAACTAAAAATTAGACATCTTCATTTTCCATATACGAGTAGAAAATGAAAGTTTCTGCATTTTGCTTCAGTATTTGGATGAAAAAGCCAATTAAAGGCGTCATTGGTTTAAAAATGATGTGATTTTTCTGGTCAAAATGCAGCACTTTTGCTTAAAATTGAAAATTATAGGGCTCTTTGTCACTTATGATGAATGTTTTTGCATTTTATTTCAATGTTTGGATAAAACAAAGGCAATTAATGCACATTGTTGCTTTAAGAGAATTGGTGTTTCATGTGTTAAAGCTAATTTTTGGAGCTGCAGCCTCTCAAAACTAAAATTATCTACAAAATCTGCATTGATCCATAACTATAATATACTCACTTTGGTACAGACTTACAGATTTAAGTAAACATAGGCATTTAAAACTGACAAATTTAATCAACTTTGCTCAACATGCGTAACTGGTTTGAGGCATCACGTTAAAAACATATTAGTATGGGTATTTTAACTGACTAAAAATGCATTTTATCGCTTTCAACTGACACCGTAGAGGTTTTAATGAGAGTAAAGGTATTTTTCACATGGATCAAACTGAACATAAGAAAGTTAACTTTATTCTTATTTGATGACGATTATTTTAAGAAAAGAGTAAAAATGTAAGCCTAGGGTGAAATGATTTCTGATCCAAGTGGAGAAATATAAAACATTACCGCTGGTTTTTCCTGTAACTTCAATTCTTTGCATTTCAAAGGTTTGACTTGGAAATGAAACATAACATAAGCTGAAGCTGGTGGATATAAAACAGATGTATAGTATCGCTGCTTCCATAGATATAAAAAAAAAAGAAAAAAAAGACAGGAAATGGGTGAAAATTCAACCCAGACCTGCGTTATATAATAACACAGAGGCGATAGAGGATAAAAAGAAATACACTATATGGACAAAAGTATGTGGACACGTTGAATTCAGGCGTTTCTTTTCTAACAGGGGTCTGGGATACAAAACAATAATGACTAATGTTATAATATAGTTTTATATTAGGATAAATATCATTGCATTTGTTAGTTTGGTTTAAATTATCTTTGCTTCCAAAATGCCTCAGAGATGGTTTTTACTTAATTTCTCTCAACACTGATCTTGTTTTGTTTTTATTTTTATCCATAACTATGATTTTAAACGTTCTTCCTCTAAATTTCTAAAATATTTTTCATGCTTTGACTGTAAATAATAATTTTCTACCACAGCTAGCCATCTACTTTCGTCACATCTCGCTTAGGGAAAAAAATCTCCCGTTAAACTTTAAGAAAATATTGAGGTTTTTATCTCAAATCACCATGAACAGGACCATCTGACAGCTGTAGACATGATGCGTCTCAGTAATATTTTTTAACATTTTTTTCACTTTTTATTGAAAAGTTTTTACAGCGCCAACACAACAAAAACGTATAGAACACAGACCGTCATCTCATTAAGAACTAAAGTCAAAACCAAGGAAAATAGGCTCATACCACGTTTGACACGAGGAAAAAGTGAGGGTTACAATACATACACATACATATACATATAAAAGCAAAGGAAAAATACATTACTGTTTTTTTTTTTCAACATTTCAGTAATATCTACCACAAAATTTGACCATTTAGCTACTATTTGGGGCTTTGTTCGGTTAAGCCTGTCTCAATATTTTTGTCCATGTAGTTTATAAACATCAACATTTCCTTAAAGTTTAATGGGAAATTTTTCTTCCTAAGTGAGATGTGAACAAAGTAGATGGTTAGCTGTGGTAAAAAGAAAAACATTAAAAATATATATGTATTTGTGAGGGAGAACATTTAAAATCATAGACATGGATAAAAATAAATGTAAAAAAAAAACAAAATCAATGTTGAGAGACATTAAGTTAAAACCATCTCTGAGGCATTTTGGAAGCAAAATTCAAACCAAACTAACCAATGCAATGATATTTATCCTAATATAAAACTATATTCTGACAGTAGTCATTATTATTTTTTATCCCAGACCCCTGTTAGAAAAGAAACACCTCAATTCAAAGTGTCCACGTACTTTTGTCCACATAGTGTAGATACAGGAGAGAAATGTATTAGTGACAAAAGAAAAATGTTGAAACTCAGAGGATGCAATGGTTTAGAAGAGATGAGATGAAGAAAAAGGCATGGATTCATGTTTTATGGTGCGATTTGATAATAAACTGAAGGATGTAGGATGGTGCTGATGCAGCACGGAGATGAAAAAAAAGAGCAAAAAAAGATGAAAAAAATGGAAGGAGAGTCAATAAATCCACTGATATCATGACTGATAGTTTCCTGTTTTATCTCGGAGGAAGAAACGAGCTCAAATGGAATAAAAACGCTCACAGTCCAGTTATCGCTCTTTCAGTCCATGAAGGTCACACAGCGAACGCACGGCCGCTCTAAACTCTGACTTAAGGCTGATAACGGCAGCAGAACACATCCATCTGCACCGTCACACTGAGGTTTCGCAGTCTGTTAAGTTTATTACTGGTCACACGTTCATGGTCAGCAAATATAATTGGCTGAAAAGACGTCACATGACCCAAGACGCGGTTATGGACAACTGTGAAAGTCAGTAAAACCACACAGCGCAGACAGGAGCGTCCATCTACAGTAAAAGAAAAACCATCAACATGTGGTTTTACTGATGTGTGTTACGTGATTAAAACGTTCCCGTCAGTATCTGTAATTATCATTTTAATGTGTTTTCAAGGTTAAAAGGGTGAATTTTACAGGTGAAAGTTGAAGAAACAGGTGGTTTTACAGTAAAATGTGTCAAAAACATGAGATGAAAATAATGAAAAACTTGTAAAAAGAGGAAACCCTTAAGATTTAGTGACTATTAAAGGAGCAAAACGAGGAAAATTAATGCAATCAGTTTGCATTCGACCAGATAAAATGATGTAAAAGAGGATTATTTATGGTTTTTGATGAGACGAAGATGTAAATGAGAGATAACAACTCTCCCATTTCCTAATTTAATCCTTACTTTGCTCATTTAAGGGGCGAAATAATGAAAATTATCGCAATCTCAGAGCTTATTTGATAAGATAAAGTGACGTAAAAGAGTTATTTATGGTATTAAATTCTTATTTATAACCAGAATGTGACAAACACTTAACAAGCAGAGAATTTTGCTAATTTTTCATATATACAATTATACTTATTTTTTTATCTTTTCTGATGCATGTGTTTGTTTGTTATTTTTTTATTATTTACTAAATGCAAGAACAAAATACATTTCACTGACAAACCTTATCGTATATTAAATCTTGTAAAAACATCAAAATATGCAGAGGTCAAACAGTACTGGTGTGTTTCTGTTAATTATATGTCTTTTTTAAGGAGTAATACGCATATGTTCGACACTGCAGGGGGCGGGGTTTCATTTGAATAGGGGCGGGGCTTCTACCTGCCTCTGACAGGTGTGTGTGTTTGTGTTTTTTTCCCCTCACCTCCTCCGTTCTTGTAGCACAGGTAGGGGAACCGCCACACGTTCCCGAGTCCGACCGCGAAGCCCACGCAGGACATGATGAAGTCCATCTGCCGCGTCCACGTCTCACGCTCTGGAATGGCCGTGACCACGCCCCCTTTCTTGTCCGGGCCGGCGCAGGTACCGCCCACGACCAGGCTGGCACCGCTGGCGCCTCCTCCGGCGCCGCTGGACCCCATCAGGCTGCCGTTGGTGGCCGCGGAGGAGAACCCGGCGCCGTTGGACATGAGGAGGTGGTGGTTCTTCTTGGTCTCCTCCAGCATGACCAGGGAGCAGGAGGAGGCGGGAAGAGCCTGCTTCTCCATGATGAGACGAGAACCAGTCAGGAACCAGTGAAGAACCAGCAGGAACCAGTGAAGAACCAGTAGGTACCCTTGAGGAACCAGTCAACGTGGGTCCACAGTCCCACCAAGTGTCCTCCTTAGCGTCCCTTTAATCCTGCTCCGGTCAGTGACTCAGCCTCAGCTCTGCTTCTCAGTTTTCTACCCACTTCTCTTTCACTTCGTTGTCTTTCCCTTTGGTTGGACTCAGTTTTCTGCTTCTTTTCACCTGCTCTGAAAAGTCCAGATCCTGGTCTGAGAAAACAGCCCCGGTTCCCTTTAGTCCGGCAGGTTTTAGTCCTCGTTTTAGTCCTAAACAGGAGTGCGCTCCTCACCTGTTCACCCCCTCAGATCCTCATGAACAGATGAGTCAGAAACAGCAGATCTGTCCTGTCTTTTCCTTCAGACCCAAGAACAAATATGAGGATTATTTCAGTCCAGGATCACATCAGCCACAAGGTTCATTCACCACTCCGATTTAATCCACGAATTAGAAACAGGAGGTTAATATTTAAAAAAAAAAAAAAAAAAAGTCTAATTATAATAAGGAGATTTGTTTAAAAAAAATAGAGAGAGGAAAATAATGAAAATAAAAATAAAAGGATTTACACCGAGTATCGGACAGCGACCTTCAAAAACAATCCACGAAACACTTGAATGTGAGTCTGAAGAATCGCATGGGAACAGAGAGTCACGGAGGAGACGGCGGCCTGCTGGAAGACGGAGCGGACGGGCCGGTCACCGGGCGGCGCGGCTCGGCGTCAGACCCGGCGGCGCGGGGCGACGCTGCGCACGGGGGGGCGGGGGCTGTGGAGGAATTAGAAGCACGGCTCCATCCGAGGAGCAGCAGGAGGACACGGAGGAGGAGGAGGAGGAAGAGGAGGACGGAGACAACGGCACAGCCTTCTTCTGTCAAATGTCCCGGTTCAGACGCTCTCCGGTATTTAAACTCCTCCGCGGTCTGTCCGTCCGTGCGTCCGACCGGAGGCTTTAAAAGGACAGGCGGACGCTCCAGCTGACGTCACGCACACGGCCACGCCCACTCCCTCTCTCTCTCTCTCTCTCTCTCTCTCTCTCTCTCTCTCTCTCTCTCTCTGAGCGTCACCGGGATCATCCTCCTCCTCCTCCTTCTTCATCATCATCATCATCATCATCGTCTCTTCCATCTGATGTAGAGGGAAGCCCCCAGGCCGAGCCCCACCACAAACACAACCAACACAAACGAACACAATAATCTATGAAATGAACAAAATAATCTATAAAATGAACACAATAATCTATAAAATGAACAAAATAATCTATAAAATGAACAAAATAATCTATGAAATGAACAAAATAATCTATGAAA
>JAPQRP010000028.1:5901128-5912806 GCA_037367295.1 Apogon hyalosoma
GATTCATTCCATGTTTTCTGTTCTGTCTGTTTTAGTCACATGATCCACACAGGAGTTAGGACTGGATTGGATAAACACTGCTTCTGATCATTTTTGATGGTCTAATAATTTTTTCCATGACTGTAGAAGCTGCTCTGGTGTTTTCACGGGGGCTCGTACAGGTCGAACCAGTTCAAGACCACGTTAAGTCGTACGACGGTCTGTTGTCAATACAAACACCAGGTGGCTTTAGTCGGTTGCACTCACTCCTGTTCATACTGGACGAAAAATCACCAAGTTCTAATTATGGATAAACAAACTCGAACACATACTCACATTTTATTCTGATTATCTGTATTTTCTTTATCTGGTATTTGACGGTCAACTATCGCAGCATGTCGATCAGATATCGTCGCCCACTGAATGTCATCATTAACAATAAAAGGGTTTTTCTTAAACGTGTCTGGGTTTTTGTTTTGACCCCGCCCACTAAAATGGAGGCAAGGGCTATTGTTTTTGGTTTGTTTGTTTGTTTACACTTCAGCAGCAAAACTATTGGTTGAATTCATACCAGATTGGGTTTATAGATTACCAGTGACCCAGAACAGATGTGATTAGATTTTTTGGAAAAGTAGGTCAAAGTTCAAATTTGTTAGGAATTTTTTCCATCTTTTTTTTTTTCCCCCATTTACTTATGAGTGAAATTTCAAATGTCTAAAAACCATAAATTTTGTTTCAATTTACTTCAGACATGGCACAAATATAAACGCAATTGATATGATGACATCAGCTGGATCGATGCCAAAATAAGCTACAATACGTGCGAGGGGCGGGGCTTGTTGTGTCTGGAACCACTTGTTTTTAAAGTGAATAAAAATATATAAATTTGCATCAAATACAGCAGTATTTTTCCCTTTTGCTGATATTTATTCCCTCACCAATGGGAAAATATTATATGTTCAGGATAATCATGACATCTTTATCTTGTTGTGTTTAACAACTGAAATGAGAAAATTAAATGCATTTATTTACTTGTATTTATCAGGTTTTCCAGGGTTTTTCTCGAGGCTTAGCTGATGTCTGTTCTATTGGTTTTTTTGTGAAAATGTTTTTGCATAAAAATACAGAATTTTGCATCAAATACAAGAGTATTTTTCCCTTTTGCTGTTATTTATTCCCTCATCGCTGGGAAAATATTAAGATATGTTCAAGATAAACACGACAACAAGACAAAGATGTCGTGATTAACAGCTGAAATGGCATAAAATGTGTTTATTTCCTTGTATTTATCACGTTTTCCAGGTTGTTCATGGAGTTTTAGCTGATTTTGTGAAGCAAATTTTTTTTTGCTAAAAATATATAATTTTGCATAATTTTCAAAACCTATTACTGGAAAATCTGTGCACGTTTGTACATTTTTGCCATACTTTTTAACTTGTCTTTTATTATTGTCTTCATCTGTGTTTACAACAGTTTCCCCTGGGATTGATAAAGTATTCGAATTGATATACAAATTTGGAAAACTAAAACAGATCAAAACAATAAACAAAGCAGCTTTGGAGAAAACTGTTATTTAGTTGATTTTACGTATATTTGGTTTAGTTGATTATTTATACATTTATAATCCATCCAGTTCAAGGTGAAAACATACAAATATCACTGAATTATATTTTATTTAATCTGATGTCATAGTTCCTATAAAATTTTCACACTTTTTTTTTTATTTAATGCAAATATTTCAAATGTCACTTATCAATCTCCACGATTACTAATGATAAAATATTTGTTTGTTTGCTATCGTTTCTGTAGAAAATATATTCTTTTGGTTTCAGTTCTGATCTGTACAGAGCCACTGAGGTCACAAAAGATCATTTTTCTTGCCTGATCAAGATGATAAATATCAGCTTTAGTGATTTTGGGAGCAAATAAGTTACACGGTTCACACGAGAGAATTCGCTTGGGATTTTAAATCGGCGGTGAAGGGAAAAGACAGAAGGGAATTTCACACTAGAGGAACTTTAAGTCGAGAAAGTTGTCACTGACGGTAAATTTTGTTGAACTTTGGAGATGTTTAGACTGAAACTAGGGTAAGAAGCAGCGATAACAGCAGGGGTTCTCAAACTTCTGCAACTCCAAGTCCAGATCTGATCACTAAAAACGTTCCGAGGACTATATTCCCAAATTAGTGACAAACATAGCATGAGAAAATAAATAAAAATAAACAGTCTGCTCATATTTACCTGCTTTTATGAATGCATATTTTACATGTTCCTGTTGATTTCCTCTTACGCTTTGGAGCTTTTACCGCTGCAGTGTTTTCTCACTTCCCTTTTTCATTTTTCATTTAACCTCCTCAGAGCCAGGAAAGTACAAATTTATGCCTTTTTTAAAAATTAAATAATTGCAACAGTTTTTTCAGATGCATTTTTTATTTTTATGGAATGTCCTTCACAGTGGACAGTTTGTTTGTTTGTGGATTTTTTTTGTATAAAGCTGTGAAACTTGTACACGAACGTGGGCAGAAAACCCAAAGCTGGGTCTTAGGAGGTTAAAGAACTAATGTGCGTTCGTGACTTAAATCTGTAAAATACATCTGATGATGTGACAGCGTGTGTTTGATTTATATGCAACTGGTCACTGAACTAATAGGTTTTAACTGAAGTTTCATGTGAATTGTTAACACATCACACAGCTCAGACCGATCACATAAATAAATCAGGTAATTCGCTGCTGTATGTGAATTCACTGCTGCTGTTAGTCGCTCAAAGAATGTTGAAAATAAAAGACAGAAAATCCCCAGACCGTCCTCTAAAAGTCCAGTATGAACAGGAGAAACGATCACAGGAAATAAAACCTGTGGAAATGATCACATGGTTAAACTCCAGCAGAAACCTGGAGACAAGAGCCTCCAGCAGGGATGTCCGACTCATTTGAGTTCAGGGGCCACAAACAACCCAGAATGATCTGAAACGGATCAGACCAGTAAAATAATGACAGAGTAAGAGAGAAATAACGTCAACTCCAATAATATCTCTATGTTTTAGAGTGAAAGAAGTAAAATTACACTATGAAAATGTTTACAAATTATACTTAAAAAAAATGTGAATAACATGAACCATGAAAAAACGGAAATTTATTAAGAAAAATAAGTGCAATTTTAAAATTATTCTGCCTAAGTTTATCATTTACACATGTGCATTATAACGTACAGATCACCGTGGATCTACAAATATACAAAACATTGAATAACAGAGAGAATATTGTTAAAATTACACTTACTTTTCTTAAGACATTTCATGTTGTTCAGATTATTTGTATTTATTCTGAAATGATAGTTTGTAAGTGTCAACATTTTGGAATATTAGTTTTTACACTAAAACAGAGAAGAATTTGGAGTTGTCCTTATTTATAGGTTATTATAATAGTATTCTACTGACTCGTTTGAGATCAAATTAGGTTGAACTAAAACGACTCTTAATCTCTTCTGTGTCATTTTTGTATTTCACACATTCATCCCACGGGCCAGACTGGAGCCTTTGGCGGGCAGGTTTTGGCCCACGGGCCGTACGTTTGACACCCGTGACCGAAAGTTTTCCCACTCAAAGTGAAAGAGCAACGTAAACACCACGAAGCCGCTGGGCGACTTCGGCGAACGTTAAAAAACGTCCCAATGGAAAAAAAAACATTCATGAGCCTCTGCAGGACGTCCGCAGCGGATTCAACGTCATAATAGTCAGGATTAATAATAAAAGGTGCTCCAATCAACGAGCACAGACCCCCAGCCCCCGTCAGCAGACAGGAGCCCGTTTCCCTCAAACTAAAAACCACGAGGAGCTCCCGCTGGCCTCGCAGCCCCGAGCGCCAGGCGAACTGTACACCGCGAACGTTACACCAACACAGTCGTATGGCTTCTGTACAGATGAGAAGAAAAGGCACCGAACGCAGCCGTCTGCGCCGACGACACCCGAAGGCGACGCCTCGTCTGACCGCGGGCACGTTTTCACTGAGCAGCAGCTGATTGGCTACGACGAATGACTTCTGTCTGTGCGTCAAAACGATGGATTTCATCACCACAAAAGACCAAAACATAAACACACATCGACCCAAATATTAACCCCCATTGAAAACTATTATAATTAGTATCAAATTTATCAGTTAATTCAACCAATCATTTACTTATTAGATTCTTTATTATTATTTTATCAGGTTTTTTCAGGTTGTGAGGTTGATTTCTATTACTTTTATTCTGTAAAAAGGCAGAAAAAACATTGAAATTTTGTATTTTTTAGACCAACTACAACTGTTCCTCGTGTCTTTGGGTAAAACTGTTTTTCCTCAAATAAAAACCACGACTCGACTACAACCTGGGTCTGCGATAAAGTCCAGGAGCAACAACGACTTCCACAAATAATCGGTCAAATGAAAACTAAAGGTGGAAAAACTCCTGGAGCCTTTTATACGACGACACAATAACGTATACTTCTGCCACTTTGATGGAACATATTCAACAATATAATCATAAAAGTGAACGGTTCATTACTCTAAACACTAATTTTATGAGGTACCTTCAGGATTTATTTGCTCCAGGTGGATGTGTGGTCATACTTCAGATAAACTGTAGTTTGTAGTAACACAAAAGCACCACAAGATGGCAGCGGTTTGACTTGATTTTCAATGTTGATCCATTTAAAGGGGTTTAAAACAGACAGAATGAGTAATCCCATCAAAAAGAGGCTAAAATATCACAAATATGTACCGCAGAGGAAATTATAAACAGAGGCCAGTCTCTAATATCACTAATCCTTATATGATGTGTATATTTCTTTTATGTGTAGAGTTGGCTTTTTGTATATTTTAGTAGTAACTGTATTCATGTTTTATCTTGTAGTTTTTGTACACTGCCAATATTTTTTAGTATTTTGTGTGACATTTTTAAACAGTCTTTTGCACTAAATGGATTTTCATTGATCCTGTAACAATGGCAAAGATCTACTCTACTCCTGGTTCCTCCTACAGCTGGAATTCTGAAGAAATAAAGGTCATTATTTGAGGAAAAGCTGTAAACTGTTGCCGCTGTCGTGTTGGAACCAGTAAACAGATTAACTTAAGGGTTATTTCTGCTCGTTTTGACACCAGCCGCTGACGCTGCTCAGTGAAAAGGCTCAGGTCAAACTGCAGACCGACTCCACTCCTCCAGCACAAACATCAAAAACCCATAGATCATCTATAATCAGCATAAGGCTTCTTCTCTTTTCATTCACTTAGCAAAGTAAACTGTTTTAAGGCAGAGAGGCCGAGACAGACAGACGGACAGGTGGGTGGGTGGCGGTCAGGGTGTCTGAGATGATGAAGCTCCTCCTCCTCCTACTCCTCTCCTCCTGTTGTTGTGCTTTGAGCTGTTAGTCTGTGACGTGGACAGCAAAAGGAGGAGACGCGACGCCTTGCTGCTCTCTGAATCAGAGAAGACAGATGTTAGAGTTCAGGAGGGAAAGAGTTAACAGCGGTCATCAGAGGAGGAGGAGGAGAAGGAGGAGGAGGGGGAGCGGTCAGTCTCCTCTGCGTCACAACAACCCACAGGTTCATTTTCAGGTTCTCCTCTGAGCTCTTGTTCATCACAGCAGGAGGAAGAGCAGGAGGAGGAGGAGGTCAGACACAGCCCAACAAAGAAGAAGAAGAAGAAGAACCCTGCTCCTCCCCTCCCTCCCTTCCTCTGAGGTCAGAGGGTCATCAGAGGAGGAGAATCAGGAGGTGAATGTCAGGGAGTCGGGGTTGAAGGGGGGAGGGGTCGTCTTCACAAAGACACATCAGGTTTCACGCATCGACAGTGTGATCGGTCGTCCCATCCTTCCCGTTTCTCCGGGTCATTAAACAGACTGTGTGGACCACCTGAAGGGTCTGGAGGTGGTTTATGACGCACAGCCACCGTCAGCGCAGGAGCGACGTGACAACGGGGCCAAAAGGCTGGATTTGAACCGCCACAGAAACACAAACGTACAGATTATTTTCACCACGATATTCACAAAACCCTTTGTTTTGTACATCTTCTCAACTACAGATCATTTGAGCTTCTGTATGTAGAAGTGGTAAGAGTTGATCGTGCTTCCTTTCTATCTCTGGTGGAAGCTGCTCATGTGAAACCCTGTCTACAGGGGCAAGTCAGTAACTGATGTCAGGTAAGAAGGTTCTGCACTGGGAAAAATCTAAATCTTACCAAGTGTTTTTTTTTTTTTTTTTAAGTGTTTGGGGTTTTTTTTGCTTGAATTAAGCAAAAAAAAATCTGCCAATGAAACAAGTGAAAATTATCTTGGTAAGATTTGTTGAAATCAGATTTTCCAGATCTATTGTCTAAAAATCAGTTCTTATATCTCACTGAAAAGTTCCTCTTTAGAAGATTCTGTCTCATTTTAAGTGTGATGAGATATTTGGACTAGAAATGAGAAAAACACACTTGGTAAGGTTTAGATTTTTTCCAGTGCAGAATCTTCTTACCTGACATCAGTTACTGACTTGCCCCTGTAGACAGGGTTTTGTTTATTAGTTTTCCTCTGATTTAATCCATATGAGCAGCTTCCGACAGAGATAGAAAGGAAGCAGGATAAATTATCATTTTTATCACTTGCCTGTTCGGGAAAGGGAGTTTCTACATATAGAAGCTCAAATTTATCTGTAATTGAGAAGATGTAAAAAAAAATAAACATGTGTAATGTTTAAAGAACCCAGTGGTACTGTAACGCTATGATTGTTTTTAAGTGAGAAATACCAAAACTGTAAGCACCCGGCTCATATGTTTGTTTTTTTTTGGTTTTTTTAAACACTTTTGTATGTATAAAATAAGAAATACAAAAATGGCTCTAATAGATAACATCTGTATGAATGGTTCTGTCGCCTTTTCCAATAAAGCAAAATGACCAAAAAAAAAAAAAGGAAAAGAAAAATTACCCTGAAAAAGCAACAACATGCATTTTATTTTAACTCTGATATATTCTAGTTAAGAATTCCCCCATTGAAGAAGGAGCAACAAAACAGTCTGAATAATCTCCACTGGACCCGTAGGTTTTGTTCAGACAGAAGACAGACAGGATTTATTTCACTGGTAATTGAAGTGATAAGATCTGTGTCCAAACATCAGCAGCTGCCTCTCCTGCTGCTGTAATCACTTCGGTATCAGTTACAACACTGGACAGAAGCCAGAACAGTTTATTTCTGTGTCTGTCCGCGTCGTTTTTCACAGCATCCAACTGGAATCCGCATCGATTCCGTCCTTCCTTCAGGGTGTTGCAAAACACTCTGAAATCTGACCTGAGCCGAGCATCCAGACTCAGGGAACTCTAGAAATCTGAGTGGAATGGAATTTTAATCCACATCCATGATCGGAACAGAATCTGGATATCAGATCAAACTGACCTGCAGTCTGAACAAGGCCTAAAGAACTCAGCTGCCTTCAGAGTAACCGTTTAAGTTTGAATGTTTATCATTTCAGGTTCCACAGTCAGCTCAGTATGACCTGAAGTGGGCCGGACCAGTAAAATAATGACATAACAACCTATGAATAATGTCAACTCCAATCAATTCTCTATGTTTTGAAGTGAAAAAAGTTAAATTATAGTATGAAAATGTTTGCATCTACAAGCTATCCTTTAAAAAAATGTGCATAACATGAAAAACCGGATTTTGTTACGAAAAATAAATGCAATTTTAACAATATTATGCCTCGTCTTATCATTAATATGTGTGTATAACAATACAGATCACAGTGGATCTACAAATACACCAAATATTTAGCAACAGGCAGAAAATTGTTAAAATTTTCGTGAGACATTTAAGGTTGTCCTTATTTCTTCTGGTTATTCATGTTTTTGTGTAAAAGGATAGTTTGTAAAATTAAACATTTTCATGTAATTTTACTTTCTTACACTAAAACAAAGAGAAAAATTTGGCATTTTAAAAGTCGACATTATTTACAGGTTATTAGTGTTTTACTGGTCTGACCCACCTGAGATCAAACTGGTCTGTGTGTGGAACCTGAACTAAAATGGTTTTGACACCATCGACTCGTTATTATCTTCGGTGTAATTTTTACGATTTTATCCCACGGGACGGACTGGACCCTTTAGCGGGCCGCTTTTGGCCCACGGGCCATGTGTTTGACACCCCTGCTCTAGGTGTTTTTATTCTGACAGCAGGATCCATCAGGTGTCTGTGGATCTTTGTGAAAACGACCCCTGGATGTTAAGACGTTAACGGAGGTCAGGAGGAGGTAGGGGTCGACAGGAGGAGAGTCGTCTCACGTCCACCAGGGGGCGACAGACTTCACCGAGAGCAGACGAGCAAGCCAGCAGCAGATGAACCTCCATAAGGTTTGCTTTTTTTTGCCCAGTTTGACCTCTGACCCCGCTGAGAGCAGACAGGAAGTGAGCACCAGGAGACGCCCGACACAGAGACAGAGAGAGAGAGGACAGAAAGAGGAAGTCATTTCACCAGCACTGACTTTGGCAGGAACGCCTCCATCTCTGCGCCTCCGTCTGTCCTCGGAGACGCCGAAGACGCAGAGGAAGACGAGGAGGAGCTCGGGGACGAAGATCCGCCGACGGGCGCTTTGGGGAGGCTGTACATGTAGACGGCGCCAATCACTAGCCCCGCCCCCGCCGTGAACATCAGGTCCACGTGGAAGCCGAACAGGTAGATGGACGCCACCGTGGACACGATGATGGAGAAGGAGGTGGCGAAGCCCTTCAGGATGTTGTCGGCGTACTTCACCACCACGGCGACCAGCAGCCCGCCGAACGCCTGGTTGAAGATCACGCACCACACCATGCTGGTGTAGCCAAACAGGAAGCCGCGCTCCATGATGGCGGCGCCGTCGTTCCACCACATTCCCAGCAGGCCGAGCGCCGTGCCGAAAATCCCCAGCTGCACGTTTCGCACCCAGACGGAGGCGGAGCTTCCCTTCAGGATCTTCTCAAAGTAGACGCCGGCGAATCCCGATGACAGGCAGCTGATCACCACGGCAACCAGACCCACCATGTAGTTCTGGTTGGAGCTGTCCGACACCGACTTCTCCTTGTTTCCTTCCTGCTGAACCTGAAAGGAGACGAGTAGACGACGTCGGTCACTGATCAACACAAGTGAACATTTAGGACGTTAAAGATTAAGATAAGTTACAACTAAAGTCATATTTAAGCCAAAAAGTTGATTAAACAAACCCTCAGTTAATAAAACTGAAAAAAAAAAAGATTTAAATAAATACCTGCATATTTATTGTGACATAAAATATGACTGAGGTTTATCCATTTACTTATTTACTTATTTAAATCTTTTTTTTTTTTTTGCATGTGTGCTTCACGGACATGTCCACAATCATTTATACATGTAAATAAAAGTGTGTAAGTAAATGTAAATATGTTTATTTACAAATATAATCTTTATATTCATGTTATTGTTCTGCAAAAGTAGGATGACCATGAAAAGCAGTGATTTTCACAAATTACTCCTCTGTTTTGTGTTGCACTGGAAAGTCTATATATGACGACATTCATGCAACAGAGATTCACAAATGACCTTTTTTTCTTTCTTTCTGTGAGCAATACTGACACCCTTTTTCTTTTTACAAAAAAAACCAAGTGTACTTTGTAACAATGATGTCCTGTGTAATATGTTGTGAGACTGTTCTGAATTAAAATTTGAATTAAAAAAAAAAAAAAACATGACTCAGGTTGTATAAACTAAACAATGACGACATTTTAACAGCTCTTTAATGGAATAAAAGCACCAAAAAATAAGGAATCATCAGTAAAAATGAATGATTGTACTAATAAGTATAACTATTCTAGTGCATTCATCAAATATTTTGTGCATTGTCCTCAAATGACATGGAAATTAAGCACTTCATTAACCCTTTAAGCGCCAAAGTTGCAATACTGCGACAAGTAACATAACTTAATGAAAAAAAACAGCTTTTTGAAATCTTGATATCAAAGTTGAATATTTAAAAAAAAACAAACAAAAAAAAAAACTCTGGCACCTAAAGGGTTAATACACTCACACTAAATGATTTTTTTTTTTTTACTGAATCAAGAATCAATAACCAGATGAATTTGTGAGGTTGTCAGCTTCTGTTCCATGTTACAGTCCTGTGGTCTGGATGCAGATCAATCTCCCAATAGAAGTGGGCGGGACTTTCACTGGAGGAAGTCTAAATATGACTTCCTATCAGTGATCAATAGGAACTATATTACTATCTGTATCTATTTACATGTTATAAACCATCAAAATATGGGCCATTATAAGTAAAGGAATATTTTTCCCAGAATTCCAAAATCTGTCTAAAATTCAAAACTCTAAATTTCTCAAAACTGTGAACAAACTTTGTAGACATTGTCCCAAGGAAGATATGTATACAATTTGAAATGAATCCAACCAGTAGTTTTGAAGAAGAACATTGGTGAAATCTAGACAATGGTAACCTTGAGTGTGACCCTTCAAGGTCACTCAAGGTCAAAGGTCATGGACTCAAATTAAAGTCCATATAAGACTTCCTGTCAGTGATCAACAGTAACTATATTGAGAGCTGTATCCATTTACATGTTACAAACCATCAGAACATGGACCATTATAAGTAAAAGGAAATGTTTAATATTTCAAAAATTCATCCAAAATGAAAAAATAACAATATCACAAAACTGTGGGGAAAATTTATAAACACTGTCCTAAGGAAGCTACATAAAAAAGTGAAATTAAAAAGAACCAACAGTTTCATCAGAGATGTTTGAAGAAGTTGCTAACGAAGACGAAACAGACGAAGAACCCCACGCCTTCACAGTAGCTCATGGCCCATCGGACACTGCGGTAAAATCAATGCTTTCATGCTGAGCTGACAGGACTGACCTGTACGATGGCGACGCCGGCGAACAGCAGCAGCAGAGAAACCCACTGAACTCTGGACAGAGACTTTCTGAGCATCAACACACTGAACAGAGCTGTGGTGAGGATCTTCAGCTGGTACGTGACCTGAGGAAGGAGACGGAGGGTTAGTTACACTTAAAGACGAAACGCACCCTGATCAGACCAAACAGAGACGTATATGTTCAACAATGAACGGAGAAATAATTAATGATTTTACTTTTTAAATTTTGGAGCTCAATAATGAAAATTTGAAAGGATGGAAATTACAAGCAATTTTTCCCATTCTATAACATTTTAATCTGCAAATGAACACATAATATGAAACTGCAATAGACAGTGCGTTTGCCAGAGGCCTTTGAAAGAGAACTTCGGCCGATATTTTCACACTTTATGACCGGATACTAGTCATTTTTCTATAGCTGCAAAACAGTTACGGTAAAAAATTGGGTATTTTGAAAATCATGACCTTGAGTGTGACCTTTCAAGGTCAAAGGTCAACAACATTGGTACCAGATGAAAGACTGTATCTGACTTCCTATATGTCAATATTCATCTTAGTTTTCAAGATTGAAACCATGCTGTGAATATGCAAATGATGCACTTGAGCCCTGGTCAATTCAGAAGCCAATAACTCAAAATCTAAGTTCGTGGAAAAAATTATTAGACCATCCAAAGTCATCAAAAACAATGGTTCTTTAATCCAGTCCTAACTCCTGTGTTTATCATGTGACTAAAACAGACAGAACAGAAAACATGGAATGAATCAAAGCACTGTTTTTGTCAGTACAATGACATAG
>JAPQRP010000028.1:5970631-5983751 GCA_037367295.1 Apogon hyalosoma
ATCTATCTATCTATCTATCTATCTATCTATCTATCTATCTATCTATCTATCTATCTATCTATCTATCTATCTCATTTCCACTAGTACTTTCTAATGTACAACTGCCCATTTTTCATGACTTTCTTTATATAGCTCTTGTTTTTACTATTTTCTTTCCTTTCTGTCTTATAATATTTCTTACATATTCACATTCGGTGTTGTTCTGCTACTGGAACGCTAATTTCCTGAAGCTTTGCTCGTGGGATCAATGAAGTTCTATCGATCTGATGTGGACGGAGGATCTGATGAGGAAACATCGAAGTCTCCCCTCTACTCACACTGAAGTTTACGCAACTGTCTGGACACAAAGTGACATCTGTCGGCGTGACCACGGTAACAGTAACCCGGGTCACGACCACACGGTGACTCAACAGCAGCTGATGGAGGCGGCTGATTGGCTCACAGTTTCCACTGATGTGATGTACAAGCGTCACAACATCCACAGAAACATGTAACTGACACTGATTTGGATTCAGGTGTTTTCAGGCAGTATAAGCTCTTGTTAGTGAGTAATAATTCACCGTTAATGAAACACACACTGTATATGAACTAATTCAGGAACCACAGGTGCACGTTTGTCTGGCATGTGTCTTGTTGTGCACTGTACCGTTTCACTGTTGTCGTCTAGCTTCATTTTTTTACATAATTTTCGTCTCCTCGTGTCTTTAACGGATACTTTAAAACCACAAATATCTACCTGGTTTCTTCAACTTTCCATCAGAACCAAAAATAAATCTTTAAACGGGAACAAAATAATGACCTGACATGTGATGAGAAACATGCAACGCCACTGAACGCATCACCATTATCAACTTTTAGCTATTTTGGTGGATTTTTTTTTAACACTTTTTTAACCAAACAGGTGCTCTTACGTACATTTCACCTTCCACACACATTTATTTTTAGTTTTTAATATGTGATTACGCCGAGTATCCCAAAACGGTTGCTGGTTTGAGTCCAGTGATGAGTCAGTGTTCGTCATCTCTGACAGCTACGTTTTGACTCTGAATCATGACTCGGCAGCAACAGAGGTGTCACAAGATCCATCTGCGAGTCATGTGACGGCGCTGAAGAACAACACGGCTACAGCTGTTTCCTCAGTGTTGTAATAGGATTTCAGAAGAGGTCGCCGACCTTTGAAACCGGTCTCAGATTGTGTCAGAGGCGACAGGTTTGGACGTAACTTTAACATGGATTAAAAAATTTACCTGAATAAATGAATGCTTTAGATTCAGATTATGACGACATCTGGATAAATTTAATTCTAAAAGACCTGATCAGTGACCAAAACCTACGGATCTAAACTGTTTAATACCTGCTGATTCATTAATCCTATCAATACGTGCAAATAACAGTTTGTCGTCTTTTCATGGCCATCAGATATGACCCATTTGAACGTTCAGGGGCTCCGTGGTTACCGTGGAAACACCGTCATCTTCTGCAACATTGATTCACAAATAAATTCACATAGTGTGATCAGTGACAGTGGATGGAGACGACTGTTTTTATGTTCATTGAAAAGGACAAACTGAGACATAATACTGTTAAAAATGCACTTATTTTTATGAAGACATTTGAGGTTACATTGATTTTAAAGAATAACTTGTAGATGTAAATATTTCCCTTAATGTAAAATTACTTTTTTCACTCTAAAACATATAGAAACATTTGAAGTTGACATTATTTATAGGTTGTTGTGTTGTTATTTTACTGGTCTGGCCCATTTGAGATCATGGCAACTGAGTGGGACAGTTTGTACAGTGCTGTTATGACACAATGTTAAAGTGAACACACAATTATCCCCATATATTTTCCTAAAAAAAATCCCCTTTTCTTTAGTTTTGAACTTTGAATTTACATTTTTATGAATATCTACATGAGGAAAATACCTCATTTTCATTGAAAAATGCAAAATGCTAGGTGCTATATACACATTTGCAGAAAACATTTACTCTTTAAGTTCTGAAATCAGGAGTCAAACCACAGTCAATAGTAGTGATTGTTCAGTGCTCTCTAGGATTCAGGCAGTTCAGTCAAGGTCATAAAAGTACCGGAGTTCCATACTTGGCCCTGGTGATGACAGGTATTGTAAAAATGCAGGAACTCTAAAACATATTCAGGAACACGCGTGAGAATGAGAGGTATCACAAAACCGCGACAGCCTCTATTATTGTTTTAAATTAATTAACTGTGTATTGAAAACAGGGATGTCAAACATAAGGCCCGCCGGCAAAAACCAGCCAAAAACTGAAGAAATGAACAATCAAAGATGTCAAAATCATTTTAGTCCAGGTTCCACATACAGCTCAATGTTGAATGTGTATATGTAAATGCATGTTTAAGTATATATAGAGATATCTGTGTATGTATATGTATGTACATATATGTGTCATTGAATTATGTGTTAATGTAAATTAGATTTTATTTGTTCATAATAATAGAAAGACAGAAACAAAATGATTTAACAATAAGTATCAGGCATTAGAGTATAGATATGTTTAGACTAGGAAGTTTATTATTGTTATTAGTTATTTAAGGAGAAGGGGTGGGAGTTTATAAGTTACACTTCTTCTCACTCCTTTTCGAATATGTATTATATGTCTAATGTTTAAATGTTTTGTTTATTTATTTTTCTTCTTTTTGACATTCATATTCGAAATAAATACAGTAATCAATCAATCAATCAATCAATCAAGTAAACTATAATAACATAATAACCTACAAATAATGACAACTCCAAATTTGACTCCAATTTTTTTTTTGCACACACACAAGTGTTTTTTACACATAGGAAGTTTTTTTTATTATACAAATGTCTTTTTTATGCATATATTGTTTATTAAATAGATTTTATTGGGCTAAATCTGGGACCTCGGACACCAATTTCATGTCACCTCATGTGTAAATGTGTGCTGGTATGACAATAAAGTTCCTTGAATCCTTGAATTTTATCCTTGGTCTTAAGTGAAAAAAGTTCAATTACACAATGAAAACATTTACAAACTATCCTGTAAACTCTTAAGTATCAGGCATTAGAGTATAGATATGTTTAGATTAGGAAGGTTATTATTATTATTAATTATTTAAGGAGAAGGGGTGGGAGTTCATAAGTTATACTTCTCACTCCTTTTCGAGTATGTCTTAAGTTTAAATGTTTTGTTTATTTATTGTTCTTCTTTTTTGACATTCATACTTGAAATAAATACATCAATCAATCTGTCATAATAAAATGTAAATAACCTGAACAATTAGGAGAATCCTGAAATTTAGAGAGAAAAATAAGTGTAATTTTAACAATATTGTGCCAGATACAACTCGTTAGCCTCATGCCATAACTGCCCAAGTCATATTTTTGGTCAACTTGTGATAGCTACGTAAAATCAAGCAGCAGTGGTAGGAGAGAAAAGTTATGCAGACATCCCAATTTGGCCAAAATATGATTTAGGCAATTATGCTGTGAGGCTAACAAAGTGTTTTCTGCATTTGTATATCCACTGTGAACTGTAAATTGTGAATATTGTTGAAATTGCACTTTTTCAGGGTGTACATGGTTGTTCCGGTTCTTCACATTTTCACATAGTAATTCAACTTTCACACTAAAAACAAAGAGAGCAATTTGGATTATTATTTATAGTTATCATGCCTATTATTTTAGTGGTTTGAGATCACATCGGGCTGAATGTGACCCCTGATCTAAAAGGTGTAAAACAAGAGCGCACAATAAACCCACTGTTCCATCTCTTGCCTCCTCACTGTCCAGTAATCAGCTGTTCTGGATTCTGCCCTGATTGTGTCACACTGACGGTAAACAGGATGTTTTGGCTGAAGGGTTGCCGTGACAACTCCTTCAATAACAGATGATGCAAATCAGACAATTCGGTCAGGTGTGTGTGCTGCAGGTCTGACAGGTACACACACTGCCTGCCTGCTGTTCTTATTCTGCATCGCAGTCAGATTTTCCACGTGTTTCCAAAAACAATGTGACGCCTGAGATTCACGAGTCACAGAAAACGATCTGTCCTCAATCAAAACAATACAAAATGTCCCAACAGAGAGAGCGGCAGTCTGTACGCAGGGCAGGCAGAAGCAGTGCATGCTGGGAGACGACAGCGACTCCTGGGCCTGGTCCCAATTCACCCCTTAACCCTACCCCTTCATTTTGCGTGTTCACGTGAAGGGGTAGAGGTTGTTCTTATTCTCAATGAGTCAGAGGGGCTAAGGGGGAGGGGCTGTTTGACCTTTGAAACGGAGATATCCAGGACTTCACTACAAACGGAGGGGTATGACAAGTCTCCCATAATTCTGTTTGAATCATCGGCAAGATGGAGGTAAACACAGCAACGGAGCGCAGCAGTGTGACGAAAGAAACGCACAAACGTACGGATTTTCTTCGTAAACAACTTAACCATTTGATCGACCGTTTAATGCCTTTTCAATGTGTCACATTTCTGCGGTTTACACTTGATAGCCACAAAAAGATGACCACAGCCCACGGAACAGAGACGGTTCCAGCTGCTGATGGCATGGGGAACTGTTTCGCAAACAAAGTCGTTGCATGTGTTAATAGTGGCATGGATGACTGCTGATGACGGAACAGCTCTGGAAGGGCTGAACCAGTTCATAGGGGAATGTTTACACCACTACCCCTTGCTACTCCATTCCAAGGAAGTGCAAACGCGAAGGGGTGAACTGGAATTGGGTCGTGGATTTTGTCTTTTACGACAAACTGTGGCGTAGAAGCCGTTTCCAAATGTCTGAACTTTACTCAGAATGGTTCGGATCCAAGAAAACCACTCCACACGTCTGCTTCTTCTGAAACTAGGCTTACTCTGTCAGAAGTGACGGCTAGGGGTATATCCCTGAACGCCCCCAGTCCTTACCCAGACAGCTATGATGTCATGAGGTGAGGCATCCCCAGGTCATGACCTTTCATTCGCACTTGATTTGAAGTCAATCTGACAAATAGTTCCACAGATTTGAACAAAAGAGTGTTTAGTGATTTGAAACTTTTGAGCGGCCCCTTGTGGGCAATCTAGAAATGGTAAAATGTCCAAAATCGAATCAGTTCTTCCTCTCCACGATATTCATGGGTATGGAAAATATGGAATTTCTAAACTGAATATTTTTCAAGTTATTGCGTTCACACGAAGGATATCCGGTGGCAGCGGTCGGACCGAAAACATAATATCCCCGAAACTCCGGTTTGGGGATGTAATAAAAGCATTACCATTAAACAGATAGGTCTGGTACTGGATCCTGATTGGCTGAGATGCATTCAATGGCACGGTGAAATACTCTAAACACACACTGATTAGATTAGATCAGCTGTTTCTAAATGTTTGATTTTTGAATGTAAAATGAAAGAAGACATGATGAAATTAAAATGTACAAACTATCCTTTCACGAAAAATGAAAATAACCTCAACAAATATGAACAACCTGGAATGTCTGAAGAGAAATAAGTGCGATTTTAATAATATTCTGCCTGTTACTACATGTTTTGTATATTTGTAGATCCACTGTGATCTGTACGTTGTAATGTACGCGTGTAAAGAACAAACTGAGACGTCTGAAGAAATTGCAGGTAGGTCATGTTATTTCCATTGTTTTCATAGAATAGTTTGTCAGCTGAGACTGATTCTTGGAGGGAGGAGGAGGAAGATGGAACCTGCTGGGATGGGCTGTTTCTTTAAATGTAAAATGACTTCAGGGTATTCTTAGAACTCCAAGGTACTTGTGTTTGGTTTTGCCTACCGCCTTTTTTAATCTGTTTTTTGTCAAGTGTCCCTTTGTTTTTTTTCTGTCTAGTCTCCTTGTTTTCTGTCTATTGTCCTCTAACATATGTGTGAATGTATATACACGTATATGTATATTTTGTCTTTTTTTTCTGTGATTTTTGTCTATTGTCTTGGTTCTTGTCTATTGTCATCTATCAGTTTTTTTGTTTTTTTCTGTTTTTCCTTCGTGGCTTTTGTCTTTTTTTTGTTTTGTTTCTGCCTATCTTTTTTTTATGACATAGTTTCTTGTTGTGATTTTGTAAGTTAAAAAAAAAAGTTTGTCGATTTTCCTTGATGTAATGCAACTTTTTTCACTCTAAAACATAGAAAAAACTTTGGAGTCGTCATTATTTATAGGTTATTATATTATTATTTTACTGGTCTGACTCACTTAAGATCATATTGGGCTAATCGTGGCCTCTGAACTAAAATGAGTTTGACCTCCCTGATTCAGAGCATAAAGACATTTCAGAATCACTGAACAGAGACTGAAACAAACAGGTCATTCTAGCGTCGGTACTTGAAGGATGGAAACCGAAATGGCAACAGAGTGGGAAAGTTTGTACAGTGTTATGACACAATGTTAAGGTAAAGGTTAACTCACTATTTCAGTTCCTGTACTTTACCCATAAAACACACACAGCATCGAGCACAGGTGTGTCAAACTCATTTTAGTTCAGGGGCCACACTCAGCCCAATGTGGACTCGAGTGGGCTAGACCAGTAAAATAATAACATAACAACCTATAAATGACTACAATTCCAAACTTTATCTGTGTTACAGAGTGAAAGAAGTAAAATCACATTATGAAAATGTTCACATCTATACACTGTCCTTTAAAAAAAATTGAAAAACATGAACAACGACGAATAATCTCAAGTTTCTTAAAAAAAAAAAGTGCAATTTTAACAATATCCTCCTGAGACCCAGGAAAATAAAAGTTTGGATTTTTTTTTTAACGTTACATAATTATCTTGAAACTTTTTTTTCAGATAGATTTTTAATTTTTTTATGGGATGTCCTTTGTCTTGACCTTAATCGACTTGGCCTCATGTTTTGGGTCACTGTCATGCTGGAACATTCAAGACCGTCCCATGCGCCTTCAGTAAGGATATGTAAACTTATGAGCACGTTTGTAGCGCACATAAGGAGCTGCCATTCAAAGTGCTCTGGGATGAATTCCAGATCTTCATCAGAATCGACAGGAGAAATGTCATATATGTACCTGTATTTTTGGTTTTTTTTTATCTTTATGATCCCTCTAACCACCATTATCGATAATAACTCAGTCTGGTCTTTATCACCATTTTCAGTAAAAGTCCTGTGTCTTATCGGTGCTTTTACAGTACAGACTTGAGGACAACAACACGCGAGTCAAACCGGTCTGACTTCTGTTTATACATAGTGTGTGTTCATGTCTCAGTGATCAGAATTGTCATTGCACACGACAGACGTCGCCCACGGCCACTGGTACATCACGAAAACAATCTGGGAATGCACGACGTAACACTAGTTCTGTGTAAGGTTGGTTCCTGCTCAAAGGGACTTTTTCTTGTCTTGCTGCTGCCAAGGTTTTGTTGCTCAGGGGGGACTTTTTATATAATATTGTAAGGTTGTCTTTCCCAAATTGAGTCGCGGACGTGTCTTTCACTGAGAACAAAACCAGTCATGGTAAAGTACACAATAATGCTATGATACACTATATGGACAAAAGTATGTGGACACGTTGAATTCAGGTGTTTCTTTTCTAACAGGGGTCTGGGATACAAAACAATACAGACTAATGTCAGAATATAGTTTCATATTGGAATAAATATCATTGCATTGGTTAGTTTGGTTTAAATTGGTATCTTTTCTTCAAAATGTCTCAGAGGTGGTTTTTACTTAATTTCTCTCAACACTGATTGTCTTTTTTTAATCCATGATTATGATTTTAAATGTTCTACCTCTAAAGTTCTAAAATATTTTTGTGCTCTGACTGCATATAATAATTTTCTCTCACAACTAAGCATCTATGTTTGTCAAATCTCACCTAGGAGGAAAATTCTCCCATTAAACTTTAAGGAAATATTAATGTTTATAAACTATATGGACATAAATATTGGGACACATCATGTCTACAGCTGTAAGATGTCCTGTTCATGAGGATTTGAGATATAAAATGGTAGAAAATTATTACTTACAGTCAGAGCATGAAAAATATTTTACAAATTTACAGGTAGAACATTTAAAACCATAGTCATAGAAAAAACAAAATCAATGTTCAGAGAAACTAAGTGAAAACCATCTCTGAGGCATTTTGGAAGCAAAAATAACAATTTAATCAAAACTAACCAATGCAATGATATTTATCCCAATATAAAACTATATTCTGGCATTTGTCTTTATTGTTTTGTATCCCAGACCCCTGTTAGAAAAGAAACACCTGAATTCAACGTGTCCACATACTTTCGTCCATATATTGTATGAACAGGAATAAAATGGAGGCATAAAATACTGAGGGCAAATGTTTTAAATCTCTTTTTCAGGTAGTTTTTCCACCTAAAATCAGTCTGTTTGTTCCCTAATCGGTAAATACAAGCATATTTTTAATAGTGTGTGGAAAACATCACATCACAAAAAAACACACACAAAATATCTCAATATATCAAACATACATATTAAAAAACTCCATTAAGACACAATTAGAACAGTAATTTGTACCATATATACTAGACAATATATTATCAATGAATATATTTATCATTAATAAAGAGATACACATAAATACATGTGCAAAAATATTGACGTGTTACTACTTCTGTCTATATAGTGTGTTATTACATATACTATTTGTAGGATGAATTCATTGCTGCTGATAGTATTTCAATAGGATTTGTTGAGAATGATAAAATAAAATAAAATCTGCAGACAGCTGTGTTTACAGAGGATGGTTTCATCACCAGACTGAAGCGGCTGACAGGTGTGTTGTGTGTCTGTGTGTGTCGGTATGTGTCAGGTGCGTGTTTGTGATCAGCTGATGGTGTTGTTGAACAGGTCGGGCCTCGTTTAGACACTGACCGAACCAGGATGTGTTATTGTTTTGGAGATCTCATTCAGAAACCAAAAGTACATCGAGGTGCTTTGATGGCTTTGATCACACTGCACCAATGTTACACAACAGGACACACACCTTGATCTCTGTGTGTGTGTGGAGCATGTAAACAAAATAGTTTTCACATTCGTGATGCATCAGATAGCACTAAAGCACCCCAGATAATAGATGTTTTATTTGGCGTGTTTTGATTTCCTTATGATTTTCCTGCTGCACTGAAAAAACACAGTAAGCAGGTAAATAAGAAGCAAAAAACATTGATTAAAAAGTCAGTATTTTTAAGAATACATAGAAAATGCATGATTTACTTTTCTTCTTAAAGTTGGAAAAGATTATGTTTTCTGTTCGTGGACAAAATGTGTTTGATCAACAATGGAAACCTTTTTTCTCTACCGTCAACAAGAGTGTCCTGTCCTCCCCTCTGTCCTGTCGACGGAGAAATGCGTCGTTAGTTTAGATTATATCAGCCCTGAGCGTCGTAAAGAGGAGGTGATAATATTATTTATTTTATTGGTGGTGACGTTTTTTGTTGTTGTGTTTTGTTTTTTGTTTGTTTTGTCTGTAGGTTTATTGTATAACTAGACAAAACTAGCTATCGGAAGCGACGGTAGGGGTCTATCCCTGAACGCCCCCAATCCTTAACCAGACAGCTATGATGTCATGACGTGAGGCGTCCCCAGGTCATGACCTTTCATCTGCACTTGATTTGAAGTCAGTCAGACAAATAGTTCCATAGATATGAACAAAAGAGTGTTTAGTGATTTTAAACTATTGAGTGGCCCCTTGTGGACAATCTACAAATGGTAAATTGTCCAAAATCACATCAGTTCTTCCTCTCCATGATATTCATTGATATGGAAAATTTGAAATTTCTTAACCTAATATTTTTTAAGTTATCGTGTTAACATGAAGAATATCTGGCGACGATCGGACCAAAAACATAATATCCCCGACATTGTGTTCAGGGATATAATTAGTTTTTTTGTATTGTGTCTGTGTGGATCTTTATGTCTAAGTACATGTTTATGTAAATGTATAATTCAATAAAATTACAAAAAAAAAAACATAATAAATGAAGTATTTTGGTGCTACAGAGATATAAATCATACACTTAAAGACATAAGGGAGCATGGTGTTTGGTAGATGCTGCAGCAAAAATCACATCAGTTTTATATTTTTACACATTCCACTAAAATCAGTCCAAACAAACACTATTAGAGCAGCAGCAATTAACTGTTTTAATTGATAATTGATTAGTTGTCAAGAATTTCATTAACTGAGGATCCAGTTGAGTCATTTTTAAGGATCCAGTTCAAAGTCTTAAATTCCAGCTTCTAATAATATATTTTAGTATACTCCTCCTCTCATGTTGGGTTTCAGGATTTATTACCATTTATTCTAATACTATCCTCTTTTTTTCAGCAAAGATGAGTTATTTTCTGATATTTAATTTATCTGTTGTGTAGACGTTCATAAAAGCCCAGCGTGTATTCAAAGGTTATTATATCAGAACCAGGAAAACTGAAGAAAAAGTGACTTATTCAGCAAAATATACCGTTAACGAATGTGAAAACAAGTGTCTACGTCCACTGTTATTCGTCAAACTGTATGAGATGACTGTGTTTCCACGGTAACCACGGAGCCTCTGAACGTCCAAATGGGTCATATGTGATGACCATGAAAAGATTAAGAACCGTATTTTACACCAATTATTTCCATGTATTGACAGGATTAGTGGATCAACAGGTATTAAATGTTTTAGGTCCGTAGATGGTTTGGGTCTGAGGGTTAGGATATTTGTGTGACAGCTGGAAGACCTGCTGACTTTATGAAATTGTCTGGACTTGTCTAAATACAGGCTGTCATTTACAGTGTTGGGGAAGCTACTTTGAAAGCGTAGCTTGTAAAACTACAAGTAGGTCTAGTTCATCATGGCAATAGTTCTATTTCTACCCCTGGAGAAATGTAGTTTGTAAGACTATGGCTAGAAAAAGTAGTTTTAGCAACTATGTATTTTCAGTGTTAAATTGAGAATGTCCATGTGTTGTATATGAAACAAAATATGGCCATGGTTGGGGCGGCATGTGGCTATCGGGGGTGGGGCTGGTGGGGGGGTTGTCCATGGTGGTGACGACTAGGGCTGCACGTTATTGGAAAAAACTGACATTGCGATTTTTTTAACCACACGATATATACTGTGATGTGAAAAACTACTCATGAGGATATAACGGCTGTGTGGTGTCGACGCAAATGGTCAAACTAATTAGTTGTTTCCTCTCGTGTCGACACAGAACACGTGTTTGAGTTTCATCCGTCTGTAGCTGAAATAATTCCAGATAACTGACGTTGCTTTTCTTTTTGGCACCAAGTCTTCGTTTTCGGTGTTTTTCTCTTGTTCGTTGCTCATTTTTCAATGTTGTTACCAGCGACTCACTCTATGTGCAGGGGCGTGGTCTGCTTCGGCAAACTGATAAAGAACGATTGTGACTGGTGGATGGCTGTGCGCAGTGTGTGTCAGGTACCCAGGTGGAACTTAGATGAAAACACATTGACTTCATTTGCCTCCTACACTGCAGAAGCTGCGATGTGACTATTGCGCACACGTGCATTGCAATGACGACACTCAAATGATATATTGTGCGGCTCTAGTGATGAACACATGACCTTAATGATGATCGCACATCTGCGAAGCACTGGAGTGCTGCCAGGACAAGCCAATCAGAGGCAGCGTTGACTGTGATTGTCATGACATGATCACGCCTTCAAAGCAACTCACAATGAAAGAAAAAAAGCCTTGTGTTCAATGGTGAAATACAATTAATATTACACAATAAATCTAAAAAAAAATGTTTATATGTTGTTGCCCAAAACTGTAGTTTTCAAATTGAGTAGTTAAACTACAAAAAATTACCCAAAAAGTACTTGAACTACTTGATGTGACACAAAATATGAATGTGTTTAACTACCAGCAAGTTACAGCAAAATGTAGTTGAACTATGTAGGTGAAGTCTCCCCAGGACTGGTCATTTAGTTGAAATCTAAGGTTTAGTGTAAACTCTGATGTTAATTTGAACAGTAAAACCAGGTGTGAACACCGGCAGTGGTGATGATTCAGACTGAAACTATCCTCACACTTCACACAAAGACTGTGAATCCACAAAGAGTTGTGAGTTTCCTTTTGTGTTCAATGTGTCAGGACTGTTCTCTGGGCTCGCTGTCCAGTTTCTGTTTCAGGTCGGCAGGTGTGTGTGTGTCGACAGCTGACGCCTCATTTCAGTGAAATGTAACAGAGAGAAGAGAAAAGGCTCCGACATTGAACGTGATGGTGATGATGAGGAGGACCTGAAGCCGCTCAGGTCATTATCATCATAAACAGAAGTGATGGGACCTTTACATCCAAACTAAGGCTAAATGTTAAAGAACAGAACACGCAATCAGTTAACCCTTTAACCCCTGACGTGTCTGTGGTGAGCGTTCGGAATGATGTAACTTAAATATTCATAAAAATTCAACCGTTTCCTCAATAGAAAAAAATTCAAAACATGCTGATAGAATAGACCTTGTGCTTTCCATACACATCTGAGCATGCTCAGTGCACCCCCACCACCACCACCACCTGTGTGACGGGGGCAAAACAAAGGTGAAGTGAGTGAGACCGACCCACTATAAAAAAAACAGACGGTTTGTGCTTTATTAAAAGATAAGATAACACATTATTTATCCCACTGTGAGGAAACTTCATGATTAGAGACTTGGATGTTTCAAAGGTTAGCAACTAAATTGATTTGATTGCATTAGTATTTTTCTGTAGTGCCAGTGTCATGGACAAAAATGGCCCATTGACTTCCATTCAAACCACATTTTTTAATCTCACAGCCATCACACTGTATAAGGTTCAAGCTTCACTTTGTCTCCTGTGGGTCAAATCTGACTTAGACAACGGCAAATACAAGCCACACTGCAACACATTAAACTGAGCACATGCTACCAAATACACATAAAATAGGTGATGTATAATAAATAAGTTAAAATAATATATAGGGGGGGAAAAAAAACCCTAAAATAAACACCCCCCCCATACATGCATACATACAGTTGCGGAAAAAATTCTTCTCCCACCCCTTGTTTTCTTTAGTTTCTTGTTCATTTTCCTGCCTGGTCCAACTAAAGGTCCATTTGTTTGGACAAATATAATGATACCAACACAAAT
>JAPQRP010000028.1:6024241-6042580 GCA_037367295.1 Apogon hyalosoma
GAGGGTTCCCATTCAAACTGGAGGAACTATTAGGGTCCAAATACACAAAGACAGGAACCACAGACTCACAACAGTGGGTTTAGATCAATACGAGCCCTTTAAGACCCTGCACCATTGATGAGGCCATGCTACAGCCAACAGGGCAACACATCCAGCACTGTCTGGATGGGCTTCATAGAACTAATGGTGCCCATTTAGAGGTGGATTAAATGAGGCAAAAAAACTGCATTTTATAATAATTTCCACATATTTGTCTATTCATTTGCTTCTTTTTTATAAATCTATTAAATTGTAAAGAGACTTTATGGACACCATGTAAGTTATGTGTTTTCATCTGCGCGTGCTTTAACCATTCTCATCAGTTACCTGCATTTGTGTCCTACCTGTGTATCTGCAGAGACGTTGGCCGGTACTCTCTGCAGATGGAGTTCGTTGCAGTCGACCGTCTTCGCCTGGTGATAAACAGACTGAGGAGTGTACCAGGGCCTCGTCTCACACACACACTGTAAAGGGCACAGCACAGCGCCACCTGCAGGAAGAAACACAACCGAACAAAAGAGGCAACTGGGACTTAAAAGGCTGAGCACCGAGTTTCCTTATGACGTCAACTCATCATTATTCTTTACCTTGAGTGGAAGTGCTCACTCCAGTACAGACTGACGATGCCACCGTGCAGAAGAGCATAAAGAAGCCTAAAAATCCCATGATGCACTGGTGACGGAGCCGACAGGAAGCGTTTGGCTAAGAGCTACCTGTAGAGGGAAGAGGAAACACACAATAATCAGTGTTTCAGAGAGTTTCAGACTGTTTACATGCAGTTGCTATCAGGCTAAATGTGGCTACTGTTTTCACGCTGCAGAAATCCAAATCTTACCGAGTGTATTTTTCCTCATTTCTAGTCCAAATATCTCATCACACTTAAAATAAGACAGAATCACCTAAAGAGTAACGTTTCAGAGAGATATAAGAGCTTTTTTTTTAGACAATAGATCTGGAAAATGTTATTTAAAGCAATCTTACAAGATAATTTGGACTTGTTACACTTGCAGATTTTTTTGCTTAATTCAAGATTTTGTTTTGCTTAATTTAATTCAAGCAAAAGAAAAAAAAAATCTGCCAATGGAACAAGTGAAAAATTATCTTGGTGAGATTGCTCGAAATAAGATTTTCCAGATCTATTGTCTAAACATAAGTTCTTATATCTCACTGAAAAGTTGCTCTTCAGGTGATTGTAAGTGTGATGAGAAAATGAGAAAAATACACGTGGTAAGTATGTGCTGCTTTCCTATGTTTGGATTAGATGCGCTGTCTCTGTATGACTGTACTGTTGTTTCACTGTTCTCTTTTACCTTTATTCATTTATCTTGTCTCTCAGCTGTCTGAACTCTCTCTTTTTAAATAATGTGCTGTAATATATTGTTTTTAGGGTGCCTATTGTCATCAGGCCGGGGACTAGAGCAGGAAACTAGCATGTTGGCTAAAGCTGCCCCTTTTTACTGTTATTGATACAGTTCACTAATTGGGACTGTCCACGATACAATAAACAAACAAACAAACAAACAAACAAACAAACAAGATTTAGATATTTGCAGTGCAGACGTTTACTTAGTCAACATTTTGACTCATTGGTGCATAAAACACACAGGTAGTATTGTGTTATTCAAATAGTCCTATATCTATAAGGTCTAACAGCTTCAGGGATTAAAATAGAGCATATTCACACTTTCTCAGGTATGTGCGTATAAACCCAAATGCTGTTATAAACATAGCATATAACTGTGTTTAAGTCTGACTAATCACCCCCGGTTAGTACATTAGACAACGCTAGCATTCAGTCACTTAGTTAGACACACACGGTGGGACTGGACCAGCCTCCTCCCGGTGTCCGCCGGTGCTTCGGTCCGCCAACAGCTGCTGATGCCCGTCCTCGGCCGTATAGATAAAAAAAGCACAGATCCACAGTCCTCACCTGAGGACATCAATGAGGCCAGGTCCGACTTAGAAATGTTCTCACAGACATTAAGACTACATTAACTATATTTATCAACAAGTGAAGTTTGTGTCCTTGTCTCCTTATATGGTTGAACTGTATCAGGCTGATTGGCACTGATGGGTCTGGGTGGTCTGGTTTTGGGGGGGGGTACTGTAGGATGGCGTATCAGTGCATTAATTGTTCATTTGCGTATCTCTAATGTGCACATCCATAGACATATATACATAGACGCCGCATCGACTGCTCCTGCCCATTGGAGTGACGTGCCCGTAGGGCGGCCATCTTGGTCCAGTGCTACTCACTGCTACTGCACATTAAGTCTATCGAGGAAAGAGGTGTTTGCACTTTTAAAGTGATCAGAAATCACTCAGTTGTCGACATATATTTAAGTGGGTTGTTTGTTAAAAACGTCAGACATGGAGGATTGATAGACAGACAGATACAGACATAAATAGAATAAAAGGAACCCAGAAAACGTCAAGGTGTGTTCAGGTCTTCATTTGAAAGAATATCTTTAGTTTGATTATTATGATAATTATTATTATCATCATCAAAATAATAACAGAATAAAAGTACTAGTAGAAATAAGTGACAAGGTTATAAATAAATAATGTGTCTTATGTTATTATAATTATATATAATATTATAGTATGCACTTAAAGGGATAATAGTAATGGTTTAATGGTAAATGCTGTATTCTAACAGATCAATCACTGCAGTCTAGAATCACTTTATAGAAAAATAACACAGTATTTGAACATATATTTTGTCTCTTATCAGCAGCTGTAGGATCATGTAAACTGATCTGGTAGAGCCCAGATGGATCAGAGGGTTTCTATGGGTCCGGTCTTGGTTTCTATCACTATAACAGCCTGCTCACTCCAGTTTATTCCTCACTTACACTTTACATCGGTTCATCAGTGTGGAACTGACCACACATGTTGGAGAACCAGACTCCTCCCTGTAAACAGGGTCTGCAGGTGGGATTCCCCTGAGCACGATCAGAAGATGACGTCAAAGCGGAGGAGGAGCCCCAGAGGAACCTGACTGTAAAAACACTAACGGAGCTGAAAGTCTGAACTCAGTCAAACCAAATAATGCCTGAACATCTGGAACCAGGTCCACTTTGACCTCCACAGACCAAAACCATCCGACTGGAGATGAGTGAACGCAGTTTTCATTCATGGAACTATGGTTAACGTTTTGACATGAATCGTTCTATCAGTTTATAGACAGTGTTTAGACTGTCCAGAATAGAATAGAATAAAATAGAATAGAATAGAATGGAATGGAATTGAACAGAATAGAATGAAATTACTTAGGAAAGGTTAAAAATAGAGAAACTTTTTGGAAATCTCTACAAAAAATAGAATGACACTAGTTAGTTGACATTACCGTCCAATATCTGTTTTGTTTTGTTTTTTTTTCACAATATAGTGAGAAAATTGTGAAGTAATACTGAAATGTGCAACTACTGTACTTTTTTTTAACAGACAAAATGCTGCTAACACACTTTTCAGACCTAATTTAAGTCTTTCACTGTCAGATGTAATGTTAGCTGGGAAGTAGCTGAATGCTAACTAGCTAACAGTTGATAATACATTGTTTTACTTTAAAACATGGTCTGAAAGCCATTCAGATTTGACTCTCCATTGTCTTTTCACTTGTTAAGCGGTGTGGAAGTGATAAAGTATTAAAAAAAAAACCCCTCGTAACATCCCTCCATTTGTAAGATTTCAAAGAGCAGTGTGACATAATCCTTTGGTTCGCAATCCACTGAGCTTCCCTTCCTTGAAAATTTTTATTGAAATATATGAGAAATATGCTATTATGTCCATATCCTGCTGTTTCTATTTATCATATGCCTATTATATGCTGTTTATTTAACTAATAGTTAGATTGGAATGTCTCCGGAACATGTAGCTAGCCATATATGTCTTAGCTAGGTTTAGCACAGTTTAGTTTAGCATTGTCTTTATCTTTAACTGAAGGATTTTATTTATTTTTTGTGTCTTGTGGGATGAATTCTTGTGTTTTCTTGTGGTGTCTGGGCTCCTACTTACAAGTTCTACATGGGTATTTAGGGTGTCCCATTTCACAACTGTCCTACATGGTTTTATCATTCGTCTTTGTATGCTAACGTACGCTAACCTAATTTAAAATGCACCAGATAATAGTATTTACATAATCAGACAGGACGGTAAATACAACTGTGCAGGAATAAGCATTGTGTTACTGCCATAGTTCATAAACAGTGTCAGAAAAGAAGGTCTTATTAACACATTGATTCAACTGATCACACAAGAAACGAGTAATGGTTACGTTTACGTTTTCTCAGTGTCTAATAAAAGTCTAAACCAAATGTCTGTGCGTGTTCGATAACAAGCTTGGCCCCTGTTAGCGTCAATAATAAATAAAAATGTCAGAACACGTCCCCACATGGACAGAAACGAGCATCTGATGTGGATCTGAGGTTGCACTGAACAGCTGATGGGGAAACACAACGACTGAGAAAGATAGATATTTTATTTATTTATTTATTTATTTTGTCGTATTGATAATTTATTTCCTCCTACTTTTTATTATACTTGAATAGAGAAACTGTTACAGACAATAATTTCCCCTGGGACTAATAACGTATTCTGATTCAGACAATCCACCTTCAATAATTCATCACAAACTATCATTTCCGATCAGTGTACGAGCACAAGTAAGTAAGCGCAACAGTAGGATTTATGACACGAAATTCCAGTTTATTTAAGGCTGCACAATTAACCGAGTGAGATTAAAAAAGTTACAGTTACATAAGTATTTTGTGGTCATAGATACAGTGGCAAACGCAAATATTATATGATGATGATTTGCTGATTAGATTTTGCAAATTCTGGCTGAACACTAGGATTTATTTTGTTAAATTTGTATTTGTTTGGGGCTACACAGTTAATCAAATCACAATAATAATCCTGATATCAGCCTGTGCAATTATATGACTGCAAAAATCTGTATTTAAAGCTCCAGTATATGGAGGATCTCAATCTAATTGCAGAAATGGAAACAATAAACACAATCTTTGGATCTACTGTTTACTGATATTTTATATTTACTGTTAAAATAATGCAATATGTACAAAAAAAAATGTTTAAAAAGAAAATGACTTTTTTTTTTTTTAACCAAATCATTAATTTTATTATATTATATGAAAATATTATCAAGCACTGGAATAAGTTCATCATAACAAAGTAAATGGTGAGAGCCTAAAAAAATGTTGATCAGTTTGGTTTTCCTTGTTAATTTCTCCTAGAATTAATTAATTAAAGTATTCAGGTTCAGACTATCCACCTTCAATGACAAACTCTCATTTCTGATCAAGTGTACGAGTTTGCCTCTGATTTCTTATGGATTTTGTTGTTGTGTATATCGTATATATTGACTGTGAGCACAGTCTTCATGCTTTTAATTGTTTTATGAGTGGTTTTGTCCTGCAATCATTGTTGTTTTTTGGTTATTTTTTTGTAATTCTCAACTTATTTCCAGGTTAAATAAAATAAATAAATAAGTACATCTCCCCTACCATCCTGTGCTGTTGTTTCACCAGCCGCCACTAACCAACACCTGTAATTTACCTCCTTTTAACACCTGCTATAAAAGTCTGCACATTCAGATATTTGGGATCTGCTCCGTCTCTCACTGTTCTGTCTTTGTGCAGGAGCAGAACCTGGTCGTTCTGGTTTTGTCTTTTTTGCAGAAGTGCTGCTGACTTTATCAGGCTGCTGCAGAACGTTCTTCTTTCTTTCGCTCTTCACAGATCTGATCACATGAAGGCACTCGCGCAGACCTTTGGTTTAAAGCCAAAGTAGAAGAATCTCTGTGGATGTTCGCAGCTTGTTAGTGGTGAATGTGAACCCGGCGACACACACCAGAAATTAGTCCGACAGCAGAGCGCGAGTGAGCGAGGAGGAAGCGGTGACACGTATAATCAAATCAGAGCTGCTGCCTGCTTAATGTGAGCTGACAAGTCATGATGATGCTGCTGTTGTTGTTGACGACTTCCACACACACAAACACACACTCGGAGGGACTGACACCGGGGGGACACCTTGCCTGTGGTGCCATGGCAACCAGCCAGGAAGTGACATATGAGGACGAAGGGCTGTTCTATTGGTTGCCACAGACCAAAAGTCCTTGACAAGTTCCACATGCGTTTGTGCTTCAGTGCATTCAATGTGAAATAAACGACTAGAAACCGCATTCAGGTCTGAGCTTTAATTTGAGCGGGATTACGTCAGCGAGAGAAGGAGTGCGTGGGAGATGCACGGCTTCAAAAACTACTGTCAGACTCTATGGGTGAGTCTGACATTTGTGGCGTTGGATGGAAACAGCAGCAGCAGCAGCAGCAGCAGCAGCAGCAGGTCAGACAGAAATAATCCTCTACCTGCTGTCCCGCCCTGGAGGAGCGTGCACGTGAACGCCGGTGTGCACGTGGCTGCACCGCAATCAACAGCAGAAGATTACGGCGATACACCGGGGCTTACGGGTGCACGCAGGGTTCACACGGGTTCACTTTGAAACTTTTCCGCGACTTCTCCAGAGCAGATACGATCTCCACGACTGTTTATCGTCTTTAAGGCCACGAAGTCATAGATTTAACGCCCACCTGAAGGAAGAGAAAAGCTTTCACCGCTGCCTGCCAGTCATTTTACAAGGTTTATTTAACTAAAATGCTGCGTGGCTCTTGTCCAATTGAACACAACAACTGTCAAGGAGATGAGCCTGGGTAAATCTTCTACAAAATAACAGCTCAGAGAGAAAGATAAAACACAAAAACTATATTTAGATTTAGATTTATGCCTCCAAACACTGCTATAACACACAGTCAATATGAAAAAAAAAAAAAACAACCCAAAAAACGTCTTCTATCATCTTCTGCAACACTGAGTCACCAGTAAAACTCATGTAGTTTGACAAACAGTGGATGGAGAGGTTTATTTTTACATTCAGTTAAGGATATATTTCATAATTTTAGTCACTTTTGCTTGAATTTGGTCTGTTTTCATATTATAACCTTGGAATCTACTCTGAGCTTGTATGAGTGAATTACATGTAGGAAAACATCATATTTTTACTGAAAAATGCGGAAGGTAATTTTATAATAAATGGTAAAAAAAAAAAAATCACTTAGGAAAGGAAAATATAAAGAAAAATTCAACTGGAAGTCGCCATAAAAATATTTCCAGGTATTTAAGGGTTGGGGGAAAAAATACCATATGAAAACCAAACTGAATCTAATTTTTTGGCTCTCACTATTTACTTTGTTATGATGAACTTATTCCATTGCTCGATAACATTTTTATACAATATAATAAAATGCAGTATTTGGTAAAAAAAAAAAAAAAAAAGGAATTTTCTCTTCAAACACACATTTTTGTTTTTTTTTATATTTTTGAAATCATATAATTGCACAGGCTGATATCAGGATTATTATTGTGATTTGATTAACTGTGTAGCTCCAAATTAATACAAATTTAACAAAATAAATCCTAGTGTTCTGCCAGAATTAGTAAAATCTTATTACTAAATTATCATCAAACTGTACATGTGTATCTACAAAATACTTGACGCTATAAGGACTACCATTATAACAGGTCCAGATTTATTTATGTTGTTTTTGTGATAAAAGTGCCAGAAAATGTTGTTTTTGCCAATTCTTTTGCACCTTTTGTCAAGAAGAACTTAACTCTCAATATCTGACCATTAATTATTATCATTATTATTATTATTATATGTAACACGTGTTTAAAACAGTGTGTTATAGCAAAAAAAACATATTTGAATTTTATCATATTTCTTATGAAAAACGACTGTAAAGCTGCATAACTAAATTTTCTGAGACTATAGAAATAAACCTTCAACTATTTTACATGTGCTCAAACATTCTAGTTTGTCTAGCACATACTGTGTCCTTGTTACAGCTTCTTATTTGTAATTATTTCTAGTCTTTTTTAGTCTGTGTGATTTATATTTAAAGAATATTTACAGCTGAAATATAACTATCAATAAACTATACAAACTGCAAAAATATAACAACAAAAAAATGCGAAACTCAATAAGAACACAGCGAAACACACTGGTAGAACAGTCCAAAACAGCACTATCACTTTTCTGTACAATTATTTACAAGAACGGACCATAAAACACTGCTCAAACCTCACTAAAACGCTGCTAAAAGTCATAAAACTCTTCCATCTCTCTCTCACCGACTGCACTCTGCTGCTCTCTGCTCCGCCCACTTCCACCCCTCTTCCTCAGCCAACGCAGGCCTCTACTACAACGTGTCATATATCAAACGAAAGCTCCAGATCTCAGCTTTCAGATGCCGTTCGAGTTTTGTCCATAGCGAGAACGCATCGGGACTTACGATAATTTGAATGACGGTGTCTGCAATATTGTCCTAAAAGGGTTAAAACCTTGACAGTTTTATTTTGTCGTTATAAATTTTAGTTTTTTTTTTAAATTATTGCGCTTAAATAACTGTGCTTCTTAGTGAACGTCGGATCATTTCACGCCACCTTGCGCGTGTGATCTCGGCATGTGAGGACCTCGGTCTGTTTGTTTTTTCTGTTTCCACGCCGGCCCTGAACGCAGCAGCTCTGACAGATCGTTGGAACATGCGAGCCGTCCTTCTTCGTGTCGGCGAAGCACTGAGGGCGGGTTTGACGCTCTGCTCCAACATCTGAACACATCTCCTCCCCCTCCTGCTGCTCAGCACATGGAATATTGATGAGTGACCATTAATTATTTAACGAACTGTGAGCGCCTCATTAAGCGTCCTGCTGCAGAGGCTGTGATTGGAGGAGAAGCGGCAGACAGACGTTGATTAACCACGAGGGGTCTGATTGGCGGACGCACAAAAACACACACACACACACACACAAAACACCTCCTTATTCGGGTGGGACGACACCTGAACGCCACACGAGGTCAGCATCAGCGTCAGCGTCGTTCAGTTTCAACTTTTTGAGCTTTATTTTAGGTTTTTGGTTTTTTTTTTTTACTTTTTTAATTATGATAATGGTTTGCACTGCACATCATCCCTGGTTAAAAATGAATTCAGACTTTGACATCCACAATATTTCACATTTTCAAATCATAAGACCTACAGTACACACTTTTTGAGAGGTATTACAGTATGTATAATTAATTTATTAACCCCTAAAAACCCAGCGATGCTTTTATGGCAGTTCATAAATGAATTTTCCTCTCTATTTAACCTTTCTTAAGTGATTTATCATCATGTTTTATACTATTATTCTCTATATTTTGCATTTTTCACTGTAAATCATGTATTCTTCTATATATTTTTTCCTATATTTAATTTAAATGTTCACAAAACGAGTCAATTCAAAGGTTTTTTTTACATCAAAACACATATAATTGAAGAAAAAGTGAGTTTTACAGCAAAATATATCCATAACTGAACCTAAACCCAGCGTGTCCATCCACTGTCACTCGTCGCTTTTCATTGATCCTCAAACTGCGTGAATATAACTTGTGCATAAAAATCTACCTCGTGGAAAAACAACAATTGTGCCAAACTTCTTGTTTTTTGATGAAAAGTGGTGAGGTGGTTTTTTGGGTGTAGAAAAATTGGTATTTTGCACAAAACTGCAATGAAAAGACCTTTTTGCACAACTAGAGTCACATGAACAAAATAAAAAAAAAGGATGTTATAACAAAAGAAGAAGAAGAAGAGATTTAAAACAAACATGTTGGTATGTGTGGACACGAGGAAACCCAATAATTTTTGAATTTAGTACGAGACAGAAGGGTCGACATGTTTATGGAATGACTTCTACTGATGTACATTGTATCAAATTTCCTGTAGAATTGACCGTAAATACCAGGTAAAAAAGTTCCTGGATACTTTTTACAGGGTTTTGCTTGTACGTTTATAAATGACAGTCATGTATTGAACTGAGCAGCTCCGACAGCACCAGACGTTTACATCCCCAGTGCAAGAAGGAGCGTTTCCACAGGTCATTCCCTCCCACAACCATCAGACTTTATAACAGTTCACAATACCCCCCCCCCATATCACACCATGTACATGTGCAACCACAATATAAATAATGTAAACAATGTAAATATGTAAATATCGTTTAAAGTTTAAATTTTATATTTCATATTTTAAGAAAGTTTAATTCTAATTCTCTATTTATATAATTTTTTTTTTTACATATGTAGTTTACCACCACCAAAGTGTGAATGTAAGAGTGAATGAATAATGGATCCACTGTACGTGCTTTGAGTATGCGTTCATAGAAAAGCGCTACATAAGTCTAACCCATTATTATTATTATTATTTATTATATTTTCATAAATACCAGATTTGTCTACTGGTGTGTTGTATGTCGTTACTGTCAACTGTGAAATTTCCCCTTGGTGGGATCAATAAAGTCTTATCTACTATTGTTGTTTTATATTAGAACCAACCATTAATTGATCAGCACTTTGCTCCACTGTGGTTGTTTTAAAGTGCTTTATGAATAAAGTTGGATTGGATTAATTGTATTTTAGTTTTGACGGCTCCAGTTCGACTGTAGCTAACGGCGCTAACGGAGCCCGGACTATTGGAGGCATTTCCGGACACGGCTAATGCACACAGCTAGCGTTAGCATAACTTAACCAGTTTTTCGATAGCTAACATTCGCAAAAAAAAGTGCATTCTGAGTCCCACACCCCTTATGTTCAGCATGAAACACGACTAAAATAAACAAAATAATGTGAAATACAGTCACTCACACAAATAAAGAAACAGTATTCTGACTAAAATGCTGGTTTTGACGTGTCTACGTTACACGCTGAGTCAAAATAGACGTCTGCACAGTCAAATTATCTTGCATGAAGTTAGCACTTGAATCAGATTTTAGTTTTGTGGGTTAATAATGTCTTATTTACACTTTATTGAGTGGATGGATGTAAGTTCTCTCCCCGTGTTCACCTTCGTGTCCTCTTTAACACCTTCTAATGCTAACAGTATGTCATTGTAATTTGTATTGTTTACAGTCAGGACCAACTGAAAACACAAGCATCCTGCAATTTTACAATGTGATACTGTGACTAAATGCTTCCAGTTACCGTGAATATATCTATATTTTTTTTATTTATTTATTTTTTTTTTTTTTACAAATAATGCATTGCAATATACAGTTACACCTTGTAAACTGTCAAAACAAATAGCTACTGTGATTTTTTTTAAATGTAGAAATTACAGAAATGTGTTACAGTGTACACTTCTTGAATTTTTTTTTTTTTGCCACTTATGGGTAAGGAACCAAATATGGTAACTTCATTAACTTTGATTTTCTACATAATAATAAAACATTTTGAATAATATTACAAAAGTAATAAAGTCTTGTCCTGTCCTCCAATGATAATAATAATAATTCAGATGTTGAGGCTGTGGAAAAGGGCCGATGACCATCAGCTGTTTGATTGTTTTGGTTTTTTTTTCTTCTCGTCTCCTGCCGCAGATTTGCGCTCGGAGTCGCTGTAAAGACGCGTTCTGACCGTTACCGACGTGAGCGTTTCTGACTGAGATCCGGCGATGCAACGGTTAAAAAACAAGAGGAGGTTAATTAAAAGTTGAGGAGGTGAAGAAAAGATCAAATAGGCGATTACATAAGGCTGAGCTTTTGTTACCGTGGAAACCATCTGAATCTGGAAAGTCGACGGCGTTTCACTCTGACCTACTTTACTCGGAAAGTTTCAGAAACATTATTATGTAAGAAAGAAGAAGAAGAAGAAGAAGAAGATCAGGAGGAGGAGGAACTCTATAGACAGAGTCAGTTTTAATGAAAATGACTGGGATTATTTATTGCATTTTTTCCGCTTTATTTTCATTCCGTTTTAGTTTTTTATCACATTAACGGTTTGTGATGGACTCTATTTCTTTGTATAAAAACCAGGAGTCAATCAAAGCTGGATCTCACATAAAGGCTGGAACAAAAAAATAATGTGAATAAGCTTCTATTTCACAGTGGAAAATGTGAAAAGTGTTGAAAAAGCGACTTCAAATGGTCAAAGTCAGTCCACACTAGAGTACAAAACCTGCATCCCATGATAAATAACATAACGTAAAGTGCAAACGTCTTATTCCACCTTTATCTTTGTTGCTTTTTCAGGGTTGAAATGAGCATATATATTTATTTTTCATTCTTTATTTCTGCAGATACAACAAGAAAACGGGAAATAATGTGAAAACACTCAACAAACGGAGCTAAATGTGCTGTGAAGGTTAAAGCTACTATTGACTGCGACCTCATCTGACATGTGTTGAATGAAACCTGGTATAAAACACTAGAAAATTAATGCAATAAATCTTATTTTGTCTGAACAAAAGGGTTAAAGACGTGTTAAGTACAAAGGGAGGTCACACTGAATACGACCAACTGGATGCTGTGGAATAAAACCCAGTTATTTTGTTCATTTTTGTTGATAATTTAGTTCATTTTTGTTCAATTTGTTGAATATTTTCTTCTTTTATTTTTAATTTGTTCGTTTTGTTGATGTTTTCTGTTCATTTTTCCTTCAGGTAATTTTTTTTTTTTTTTTAATTTGTGGCTCATTTTGCTTATTTTTCTTAAAAATTTGTTCTCATAGTATCTGACTAAAAGGCTTAAAGACGTGTTAAATGCAAATGGAGCTCACACTAAGTACGACCACTAGAAGCTGTTGAATGAAACCCGATTATTTTGTTAATTTGTGTTCGATTTGTTGATTATTTTGTAAATTTTTGTTCAATTTGTTACATATTTTCTTCTCTTTATTGATTATTTTATTCATTTTACTATTAACGTGTTTATTTTGTTGATGTTTTTCTTTCCTTCGGGTAATTGTTACTATTATTATTTTTTTTATTTTTGACTCATTTTGCTTATTTTTGCCCAATTTGTTCTCATATTATCTGCATAAAAGGCTTAAAGACGTGTTAAATGCAAAGGGAGCTCACACTAAATACGACCACTAGAATCTGTTGAATGAAACCTAATTATTTTGTAAAGTTTTGTTCAATTTGTTGATTATTTAGTTAATTTTTGTTCAATTTGTTGAATATTTTCTTCTTTTATTATTAATTTGTTTGTTTTGTTGATGTTTTTTGTTCATTCTTCCTCCAAGTTAATTTTTCTTTTTTTAATTTGTGGCTCATTTTGCTTATTTTTGTTAAAATTATTTCTATATTATCTGACTAAAAGGCTTAAAGACGTGTTAAATGCAAAGGGAGGTCGCACTGAATACGACCTAGAAGCTGTTGAATGAAACCCGATGATTTAGTTCATTTTTGTTCAATTTGTTGATTATTCTTTTATTATTAATTCGTTCATTTTGTTGATGATGTTCAGAGTCGTTCTGCTGCAGGTGGGTTCACTGCGATAAAATTTTTTAATCAGATTAATCCTGGTGATGGATTAATCCACTTTAACGTATCCAATCCAATCCACTTTATTTATAAAGCACATTTAAACAACAAGAACCTTTCCAAAGTGCTGCACATCATGAAAATTATAAAACTATTAAAAGGAAACACAATAAATAAATACATAAAACTACAACAACGCTCTAAATAAGACAATAAAATCAAAGATAAAAATGATAAAAACAATTAAATAAATAAATAGATAAAAGACACAGAAGACCACACAACTCACGCACAACGTATTCATTTTAACTGCACTTATATAAAGAAACCAACTCCACGTAAACAAACAGACCGAAGATCTGATGAAAAATGCAACAACTTACAAAACACAGCAAAGCAGCTTCATAAAAACCTGCTACTTCAGACAATTAAACTACATCAGACTGTGTTTTGTTTTAATTTTTTTTAATTTTGGTCGTCCAACCTACATCCACGCTAACATCCGTTCACCGATTTCTATCCAGAGGTCGGTCCGATCCTTACGTTTACTCGTATAAAACTGCACATTCAGCCAGTGCTAGCTAATAACCAGCTCAGAAAACACAAACGTCACAAAAACACATCCAAAAGTTACACATTCAACCTTTAAACTTCCAGGTGAACATGTTACGCACACTTTGCACGTCGTGTTCAAACATTTCATGTGATTATTCACAACTAGTTTTAGGTCAGAATTCAAAAGTTGCTCATTTTTGCATGATTTTTAAAATTCTGAATCAAATCAGCACTTTGTAAACAACAGAAAATTCCTACACGAGTCGCTTTTCCATTGAGCCTCAAATGCGCGAATATAAACTTGCGCATAAAGATTTACTTAATGGAGAAAAAAACGACAATTTCGCCAAAACTCTCATTTCTCAATTAAAAGTTTTTGTGCAAAGAGGTGGTTTTTCAAGTGTAGCGCAAATGGTTTATCACGCAAAACTGCAACGGAAAGACCTTTTTCCGCAACTAGAGTCAGTTGAATAAAAAAAAAAAAAAAAAGGATGCTGATGGACGTTACAACAAGTAAAGAAGATGATTTTAAAAGAAACATGTTGTGGTATGTGTGAACACACCAGGAAACCGAGTCATTTTTGAACTTAGTCCAGGATAGAGGAGTAATATATAATAATAATGAATATATCTGTAAATCAACACCTTATTTACGTTCGTCGCCATGTTTATGGAATGGCTTCTCGTGTCATCTCACGATAAGAAATAAACAAATTATCGCATTTGTGATTTAATGGAAAAACCGACATTACGCACTTCTGTTTTTTCCACATTTAGTAAATATCGGTAAAGTTTTGCGCAGATGTCCGATGGAAAAGCCACTACTGGCACCCTTCTCCCAAGTGAGTAAAAAATGTACATGATGACGCATTTTAGCGTTTAACATTTGACCTAGCGCAAAAAATAATAATGCATATTAACCAGTGTCGCTGTTAATCACTGACATATGCCAGGATGCAAAAATAAAAAATAACACGTAATCCAATTTTTATGTAACATTGTGAAAAAAAAAGTTTTAGTTTTTTTTTATATCAAAAAAATATGGTTTGTTTACATTACAAACATGTCATGTAAAGGGTTAAAAATATGACGGTTATTGAGTATTTGGTATTTTTGTTTACAGCTCAAGTTGATGGAATCCAAAAAAATGGAAAAAAGTTAAAAACTGTATGAAAAACATTCCGACATTACTACGGCGCTGCGCAGGTTACACACTTTTATTGGTTGAAGGACCTCTGTGGGCAGGACACTAAAGGGTTAATTTAAGCTTTAACACCTGCATTTATGATGATTAGTAAAATAAAAGAGACTGTAATCAATTAAAGCTGTAACAAGTTAAAACATCTAAAAACTACTTAGTCTATGTTCTATATTGTATTGACTTAAGCTAAAATGAATCAAAATCTGTATTTTTATTCGACTTATCCTGTTCTATGAGGATACCGATACTGTTATTTTTGTTTATTTCACTGCAACGAAATAACAACAAAAATAACCGTTAATAAACATGACAGGACTCAAAGGCATCTGTAAACAGGTTTTCTGTCAACATAAACTACAACTCCCATAATGCAACGTGACTCCTACTTCAGCTACTACTGTGACTTTATTCTAAAACTAGCATCATGTATCTTTAATAAAATATGTTTTCATTTATTCTGCGGTTATAAATAGTTTGAACAATCTGGAAAAGTCAATTCTTGACTTAAGTCCAAAATAGAGAAATGATCTGATTCAGAACTTCGTAAAAAAACAACAAAAAAACACGAAAACCCATCAATAATAAGTGAGTGTGGTTTATATTTAGAACTGCAGTGGGTGTGGATTATTTTTAGCTCCAATAAATCACCTGAAACATTCCTTTAATGACTGTTTTCTCTTTGCTGTTCAAACTTTGGGTGCCTTTTTGCCCAAAACCCTCATTTCGCAGCTTAAATCTGTTCTTATTTCCAGCTCAGTCTTCCTGTAAACTTGGATTGTGTGCAGAAATCCGGGCTGTGTGCTGTGTTCAGGGGAAGCCCGTGCTGCTGGAGGACAGACGCCCATGTTCTCACCTTGCTCCTCCGGCTGCTGCTCCTCCTGCTCCGCTCCGACAGGCCGGGGCACGCGGGGGCTCACGGATCCGGGCAGAGAGCGTCCAAACCGGGCCGGGGCTCAGGCAGAGGCCGGGGGGGTCCGGATGGAGGAGCCGGAGGGTGAGTGTCTGTGCGGATGGGGAGGAGGAGGGGGGGTCTGCGGCGGTTCGTTGGGGTCTTTCTTATCCGGATGAAGGCGGACTGAGCCCTGCCGCTGCTGCCGCTTTTATCCCGAGCATCCCTCCCTCTCCGTCCTGTCCTCCTTCAGGTCCGCGGCAGCTGACTCCGCATCCGCCAATGGGATTGTAGGCCACCGGGGACGGGCCAATCAGAGGGCGGATGCTGCGGATGGAGAGGGTGAGGGGGTGGGAGGGTGTGGGGGGGGGGGTTCGGTCGCCATGACGTAATGCTCCAGATTCTCCAGATGACTGAGGATGTTCCTGCTTCTCATCTTCATCACTCTGCCTCAGTCTGTTTCTGCACAAAAGCCGCCGATTATCCTGCATCTAAAGTTCAGAGCTTCACAAGCATCAGTAAAACACCAACTCTTCTGTCACATCAGCACAAAAAAGGGACACTTTCACTCTGGATCCGGTTTATTTCGCTGGAAAATCAGAATCAGACACGACCTGACAGTCACGGGGCGTTCAGGGACAGGGACCAACGTAGGACACAACAGTTTCTAATAGTTATATATATTCTACTGTTGGACACAAATAAGGCTGTTTATTGGAAAAAAGATGACGGTAGTGATTTTGTCAGCTAATTTTAATTTTAAAAAATTACGTATTTATGAAAAAAACACACCGTACTTCAGAACAGAGAAAACTGAAGAAGTGACTTTTTTTTTTTTTTTAGCAAACTATATAATTTACTGAACATAGAAACAAGCGTGTCCATCCACTGTCACTGATCAAACTCCATGGGTTTTACTGGTGAATCGATACTGGAGAACACAGGTGTCAAACATAAGGCCCGTGGGCCAAAACCGGCCCGCCGAAGGGTTCAAGCCGGCCCATGGGACCAATTTGTAAAAATGCAAAAAATTACACTGACGACATTAACAGTCAGTCAGACTCATTTAGTTCAGGTTCCACATACAGACCAAGTTGATCTCAAGTGGATCCGACGAGTAAAACACCATCATAATAACCTAGAAATGACAACTCCCAATTTTTCTCTTTGTTTTAATGTGAAAAAAATGCAGTTACATTAAAATGTTGACATTTTAAAACTGTCCTTTCTCAAAAAATGTAAATAACCTGAAAAAAGATGAAAAACTTGAAACGTCTTAAAAGAAATAAGTGTGATTTTAATAATATTCTGAAATATTTTGTGTATTTATAGATCCACTGTGATCTGTAAGTTGTGACATACATGTGTAAATGATAAACTGAGGCAAAATATTGTTAAAATTGCACTTATTTTTCTTTTAAAAATTCAGCATCTATCTATCTATCTATCTATCTATCTATCTATCTATCTATGGCAGAACCTATGTCTTATAAACAGCAAGAAAAAGTAAGTAAAAGTACAACAAATGACAAAAAAATACAATAATGTACGTGAATACTATAAAAATACAATAAGAGGGAAAGTAACAGCCATGTATAATATCTACAATATACATTGAAGTTGAGTGAAAACATGGATAATTTTTATATTGTTGTCAGTCATGTAAGTATCAAATTAAATCAGTCAGACTTTATTTTTTATTGTCTTTTAGGAAAACTGGAAATGATAAAATGCACATGTGAAGACTTTAAAGGTGGTAATTCCCCTGAAAACGTCCTTTTTAACAACAATAGTCAGTAAATAATTTTCCTGAGGGATGAATGAAGCTGATCTGTGTCTGTATTTATGGGTTTCAGTGATATTTTAGTGACGTTTTATCAGATATTTTAATAACATTCCAGCCAAAACTCTGCTCTGTTTAATGTGCAGTTAATAAATCAGTTCTGCTTCTAAACCTTCCAGTGGATGTTTTGGTTCAGTAAACACATCAAACGTATACATTCATCGATTTTTCATGTTTACGTCCTGAAAGAGGAGAATCAGACGAACATCGGCTGAATCAGGGGATGACGAGGAATCCTGCGGATCAGTCACTTCAGATCAGTGTTTGCATCATGTGACGCATCATGTGACACACAGGAGAGACTCTGGAGACCCCAGAGGACAGGACAGACCAGGAGGAGGAGGAGGAGGAGGAGCAGAGAGAGGAAGAAGAAGAAGAGGAGGAAGAAGAGAAGAGAGAGGAGGAGGAGGAGGAGGAGGAACAAGAGGAGGAAGAAGAGGAG
>JAPQRP010000028.1:6065559-6087722 GCA_037367295.1 Apogon hyalosoma
AGAAAGGTGCTTTGGAGCGCTGGCCCTTTAAATGCACATGAGCCACTTCAGGCCCCGCCCCCTCCAGGTTGTTGGCTATGCTTTTTGTCCCGTTCAACCAACAACTGTACATTTTAGGTAATCAGCTTGAAGTTTGGACATATTTTTAGTTTTTACTACAACCACTATGGAGCCCGTGTGGTGACGTGAAAAAAAAAAAAAACACGTGCGTGTGCACGAATTGTTAAACGTGCGCATGAAATAATAAAACATGTGCACGTTTAATAATTTGTGCGCACGAAATATTAAAACATGCACACGAATCATGAATGCGTGCACATAATTATGAATTATGAATTCGTGCACACGTTTTATTATTTCGTGTGCACGAATTCATAATTTGTGCATGCGCACGTGTTTTTTTTTTTCCACGTCACCACACGGGCTCCATACTACCGCTGCTGCTGACAAAATTATGTGGAACTTGGAGAAATGTTGGTCTGAAGTCTGGACCTTATTTGTGCAAATGTCGTGACGTAACTAGTTATAAAATGTAACAAATTAACCAAGAATTCAAACAGGTTGTAGAAATCCATTTGATTTTTGCCCAAATGAATCTAAAAATAGCTTTGCAGCACCTGGAGGGTTCAAATTCAAACTGTATGAACTATTAGGGTCCAAATACACAAAGAAATGAACCACAGACTAAGAAAAGTGGGTTTAGATAAATATGAGCCCTTTAAACCAGCACAAACTGTCTTTTGGAGTAAAAAATCCATCCGTAACAGTGACTCTCTCCCCATATTCAAATCCAGACTCAAAACTCACCTCTTCAGAACAGCTTACCCACCATAAGTTTTTCCCTCCATTTTGCATTCTCATTTTTATGTATTGCAATTATTATTTTATCAATTTGTTTACTTCTTTGTATTTTATGCATTGTTTTATCCTCTTCTGTACAGTGTCCTTGGGTGACCTGAAAGGCGCTTATAAATAAAATTTATCATTATTATTATTATTATTATTATTATTATTATTATTATTAAAAGAAACCTTATTGTTAGTATAATTTAATCCTCCTTCTATTTGAAAAAGCAATATAAATACACTTGCATCAATTTCTGCAAAACTGTTTACAAGATGCTTTTCCAGTGTATTTACATATTAATAACATTTGCATCACAAAACTCTGAAGGAGGTGGCTTATTGAATAAATGAATAAATATATAAATGACAAATGAAAATACATCTAGGTCAAAAAAAAAAGAATTATACATACACTCAAAGGAATTGTTACAATTTTTGTGTCTAATTGCAGATGCATTCATTAGAGTGCAGAATTCATAGAGGAGAGAACTAAAATGATTTTCACAATGTGATTTATTACATTTAAGGGAGTCAAATTATACCATTAATTAACACAGAATAAAGGCATGTCTTAACCCATTTTCACCCAGCATGACTGTGATAGTTACACATGGAGGAGGTGATGACGGGAACACATAGCAGGCGGTATGAGACAGAGTTTTTTTTGTTGTTTTTCTTTCCCCTTACTTGTGTTAATTTATTTGGAACGACAGAGGAAGGTGTTATCAGAGCATATTGGTTACAAAACAGTCCACATTTTCACCTCGTCCTGATATCATTCACAGATACATACATTTATAATATGGCCAGGAAGATGTGAAGTGGGGGTTTAAATCAGTCTATATGTTGTATTTCTGCTTTCATATATTAAAAAAATGACCTAAAATGATCATCAGAGTGTTTAGAATAAAGAGCTGTGAAGTTGGATTCGAACAGATCTTTAGTTCAGCTGCTAACAACACAAACCGAACAGAAAACAGAGGTGATTCGTGGTTTTACTGCGGCTGTTTTCAGTCTAAAAACAGAGCTGAGCTAACAGAGCTATAATGTAAACTATCAGCTGATGCGGCACGTGAAGATTATAAGACAGGGTTAACTTGAGCAACTGTTACAATACGCATCTATGGGTTTTAATTTGAAGAAGAAAACTTGATACCATAATACAGATGTGTGTCAACAATGACCTTTAGCGACTTTCAGTGACTGATACAGTCTGTGGATACAAAGTTGATTCATTGGTAGTTTTGGGTCGAAGTGTGTTCTGGTACCAGACTGACCCCTACTGGTGTGAGTTTGAAACAGACTGATAAAGGATTAGTAAAGGTTACCTGTTAGCGTGTCCTTAGCCTCTGTCTCTGCTCCCCCCATCTCTCCTGGCTGCTGACCTCCGACCCCCGGCTCCATACATGAAGGAGGCGGGCTCTCCACGATGGTGAGAGGGGGTTCTGGTTCCCCCGAGTTACAGAGGAGCTGAGGAACCTGTGAAGACGAGTAGTCGCGTCACAACTCAGCATAAATCCCAAACATGCCATTAAAACTCGGTGGGAGTTCATCCTTCACCTTATTCTCCTGCAGCGCCACGATATCCAGCAGCCCCTCCTCTGACGCCAGGGTCTCCTCCTTGATGATGATAGGGGGCGGGGAAGGACGAGTGGCAGGGGGAGCAGAGGGGAGAGGAGCAGCTGCCAAGGTGGGTGGAGGCTGCTGCTGCTGCTGATGCTGCTGCTGCTGGGGGGGTGAGGAGTTGATGATAACGAAGAGCGGGGGAGTTGGGTGAGAAGAGGCATGGGGGTGAGTGGGGTAGACGGCTGGGTCGTCCTGCTGCTGCTGCTGCTGCTGCACCGCGGCACCCATCGGCATGTGGGGGGGTGGGATGGGACTCACAGAACTGCCCACGGGGCCAAGGGGGATGAGAGGAGTGAGGGAGGAAGGATCCCCCACACTGGTGAGATAAATCTGAGGAGGGTCACTCAGAGGAGGAACAGGAGGATTCTGGGCAAAACAGAAAAACCTTCATAAAACTACGAGTTAAAAATAGGACCAGTGTCCCTGTATCTCAGTGTCATGTTCTATTAAGAATCAATAACAAGTTGAACGTGTGAGGTTCTCAGCTTCTGTTCTATGTTTCAGTCCTGTGGTCTGGATGCAGATCAATCAAACAATAGAAGTGGGTGGTACTTTCACTGGAGGAGAACTCAACTAATTCAATCAAAGTCCATATATGACTTCTATCAGTGATCAATAGGAATTAGAGTGATATCTGTAACTGTTTACATGTTATAAACCATCAAAATATGGACCATTAGAAGGAAAGGCAATTTTTTTTATATTTCAAAAATTCAAAAATCTAAATTTCTTAAAACTGTTTGCAAACTTTGTAGACATTGTCCCAAGGAAGATACACAAAAATTTTTAAATAAATCTGACCAGTAGTTTTGGAGAAGATTGTTGAAATCTAGACATTGATGACCCCGAGTTTGACCCTTTAAGGACACTAAAGGTCAAAGGTCATGGACCCAAATGAAAGTCCATATATGACTTCCTATCAGTGCTTAATAGTAACTATATTGATATCTGTAACCATTTCCATATTATAAACCATCAAAATATGGCCCATTACTAAAGGCGAATTTGTAATATTTAAAAAATTCTTCACAAATTTAAAAAACCTAAATATCTCAAAGCTGTGAACAAAGTTTGTTGACACTGTCCCAAAAAAGCTACATATAAAGTAGTAGTTTCGTCAGAGAAGATGTTTGAAGAAATTGCAAAGAAGACGACAACAACACCTTAATAACAGGTCATGGTCTATCGGCCGGTGAGGTAAAAAGGGAAAGATTCATTGTCATACGCCTCCTGTTCACAGAGAATTTTTAAACTTATAATAATACATTAAAACAAACATTTCATAACTATTTTTTCTGACAGATGTGTGAGTTTTAAGATCATCAATTGCAACATTGGGTGCAAAAAATACACCTGTAGAAAACTGTTGACAGGATCTACCATATACATTTAAGAGGCCATTAATAAGGATGCAGTACCCTTAGTGAGGTTAAAGACCCTCAGAGAGTTTCTCTTGGGCTCTGAAGGGGTTTTGGGATCATTAATAGGTCTGTGGTTTCATTGTTATTGATAACATGCAGCTTGTATAATATCTATTAAGATGTTAAAACATGTTGTGTCTTCAGCCAGAGTACCTCTCCTGCTCTCAATCTTATCATGTCATTAAACAGATTTTGTTTTTCAGATGACAAATTTAGGAATAAACATGTTTGTTTTTTTTTCACCCACAATATTTGGTCTGCATCCTGAGAGAAGCGGCACAAGCAGATTTAATTTTCTGTTTACCAGAAAGAAAATAGAGCCATCAGAGGATGGCATCTTCCCCCACCCCCACGAAATCGAACAGTGGTACTTGTTTGAGATGTCAGTTTGTTTTCTTTCAGTATGCCCACTGACAGCAGAGGAATCCAATTCAGATTACTGAAAAATATGGTATGGTTTTTTTCATTCTCCTGAAAAACAATATGAAGACAAATGGCATAAGATATAAAAAAAAGATCCACTCTGATGTTTAACAATGGACTTTGGCAGGTTTGTGGGAAACATTATTGAATGGTCTTCCAGTTTTACTTTGGAAGCAAAATGATGACAGATGAATGGATGGACAGACATTATTGTATGATCGACACATGCACATTATATTTGGCAGCGTTTCTGCAGGTATCAGCAAATCTAATTTAATGCTTTTTAATGTCAGTTTATACAAATTTAATGCCCATGTCCACCTGCAGATACAGTTTTATATATAGTTTTCTGTCTGTTTACCGTCCACAGGCTTTAACAGGTTCTGAAAAGTTCCTCCTCCAATCACTTCTGCTGAAACTTGCATTTTTCCATTTCGTCCACATTTGCTAATAATCCCTCCGCTCTTTGGCTACAGCATGAGCGCACTCACAGCACATTGCATTCCAAGCATCCGGTTGTGATGACTGCACGTAACGGCCATAAACAATAGCCAATTAAAGGGTTCCGTTTGTCAATCATCACAATATACTTCCGATCAAAATTATTAAATGTTCATATAATCAAAATAAATCGTGAATAACAATGCTGTTTTTTCCATCACGTGTATTTATTTGGACATCGAATTTAATGCTTTTTAATGCCATTTAAGGCCTTAATTTTCACAAAATCTATTTAATGACTTAATGCTTTTAGATCACCCACAGAAACCCTGATATGGGGAGATAAAAAAGGACCAATGTCCCTGTATCTCACTGGCATGTTCTATCAAGAATCAATAACAAGTTGAATGTTTGAGGCTGTCAGGTTCTGTTCTATGATCCAGTCCTGTGGTCTGGATGCAGGAAATCAATCTCCCAATAGAAGTGAGTGGTACTTTCAATGGAGGAGAACTCAACTAATTCAATCAAAGTCCATATATGACTTCTATCACTGATCAATAGGAACTAGATTGATTTCTGTAACCATTTACATGTTATAAGCCATAAAAATACGGACCATTATAAGTAAAGGCAAATTTTTAATATTTCAGACCTTCGAAAATCTAAACATTCTAAACATTGTCCCAAGGAAGCGACAAAAAAAATTGAAATGAATCCAACCAGTAGTTTCATCAGTGAAGATGTTTGAAGCAAAAAAACATACAAAAAAAACCTAAAACCTAATGAAGAAGTGGGTGTGGTCTGTTACTGACCTGTGATTGGCTGGGGGTGTTTGCTGGCATCTGAGGGCTGAGAGCTGGAGTTGGACACGGAGACGGCTGAGTGACGATCACCTGGAGGGCGGAGTCAACAGCTCCACCTAGTGACGGGGAGGATTTAGGCTCAGGTATCACACACACCTGAGGAAGAGGAAGACGTCATTAGAAAAATCTTTTTAAAGCTGAGGTGAATTTTCTTCATTGTAAATGTAGATAAACGATAATCAAAGATTCAGTCATAGAAAGCAAGGACAAACTCATCAGAGTAGAAAAAAGAGAAGCATGGCTGTATGGAAGACATTAGTGAACAGGCTGAACAGCTTTCATGTGGTAGCTTATGTTACGCATCATATCTGCATGTGAATGTGTGCAAATGTGATGCATGACACACAGACATGAAGGGCTTGATTTCTGAATGACAAAAGGTCCATAAATAATCCTAGTTTGATGATGCAAATAGGGCAGGGGTGTCAAACATATGGCTCGAGGGCCAAATCTGGCCTGCCACAGGGTCCAATCTGGACTGTGAGATGAATTAGTGAAATGCAAAAATGATACTGAACATATTAACAATCAAGGGTGTCAAAATTATTTAAGTTCAAGGACCACATGCAGCCCAAGTCAATCTCAAGTGGATCAGACCAGTAAAATACAAAAATAATAACCCTGAAATTATGAGTGAAAAAAGTTTAAAAATAAAACAAAACATGATGAAAATATTCACATCTACAATCTATCTTTTAGAAAATGTTCATAACATGAACCAGAAATTTGTTAAGAAAAATTAAGTGCAATTTTAACAATATTATCCCTCAGTTTATCACTTACACATCTGCATTTCAACTTACAGATCACAGTGGATCTACAAAACATTTAGTAACAGGCATAATAGTGTTAAAGTTGCACTTACTTCCCTTAATAACTCAAACTTTTTCTTTTTGTTTTAGTATAAAAGTAAAATTACATGCAAAATATTTACATTTACAAACTCTTTTCTTAAAAAATGTGAATAACCTGAACAAATAAGAACCTGAAATGTCTTCAGAAAAGGTCAAATTGGGCTGAATGTGGCTCTGAACTAATATGAGTCTGACACGTTTCTACATAACATGACAGAAAAAAGTCTAGTTTCTATTTTTAACAAGTAAACATGCATCCAGTTCTGACTAATCTGAGGTAAAACTGATGACTCTTCTGACCTCTCTAGGGATCCGGTCCACTTTCAGACCAGAGTCTTGCAGCTGTTGTAGCGACGGTTCTGGTTTGATCGGCCGTGGGTTTGGCGAGGCCTGCAGTGATTGGAGGGTGAAGGTGGAGTAGAGGCCGGACTTCATGTAATCGTTACGGGAGCTTTTCTGGGCGCTGCTGGGTGACGAGCGCTGGGAATCAACACAAATAAGTAAATACCAGTTGGTAAGGTAAGGTAAGACAAGGTAAGGTAAGGTAACATAAGGTAAACGTAAGGTAAATCAACAGAAATCAGTCAATATCAGTTCATATGGTAAGATAAGATAAGATAAGATAAGATAAGATAAGATAAGATAAGATACACAACAATAAGACAAAATATGCTATGATAAGATGCACTACAATAAGGTAGGACGATAAGATAATATACGATAAGATACGTTACGATAAGACATGGTACGATAAGATGATAAGATGAGATAAGATACGCTCAACAAGATAAGATAAGCTACGATAAGATAAGACATGTTATGATAAGATAAGTTACCATAAGATATGCTACGCTATGGTAAGATAAGTTAAGATACATTACAATAAGATAAGCTATAAGATACCCTACGGTACGCTACGATAAGACAAAATATGCTATAAGATAAAACTATGTTTAGGTAGGACGATAAGATAATATATGATAAGATACGTTACGATAAGACACGGTATGATAAGACAATAAGATAAGATGACAAGATAAGATACGCTACGATAAGATAAGAGTGTATTTATCCCACCATGAGGAAAGTTCAGAGTCAACAACAACAACAACATACAACAACCAAGTGAAGAGGAACAACAGATAGAAACAACAAACAAGTGAAAAATGAAACATAAAGGAAAAAAGAACATCCACATTCAGTTTTCCTCTATATTTTAAAGACATAAAATGTTCATCCTGTAGCAATCCACACCTGTGGTAACCCCTTTGACGGGCAGGTGGAGTTCAATGCCCCTAAGCCTTTTGATTGGCAGTTTGGATCAGTGTTGTCCCGCCTCTGGCCCTCGTCCCCGTTGCGTGTCGCCTCAGGCTGAGTGGGGTCGAGCTGACTGACGAACTTATAAACAAACTTCTGACCGCTCACCTTCTTTATGATGTTCTGTCAAGAAAAAAAATACACAAAATGAAGGAATAATGAATAATAAATGGTCAGATTACATTCATTTATTCACTCATTCATTATATTTATGTGTTTATCTATGATTGAGAAGATTAGCCACAATATTACGGCTTACAGATCAAGGTTATATTACAGTAGATAAACATTTGTGTGACGGTGGAAGCGTCCATTTGGTGAAGTCGGATAACTTGTTTCCACAGCAGGAGCTTCGAGTCTGTGCTTCATATCAAATTAGGACTGGATTCCCGTGTGATCTTCAAAGGTAACACAATTTAGGCAGCAGAACGCCTGCATGTTCACCACTAAACTGGTTTTCCCAAATTCCATTACTCAATTGAATTTATGCAGTAATAACTATATTGTCATTTATTGTGCTACATATCAAGGGAAAACTACATTACCAATACATAAAACTGGAAAAAAAAAAAAAAAAACTACTGAAAACAAGGCAATTTTAGAGATGTTGTTTGTTAATACTGAGAAGAGTACAAATATTTCCATTCATTATGAAACAGTAAAAGCTGCCAGAGTGGAGACAGAAGATAAAGGAAACTGTGTTTTCAGCAACCTTCAATTAAAAAATCATCTTCCATCACACAGATTTGCACTCCAGATTAATTGGGGGAAAAAAACAACCAAGCGACATTTACTTTTATGCAAACAATTTTTAAAAAATGTAGCCTGAAGTGTCTCAGTGAAATGACTTTACTAAACATTACACATCTTGCAGTGTAACAACTGCGCACGTAGATCAGGAGTGTCAAACTCATTTCTTCCAAGGGGCCACATTCAGTCCAACTGCATCTCAAGTGGGCCGGACCAGTAAAGTAAGAGCATCATAACCTATAAATAATGACAACTTTTTCTCTTTGTTTTAGTGCAATAAAAACATAAATTATAATATTATATTATTTGGTAACAAACATAATTCTGTTAAAAATTTTGTAGTTTGGAATGAAAATAAGAACAGTTTCTCATTCAGTTTCTCATTTGTCCAGGTCAGTCTTCTTGGTTCTTTGAGGTTCAACTGGACTAGTTTTGTTTCAAAAGAATAAACTAGTTCAGTTGAACCTAAAACCTAGAAAAATGGAGCTGTCACTGTTTGTAGGTTATTATGCCATTATTTTACTTCAGATCATATTTGTCTGTATGTGGAACCTGAACTAAAATGAGTCTGACATCCTTGATTGTTAATATCTTCAGTGTAACTTTTGCATTTTATAAATTCATCCCACGGGCCGGATTGGACCCTTTGGCGGGCTGGTTTTGGACCATGGGCCATATGTTTGTGGTGTTTATGGCTGTGTGTTTTGTCTTGTATTATGTTGATGTATTGTATTGTCAGCGATACCTTGTCATAGTAGTATCGCAGTGCACGGCTCAGTTTGTCGTAGTTCATGTTGTGTTTGTTCTTGCGGAGTCCCCACAGCCTCGCCACCTCCTCGGCGTCCAGCAGCTTGAACTCGCCGTCCTCACCCGTCCACGAGATCAGGTGACGCTGCCGCTGGTCTTCCAGCAGGTGGAGCAGGAACTGCCACAGCGTGATGGACGGGTCCATGGCTGACAAGGACATGGAAAAGGTTTTTTATATTTTTGAGTACTTAACTGCCTCTGTAGTTACTTACATTTATTTATTTATTTATTCATTAATACTTCTGCAAAAACAAGTGTAAATATAAATTTCCCATAATGCATTCTGTCATATCGTGTCTGCACTTCACCCACTTTACCACCTTATCCAAACATTCATGTGTTTACATCTGGAACAGATGGACAGATGTTTTGTTTTTTCAATACTTATGGCACCAGTTTTGTTATTTATTATGCATAGCTGTTATTATTTACTAGCCTATATATTATTTTCTTTTTAATTTATTTGCTTAGATTTCTTAGGCTGTATTAAACTAAGTGTTGAGTAACCATGCTGCTCATATGTGCCTCTAAATTGCCACCTGGTGACAAATGTATTTTTAATTGAATTGAACTGAAAAACACATTAAACCTATACACATAGGACAGTAAAGAAATGATCAGGAACCAAGAAATGAAACAAAAAGTAATGGTCACGACGCCTCAATCTTTGTATCATAAAATCAAATAAAATAAACAAAGCAGTTTATATTTAGTTAAACCTACCTACTACAATACATAATATGTTGTTTATGTGTTTGTAGTTGGGCCAATTTATCATTAATTTAATTTTTTTTTAAACTGCTGTTAATGCATTGTCGGTAATTTACATTTTACATCTTCATTATAATACACGTTTACACTGAGTCAATAAAATAGAGTAATGTGACTTTACACTAAAGCAGGAAGGAAAAAAAACAGAAAGCAGGGGAATCAAAGGAGTGTGAGACGAGGCAGAGTGAAGTGACTCCACAGTGGCTCAGTGTGTGACTCCTCAGAAGGTCGACATTAAACACATCACAGTCACAAAGATGCCAGCCGGGCATTTAAATGAGCCTCATTACCATTGGCTGACCTGTTACGCAACTGACCTATCAAACACCTTGGAAACCATCGCCATGGTGAGAGACCTTTCATCAATGGTAACCAAGGGAGAAAGACAGCGGGCGAGAGAGGTTTAAAAACAAATACAGAGAGCCTTAGGGAGGCTGCCACTGCGACGGCAACGTGATCGGATCTGCTGCCATCCTGCTCAGTAGCACTTCAGCAGACCGACTAACGATCAGGGTCATGTGACTTCCAGACAGCCAATCACTCACCAGGATGTCTGATCAATCAGAATAGAGCAAGGTAAACCAATTAAAGCTGCAGGACGTGGAAATAACGCCTGAACTTAAAAACACACACCATCCTGTTGTAGATCCCTCTTATCTTCATCCACATTAAAACACAAACTGATCCTTTACTGGACTGTACTACTGCTGCTACTGTAAATAGACTGACATGTAAAAGTTAGTCTCCTACAGCTTATTCTTTATACCATTTATTTATTCTTATTCAGTTTTTGACCTCTTTTTAAATGCTTTAAATTGAACAAGGTGAGAGACAAACAGTATCTCAATTCTCTGCATGTTCTGTGCATCTAGTGAACTGGCAGTAAAAAAAATCTTTGAATCTCTGAATATGACATAAAGCTGATTAAATAGTACTCCACATGTGCACTGAGCTGCATTGCATGGATGTAGAGCTGCATAATGTATCGTTGAGCATCGTCATCGCAATGTACGTGAGCGCAATAGTCACATCGCGAGTCCTGCAACGTAGGAGGCAAATGAACTCAACGTGTTCTGATCTAATTTCAACCTGGGTACCTGACACACACTGCGCACAGCGATCCACCAATCACAATCATTCTTAATCAGTTTGGAGTGAGTCGCTGGTAACAACATGGAAAATTGAACAACGAACAAGAGAAAATCACCGCAAACCAAGACTTGGTGCAAAAAAAAACAAAAAAACAACGTTAGTTGAATTATTTCAGTTACAAGGATGAAATTGAAACATGTGTTCTGTGTCGACACAACGAGAGGAAACACAACTAATTAGTTTGACCATTTATGTTGGCACCACACAGCTGTTATATCTTCCCATATTGCAATATCACAGGGTTAAAAGAAATTGCAATATCACTTTTTTCCAATACCGTGCAGCCCTACATGGATGTAAACCTAGTGTCTACGAATATTATCAGCAGTGAGAAACTTTGAAGCCCCAGCACTAGAGCTATGCCAGGGATGTCAAACACACGGTGTGTGAGTGAGTGAATGAATAATGGATCCACTGTACGTGTTTTGAGTATGCAGTCAGAGAAAAGTGTTATATAAATCTAATCCATTATCATCACAGGCCAAAACCGGCCCCATGGGATGAATTTACAAAGTATACAAATTACACAGAGGATATTAACAGTCATGGGTGTCAAAATCATTTTAGTTCCAATCTCCAAAACGTTACCAATATTCTGCCTGTTATTAACTGTTTTGTGTATTTGTAGATCCACTGTGATCTGTAAGTTGTAATTTGCATGTGTAAATGATAAACTGAGGCAGAATATTGTTAAAACTGCATTTATTTTTCTTAAGAAAATCAGGTTGTTCGGGTTATTCACATTGATAGTTTGTAAATGTAAACATTTGCATAATTTAACTTTACTATTTGGCTCTAAAATCAAGACAAAAAGTTGTAGTTCTCACCATTTGGAGGTTATTATATTATTACTTTACTGGTCCGATCAAGTTGACATTAAATTGGGCTGTATTTGTCCCCTGAAGTAAAATGAGTCTGACACCACTGAGCTGAGCTTTTAATCTAATTTGATGAAGCAGACTCAATGAGGTACTCTATTTATGAGGGTCTTCACAATGGCCTGAAAAGGGTTTACAGGCTGACAGACATCTGTACAACAAGAATACATGTTCCTAAGCATCAGAATAAATTATTTCATTTTCAAAATATGAGTCATTCAGACAAGAACATCTGCAAAGTCTCTGCAGAGTCATGCATTTTGTTTTGTTTTTTAAACCATTTATCTGTTTGTGCCGCTGAATAGTCATCATTGTTCAGTCCAATGTCCAGTCCTAGTAATAAATACAAGTCAGCAGAGGATCTGTAGTTTGTGAAGTGAATCCGATGAGAAACTCATGCACAGAATAAAGACAGGATGAGCAACCACCAAACCACACCAGTGTTCTGTGTACTTTCTCCACCACAGATGAAGTGTGTGGTTTCCTCACCACTTCCACAGCAACAACTCTGGTTCCTGATGACACAGATCTGTACGACATAAACACTCAAAACATTGGCCCTTTCTGCTCCTGTCAGACCATCAACTGCTGCGGGTTTTAGCAATAAAACCCTTTTTGGGGAAAAACAAGTACATGTGAGAAGCAGTTAAACCAAGGGTGTCAAACTCAATTTAATTCAGGAGCCACATTCAACCCAATATGAACTCAAATAACAGTGAAAAAAGTAAAATTATATTATGAACATGTTTACATTGACAATGTTTCCTTAAAAATCTGAACAACATGAATAATCTGAAATTTCTTAAGAAAGATAAGTAGAATTTTAACAACATTATGTCTTAGTTTATCGTCTACGCATGTATGTTACAACTTACACATCACAGTGGATCGACAAATACACAAAACAGAATACTGTTAAAACTGACACTTCAGGTTGTTCCTACTTGTTCAGGTTATTCACATTTTCTGTGAATGGATAGTTTGTAGATGCAAACATTTTCATGTAATTTTACCTTTTTACACTAAAACAAAGAAATATTTGTAGTTCTCATTATTTATAGGTTATTATGATAGTATTTTGCTGGTCTGACTCACTTCAGATCATATTGGTCTGTAAATGGAACCTGAACTAAAATAATTTTTAACATCCTTGATTGTTAATATCTTCAGTATAATTTTCACATTTCACAAATTTATCTCACGGGCCGACTGGACCCTTTGGCGGTCCGGTTTTGGCCGGTTTTGGTATGTTTGACACCTGTGAGTTGGACGGTCAGGCTGATTGTGAATTTAATATGGTGGTGATGACTGATTAAGTCTGGTCAGAGTGAGTCAGGCTCAGTCTGTGTTCACAGTCAGCAGATACAGTCATGGAGTTTGTAATGACTAATAACACACAGCAACAGAAACGGTTGGAGGAGTGAATCTATATTTGATGTGGTATCAGCATATCACTGCGGGAGTGTCAAACTCACTTCAGTTCAAGGGCCACATCCTCCTGATATGATCTGAAGTGGGCCAGTCCACTAAAATAATAACAGGGTTTCTGCAGGTGTCAGCACATCTAATTTAATGCTTTTTAATGCCACTTTAAACAGATTTAATGCCCATGTCCAACTGCAGATACACTTTTATATATAGTTTTCTGTCAGTTTACCGTCCACAGGCTTTAACAGGTTCTGAATAGTTCCTCCTCCAGTCACTTCTGCTGAAACTTGCATTTTCCTGTTTTTCCCACATTTGCTAATATTTCCTCCGCTCTTTGGCCACAGCATGAGCACACTCACAGCACACTGCATTCCAAGCATCTGGTGGTGTGACTTTGTGCATCGGGCAAAAACAATAGTCAATCAAAGATTTACGCCTGTCTATCATCACACTATACTTCTGATCAAAATTATTAAATGTTTATATAATCAAAATAAATCGTAAATAACAACTTTTTTCTCCATCATGTGTATTTAATTGGACATCAAATCAAATGCTTTTTAATGCCATTTAAGGCCTTCATTTTCGCAAAATCTATTTAATTTAATCTAAAAATTAATCTTTAATCTATTTAGGGGCAGCCATGGCTCAGGAGGTAGAGCGGGTCGTCCAATAACCGAAGGGTTGGCAGTTTGAATCCCGCTCTGTCCCAGTCATGTGCTGTTGTGCCCTTGGGCAGACACTTCACCCTCCTTGCCTCCAGTGCTGCTGCTCACACTGGTGTATGAATGCGTATGAATGTTTGGTGGTGGTGGGAGGGGCCATAAGCGCAAAATGGCAGCCACGCTTCTGTCAGTCTGCCCCAGGGCAGCTGTGGATACAGATGTAGTTTACCACCACCAGAGGGAGAATGTGAGAGCGAATGAATAATGGATCCACTGTACGTGCTTTTAGTATGCGTTAATAGAAAAGCACTATATAAATCTAATCCATTATTATTATTAATGACTCTTAATGCTTTTTAATGACCTGCAGAAACCCTGAATAACACAATAATATATAAATAATGTCAACTCCAAACTTTTCTCTATGTTTTAGAGTGAAAAAAGTAAAATCACATTATGAAAATGTTTATCCTTGAAAAAAAATTTGAATAACATGAACAACCATTAAAAAACTGAAACTCATTAAGAAAAATAATTTTAAGTGCAATTGTGTAAAAGTGTAAAGTGTAATTTAAACAATATTAAGCCTCAGCTCAAACTCTTATCGCTGCCGGTGTGAATCATTTTGATGTACAATATTCATAAGCCAGTACTTTGCATTTTCATGTAATTTATTTACCCTCCGTGTGGAGAGGCATATAATCACATGACTATTTTCCAAGGCTTTACAAGACTGACTTGTACTAATGCCCTGCCAAGTTTAGACAGTAAAGTTTCCAAAACACAGCTGATGTTTTGCACAGAGTTGTTTCATACAGTAAAACTGAAACTGAGCTGCAAACATGAAAGGCATGTATCAGAAAAGCAGTCATGCTAAGTTTTTTATTGCTTAAATGTTAACTGTGAATGTTTTCATATCTATAACCGTTACCATTAGAATTTGGTAGCTCTGGTCCTAAGACAGTGAGTGTATTATGTTATTAGTGATTCTACTTAGTAAATCAAAATAATCAGAGATGGCAGGTTACTGGTTACAGAATGTCCCATGATTCAGTGTATTTTTAGTGAAGTGACTAAGTGCTGGACTAAATGTTTGCCTTAAATATAGGACAGGAATTGGTGATCTTACTATCTCTGGACTTGTGTTAAAATACAAAAATATTGGAATTATGTACTGTTTGAAATACAAAAAGTTCCCAAAATGGAGCTTGAACTCGACCTGGTTTCTCTGCGTCTGGGCCTTTCTACTGTCCGTGTACCTGCTGTATATCCGAAAAAACTGCATAACATTATGACATTCCGTGCTAGGGAAAATATTCTACAGCATTGGATTTCAGATAAAGCCCCCTGAGTTGTGGAGTGGCAAAGGGTATAAATGGCATATTTATGGTTATCCTGTAAGAAGGAACCAGAACTTTTTTTTTTTTTGGGGGGGGGAAGTAAAGACATTTGTAAGTTTTTATTTATATTCGATAGGTTTCTCAGCTTTATTCAACAAAGTACTATCCTGGTTACCCTGGACTTTCTGACCTCTCATGCACTATAAGACCGATGCCTTTGAAAGAACATGGAAACCATTCTTTGACTATATTAATATTGATTATATTAATGTGAACATATCTGACAAGAGCACTTGTATAAAACTGCTCCTCCCTTTTTCTTTTCTTTTTACCTATAGCTTGTGCAGTATTATATTATACTGTAGACTACATAAAGTATATTGTACCTCTCATATGGAATTGTTTTTACCCAGCTTGTTTTTGTTCTAATCAGATTTATGAGTGCAAAAAGATAATTAAAAAAAAAGTGTTGGACCAAAGACCAGCTGTGCGGTCCATACCATGATCTGGAGGAGGTTTAAGATCTGCATACTTGGTACAAAATAAACTGGAAAGACAGTGAGTGTGGAGCAAATGAGAAAGGTGTGAAAGTCCAGTTTAAGAGAACGCAGAGAACACACTGGTTTGAAAACGCCCAACAGCTGTAAATGGCTGCATCAACAACACATTTAAGAAGCCAGATCTTTGATTAATTAGCTCCTTCAGACACGTGTTGTTAACAGCTGTTGTCTAGTATTTACAACACAGATACTGGTCATATAACAGCTTGTGTGCACTTAAACAACAAAAAAGTAACACACAGAACAAAATAATGTCCCAACAGATAAAATCTAATATTGACCAATGACTGGAACACGTAACTGGTTAAATGACTTAAGTGTTCTACAAAATAAATCTCTTTAGTCTCCTACAGACTGAGAGAGTTCAGTCTTATAAGATTATTGGAGCCACAAACTACTAAACTAGTGTATCATTTCTATGTAGACCATATGACAGTAACAACTGAATCTATGATGCTACGCTATTGAATACGACAAAACTGGTAATATTATATAAAGTAGGGCTGCAACTAATGATGATTTTAATAATCTATTAATCTGTAGATACTTTTAATCAGTAATCGATTCATTGGATAAACACAAAAGGGGGGGTTATATACATGGGGGTGTGGTCCATAAGTCCCGTAACTACCATAATTGGTGTGATACCGAAAATGAAACTGAACTTTGGACGTCCGACTCTCGGCTTCTATGCCTCTCTTTTACTCCGGAGCTTCTCGCCTATATCTTCAGGGCTTCATGGGCCCAGGGTGGCCTGATAAACGGAGATGGATGAAAACGTTATAATTACAATGATGGTGTCAGACTAACTAGCAGGCTAAAGTAATCACAACACATAGACAGGTTTACATTGTGTTCCCTGTGGCCACAGCAGCCCTGTTTGTCCAAAACATACTGCGCCGAAGGATTTTGGCCATTTTTTTCTCCATATTCTAGTTTTGTTACATAAACAGTGCACTATGTTTTGGCAAAACAGGGCTGCCCGGCATCTGAAGCCTCACCCATACTCGTCTGTGTTTTCCTCTGTTATGTGCTCAAGACCTAACGAATTGGCTGCCGAATTCATTGCCAACTCTTTTAAGAATCGATTTTGATCAATTTAACTGATTCATTGTTGCAGCACAGATATAAAGCCAAACTTCTAAACCTGAAGAGGAGAATGAACATCAGGGTGTGACTCAGAAAAACAGACAAACCTTCTAACAATGATTCACAATTGTGATAATTGTCTCCATTCAGCTTAATAAAAACAGTAGGTGCAACTACCAGAAACTAATGATTTGACCATTATTTCCACACTGTTGTCCACTGTTTGACTGACACTCTTTTAATGACATAATCTCATTGCATCCCACTCTTCCTCTGTTATGGGTGAAATAGAGTTGAGCACCATGGAGGTTTATTTTGATTTGATAATACTGCACTGGTTCAGTATTACATTAATGGACTTTGTGTATTTAAGCTCTCATTCCTTGGAAGCTTTACGTACATAATTAAGCTGTTTAAGTTATACTACAGCTGTAGCATAGTGTTAACAGAGTAGACAACAGGGTCCGATCAAGCCGTAACACATTTCATGTTTAACAGCCTCTGTCACGTAATCAGAGTAACTAATATGCATGAATTATACATATTTGAGTAGGTATGTAAGAGCACTTTAACATTATGTATAACAAAATTTGGGGAGATAAAATTTTTAGGTGAAAAATGTCATATTACTGCTCGGTAGCACATGGATTTGAAACGGACATCAATTTTTTAAACTTTACACAAACATTCAAAACATGTCGTTCTCGACAGAAATTGATATCAAGAAGGACACAACCTGTTAGATATTATGTTCAACTATGCTGAAAATAAATTTTGGTGTAAAATATTGAAAAGTCTCTGTTTTCTTGACATGAGAATATGGTAACACATGGACAGATTGCCATAGTAACACGTAGAGGACTCTTAAACCATTGTATGCATCACCCAAAATGTTGACTTATTTTTAAAACAAGCCAGATATAATCACAATTATTTATTTATTGTATTTAATACTAACACAGTGTTATTTACCACTTGTGGTGGGCCATACTGATACAGGTAAATTACAAATAAAGAGTAATTTCTTGGTAACAGTTCAAAGATAGTCTTCTTAAATGTGACCAGTGTATGAATTCACAAACTTCATTCAGAATTTTAATTTCTCAAAGTAATAGACTGTCTTTTTGCATGTCTTGTTGTTAATTTAATGCAGCCTAACAGAAGGTTCGGAACTTCTCCTGTACTGTGTAAGTGGTATTTTAAAAAGGATAACAGTTCCATAAAATAGAGATCTTAAGCTAAAAATGAGCCCATTTAATATATGATGTGTGCAAATTTACTTTTTCACTTGATTGGACCCAATAGTATATTTAATTAAAATTTTCTATATAACATTGTATTGTCAACTCAAATTCCAATATTATCGCAGTGCTATTTAGGATGATTATTTTGTAAAAACTGCTGAGGTTTGTTCTTTTAGTTACATAAAGTGCTGCATTGATCAGAACATCATCAGCTCTGGCTTCCTGTTAAGTAGATTCTTGCTGTTAAGTAGACGTAGGTCATAGCAATAATCATAACGGGCAATCTACATTTCTGACTGATTTTTGCTCAGGCTGTTTGTAAACCTCTTTTTTGCAAAACAGAACCAACATTTTTTAAATCAACATAAAGTATCTCTGTTTCATTGACTTTGGTCTGGAGCTTTGTTTAACAATAACAACTAAGGGTCTGCATTCATATTTACTACACAGAGAGATTTTGGTTTCTGGTGCATGATCATTTGTTACTTTAACCCATAAAGACCAAAATATCCATTGTCTACCAAAAGCATCTACTGATCTAAACTGTTTAATACCTGTTGATCCACTAATCTTATCTATATATGTCAATAATTGGTGTAAAATGCAGTTTGTCATCTTGTCATGGTCATCAGATATGACCCATTTGGACGTTCAGAGGCTCCGTAGTGAACTTGGAAACACCATCATCCTCTAAATACAACATTGATTCACTAGAGTTTGATGAATGACAGTGGATGGAAACACTTAGTTTATGATAAGTTAATGATCAATTTGCTGGAAAAGTCACTTTTTCTTCAGTTTTCTCTGTTTTTGATATAATAACCCTCAACTTTACTCTGGGTTTTTATGACCATCTACATGATTATTAAATTTAATGTAGGAAAATACCTAATTTTTACTGAAAAAACACAAAATACACAAGATAATATAACAATAAATGGTGATAAATCACTTAAAGAAGGTTATATATAGAGAAAAATTCCACAAAAGTAACACTGGGTTCTTATGAGTTAACGTTATTCAGACTAGGTGTATTTTTTTTGTTACATGTAAGCCTAGATCATGAGCAATGTCTCAGTCAACCCTGATACACATAGATACTTTAGAAATTCAGTTCATCAGTTGTATGACATCTGTAAAAGATCTAATATCAGATATACATGTGTTTTAGTGTCTAGGAGCAGTGATGACACCGGCTGACTAATCAGCCAAATTACTGTCTAATGTGTCTGCCTTAAAAATCCACTTTTAAAGGGATGATGGTTGAAAACAAGGTAGGAATAACCCTAAAATAACTTTCTTTAAGACCTCGCATGTCTATTTTACACATTTGTGACCAGTCCAAACCCTGACTCTGACATCAAGCATGGTCCATCAAACCAGAGATGTAATCGCCATCACAGGAGTACACTAAAATGATCAACATAACATGTATTCAGAGCCATGCTTACACACATCTGCAGGCCTGATACACACAGATACTTTAGAAATTCAGTTCATCAGTTGTATGACATCTGTAAAAGATCTAATATCAGATATACATGTGTTTTAATGTCTAGGAGCAGTGATGACACCGGCTGACTAATCGGTCAAATTACTATCTAATGTGTTTGCCTTAAAAATCCACTTTTGAAGGGATGATGATTGAAAACAATGTAGGAATAACCCTAAAATAACTTTCTTTAAGACCTCGCATGTCTATTTTACACATTTGTGACCAGTCCAAACCCTGACTCTGACATCAAGCATGATCCATCAAACCAGAGATGTCATCGCCATCACAGAAGTACACTAAAATGATCAACATAACATGTATTCAGAGCCATGTTCATGCACATCTGCAGGCCTGAGCAGCTTCACACCTGTTGCAGCACCATCACAACACCACCACCACCGCCGCCGCTGCTGCTGCTGCTGCTTTCCTCCAAACTGCCCAGAATCACACATCTGCATCCTCTTACCGTTGATCAGGGGGTTTGACTCCATCTTCGGGGGGATGTTTGGTCTTGTTTCCGTTTCCTTGCAGACTCAGACGTCCTCCATGCCGCCGTGCAGCTGCTGGTTTGTCGGTTTATTTGTTTTGTTGAGTCGTTCGGTCGGAGCGGGCTTGCGGTTGTCAGAGCCGGGCTGAGAAGGAGGCGACGTTCAGCAGCTTCTCTCCCGACCTGCTGGCGTTATGTAACCGCTCCGAGCTGCTGCTGCTGCCGGCCTCCCCTGTCTCCATACTAACCCCACACCGACTACCTCCAGGCAGCAACAGATACGTGAAGTTGACTCCAAAAAGGAAAAAAACAAAAAACAAAAGTCACATAAAAACTATAACCTGACGCGTTTGCTGCATTTAACCCCCTGTTGATTAAAACACGCGAGGCTAAAACGCGTTTAGTAGTTGTTTACATGCACAAAAATGTCATTTTAGTCCGTTGTCGTTGCAGTAAACGTCGATAATAAAGTGAAGTGTTGTGTTATTTTATTCCTGCTGTCAGACGCTGCTTCTGTTGACAAGCGCTGATTACAGCTAACTATGCTAACGCTGCTAGCTTAGTCTGCGGCTGTTGTTGCGGTTAAATCCAATATGCTGCACCTTCTTGTGACACTCTCCATCAGCGGTTTAAGCGGCAAGCTACCTCTGGTTTTAACCCCCCGAAAAGTTTCACCAAGTTGGGGGTTCAAGCGGACTGACGCTGTTAGCCTACCGTGCTAAGCTAACAGTTAGTAGCCCCCCCGCCTTCTCCTTCTTCTTCTTCTGCGTCAAACAGCGCTGACTGCGGACCGCACACACTTCACCGCAAAGCCTCCAAAGTCCACGGACGGAGGGGAAAAGTAGGTGGTGAAGGCGGTCCAGTGATTTATTCGTCCATATTCACACGAAAATCATCAGTTGGGTTTATTTTCACAGTTTCTTCCTGTTTAGACGAACGCCCCCTCAAGACTTTTGTGCACAGTAAAGATAGCTGTCATGCTAACGGGTACACTTCCGCTAACTCCTTTCAAAATAAGGCTACAGGTGAAGAAAAGGGAAATATCTTTATTTTCTGCAGAAATTGCTATGAAATGAAATATCACGATCACAAACAAAAAACAACAGGTATCCTATAAATCACATTACAGGACTAATTTATGTATTTCAACAGTTTAGTGTTTTATTTAGAAGGACAACTCCAGTAATTTTCAAGACTTCTGTTTTTGTCAGTAAATTCTGTGTAAATTTACTGTATAGAGTATTTTATAGTGTAGTGTTCATTCAATCCACCTTGATTCATAAAGTAAGTACATTTTATTAATAGAGCACTTTTCACAGATAGAAAGTCACAAAGTGCTTTACAGTGCAAAATACAATGAAAATACCATTTAAAAATACAATTAAAATACAATTAAAGTATAATTCAAATGTGATAAATGCATAAAATGCAATTGGTTGTAGCGGCCATGAAAGCACTTTAAAAACATCAGTTGGCCAAAGTGCTGTGCACAAAACACATAAATGAGTTATAAACATAGTAAAAAAGAAAATAAATAAATAAATATGTGGGGGAAAAAAAACAACAAAAGCTAACATCTCACACTGAGTCAAAAGCCAAAGAGAAGTAAAATGTTTTCATCTTTGCATGTTCATCCACTGATGCTCCCATCTGCATTTTCAGGTTCATGTATCATGAAGTGTTTTAGGTCTTTCAACAGACATCAT
>JAPQRP010000028.1:6088631-6102518 GCA_037367295.1 Apogon hyalosoma
ATCAGGCCCCTTGTGTTCACGTATCTGGTTAGTTCACTTCTCATGGTTCTCCTTTCCGATCCACAGTCATGTGTAGGTGGTCTCTGCTGCTTTGGTGGTATTTGAGGATGACTCGTCTCTTCCTCATTCCTTCGGTACCACATAAACTGAAAGCTCTGAACCTGGAATCGAGCTGCAACCAACCTCAACCGGGAGACATCTTGCTCTCCATCTGCTCTGTTGGCATCCACTGACCAATCCCTCGTACTTGGCGAGCTTCCTATCAGAATCCTTTTCCAAACGGTCTTCTCAAGGTTCTGTCAGAACCTCTTGTTTGGAGGACAAGGTGGTGGTCACAGCATGGCTGGGGAAATGTAGTTACTGCTCCACATCCATTATCAGCTGCCAGTTCCTTGTAAAGGCCAGGATACGTATAAATGGTTTTGTGGTGGATCTTGGCTGCTTCTTGGACTTCCTCAGGTCCTGCAGTGATGGGATTCAGGACCTGATTAGGCCTCCGTTGTCCCATGTTTGGTGCACAGATGGACATGCTGGTGACTTTCACATACACTATATGGACAAAAGTATGTGGACACAGTGAATTCAGGTGTTTCTTTTCTAACAGGGTCTGGGATACAAAACAATAACGAATAATGTAGAATATAGTTTTATATTGGGATGAATATCATTGTATTATTTAAGGTCAAGGTCAAGGTTCTCTTTATTGTCTCTTATAACCAAAAAACCTTAAATACACACACACACACACACACACACACACACCATACATACTTACACACATACACGTATGAGTGTATGTATACATACACACATACATACATACATACATACACCTACATTTTTAGACAATAGATCAGATTTTTTGCTTAATTCAAGCAAAAAATCTGCCAAAGGAACAAATTAAAATTGTCTTGATAAGATTTTCCAGATCTATTGTCTATAAATCAGTTCTTATATCTCACTGAAAAGTTCCTCTGTAGGTGATTCTGTCTTATTTAAAGTGTGATGAGATATTTGGACTAGAAATGAGACAAATACACCTGGTAAGATTTAGATTTTTGCAGTGTATCAATCTGTGCTGGTGCTTTGATTTATGCAGAATACTGAAACGACAGAATCCCACATTTCAGTTTCAATATACGTTAACCGTGCACCTTTATTGTGAAGATACGCCATCCTCCAAACACTCAGCCTTTCAGAGGGTGTTGGTCGAACTTGACGCCGCTGCTGTTTAGTTGTGTTTGTCACTGTTGTGTTTCTGCAGTCAGAGTGGGACACACAGGGCGGTGACAACATCACGACATGACGCTCTGCTCCTTCTGTCAACAAGAGGACAAATCAGGACAATCACTGAGGAGAATGGAGGAAACTCAAGGACAAGTTGAATTAGTTTACAGTATAATACAGCGGATATTCTACAGCAGGGGCATCAAACTCATTGTAATTCAGGTTCCACATTTAACCCAATGTGATCTGAAGTGTTTCAGACCAGTAAAATAACAACATCATAATATAAAAATAATGTCAACTCCAAACTTTTAGAGTGAAAAAGAAAAATTGCAGTATGAAAATGTTCACGTCTACAAACTATCCTTTAAAAAAATGTGCAAACCATGAACAACTGTGAACACACTGAAATTTATGAAGAGAAATAACGCAGTTTTAATCATATTCTGCCTCAGTTTATCATTTACATATTCATTACAACTTACAGATCACAATTCCTTCTATTTAGACATTTTAGGTTCTTCATATTTGCTCAAGTTATTTACATGTTTTTAAAGGATTTATTGTAAATATAAACATTTTTGTGTAATTTTACTGTTTTTTTTTTTACACTGTAGTTGTCATTATCTCTATGATATGTCAGGCTTTACTGGCCTGGCCCTTTTAAGATCAGATTGGGATGAACGTGGTCCCTGAATTAAACTCATTCTTAATATTTTCAGTGTAATTTTTGCATTTCATTAATTCATCCGTGGGCTGGACTGGATGCTTTGGCGGGCTGGTTTTGGCCCACAGGCCGTATGTATGACACCCATGTTCTACTGCATTTAGACCTGAAGACACCATCACTTCTTTTTCATGTGTAAATAAATCTTTTGGTTCCTTTATACAGACACTGACTTTCACATATATTGAGTCAAGTTTTCTAAGTAACTGACTGAAGCTCTTATAGAACCAAAAAAGTGAATGTACACAACAACTGTTTTCTTTCATCCTGATTAAACTTGATTTATTGCCTAAATATATTATTCTTATATGTGGAGGCCTCCTTTCTAGAAGAAATATTTTCTAAAATGTATTAACCCATAAAGACCCTGGGCTATTTTTATGGCCATTCCAAAATATTTTTTTCTAAATATTTAACTTTTCTTAAGTGATTTATCACCATTTATTATGACATTATCCTCTGTATTCTGAGTTTGTTCAGTGAACATCATATATTTCCCTATAGTTACTATAGTTCACTGATGATGTGGATGTTCATTAAAGCTCAGATTAAAGTTGACATTATTATACCAAAAACAGAAAAAAAATTGAGGAGAAAGTTGCTTTTTCAGTGAGGATTTTATTAACTGAACATAAACCCAGTGTGTCCATCCACTGTCATCCATCCACTGCTTATGATTTAATATTTGAGAAAAATAGTTAAATTTGTTTTTAATGTTCACATTTAAATCATAAATTTCTTCATTATAGGTTTATGCAAAAAAATGTAACAAAACAAAAATTGCAACATCTGGGCAGAAAATAAAGTGTAATGTTCTTTAGTTTGGATGGTTTTGTGTTTGTTGAGTCTGTTGGTTTGCCTCCGTCAGTCCCTTTTGGTATCAGCTCTAGTGGACGTTGACCTCATCAGCCTGCGGGGGGCGCTCTTCAGGACGTCACAGCTGTTCTTCAAACCGTCCCCTTGCTTTGATCAGACCCACGTCCATCTGCACGAGGATCCAACAGGACGTGTGTGTTTATTTCAAGAGTCATCTCTCAACTTCTTTACGCCACTGCCTCTATTTAGCATCCAGTTTCCATGGCAACCGCATCCGTGATGTTGACTGAGTACCTCTGAGAGCAGCTGACCGGACGCTGCTGTTATTAGGTTGGGTTATTGAGAGAAACTGAATGGGTTTGTTTTCGTACAACAAAGCAGTTGAAATGTTTTCTGTCCACACTGAAGCAGAATTTTTAATAAACTTCCAAACAATCGACGTTCTTCTATGTAAGAAGCCAGTGTTTGCTTTATTTGGAGAGTCTTTCATATTTATTTCTAAGTAATACAAATACATCATATTGATTACATATTTTATACAGTCATTTATTTTTAAAGGTTTCATGTGAACCTTGAACAAAATTAATCAAAAAGTGTAAAAAAAAAAAAATCTTAAAGTCTCCTGTGACACTATGATTTTATTTGGGAATTCTATCGATACAGCGACCTATCTGATCATGTGACCGACAACGGCAGCTGAAGGAGCGGAGAAGCTCCTTTTCAGTAGCTTAAGCTAAACAGCAATGCAGCCACCAGCTACAGATGCCATCACTCGCTATGCTAGTGCTAGCTCAGCCTCCTGCATCATGTGACCAACAGTCAATTTAACCATTTTCTTTCATCATTACAGAAACTGCGTCAGCCATGTCAAAGCTCCGAAGAGATGCAAGACTAACGCTGGTGACACTGTCCCTCGGCTCCGAGTCTTTACGACAACAACGGCGTGTTTTATCGTCCAAGCTTTTTGGTCAGTTCATCCAAAACAAAAGACAGCGGCGGTCAAACTGAAGACATCAGCGGCCACTGGAGTCTAGAAAATGTCTCTTCTGCTGCCGGTTTCCTGCAGGTCGGTCAGCCCCTGGAGCTCCCTCAGACCCTGGAGAAGGACAGGAGAAGAAAGCCTGTCAGATTCAAGCCAATGAGCAAGGCACTGACACCAAATGAATAACAGCGTGTGTATGAACACATTTTTACTCAAATTCAAGCACGTTTAAGAGTAATTTTCGATTTTTTCTTTATTGCTGGGGTTAAATAGATATCTACAGGAACTCATATACTTTTTATCACAATGCTGTACGTTGAATTATGCTTTAAACATCTAAAATTATATTTCACTATAGCAAAAAGTTTAGAAATTAAAGGAGAATATAAAGTTTTATCCAAAATAAGCCACGTGGTGTTCTTCAGACACACACCAAGACAAGATAAAATGTACCTGGAGTCGACCTGAGACCTAATTTTCTTTTTTGACACAAAATTTTATTTTTCAAAATGTCTTTCTGTAAGTAGCTTTGGTGTTAATATTATAATAAATAAATAAATCACAGAGTTATAACTGCAAGCACTTTCAAGCACTTAAACTAAAATTCAAGCACTTTTCAAGCCTTGAAAAGTGAACTGAAATTCAAGCATTTTCAAGGATTTCAAGCACCCTACGAACCCTGTATAAAGGGAGACATTACAGCCAGGCCCTAAAATTAAGCCAAAATATGTCAGTTTGCCTATTTAAGTATTATCTGCATGAATGACATGTAAGTTGATAAAAATGCATCAGAGCTTTGATGTGATTTGTAGTAAATGTTGCTGGTGTAAGGTGATGTCAAATGGAGGTGAGTTCAGCTGCAGCAGCATCTGGAGGTTCAGATGATTGGAGAATATCAAGATACGGCATCGTTATTATAAGTCACGTGTCTGCAGGCCGTCCATACAGGCGGACACGCCATGGCTCAGGAGGTAGAGCGGGTCGTCCAATAACTGAAGGGTTGGTGGTTCGAATCCCGCTCTGTCCCAGTCATGTGCTGTTGTGCCCTTGGGCAGACACTTCACCCTCTTTGCCTCCAGTGCTGCTGCTCACACTGGTGTATGAATGTTCGGTGGTGGTGGGAGGGGCCGTAGGCGCGAAATGGCAGCCACGCCTCTGTCAGTCTGTCCCAGGGCAGCTGTGGCTACAGATGTAATTTACCACCACCAGAGGGAGAATGTGAGAGCGAATAAATAATGGATCCACTGTACGCGCTTTGAGTATACGTTAATAGAAAAGTGCTGTATAAATTTAATCCATTATTATTTTTATTATTATTATTATTATTATTATGGATCCTTCTAGGATTCAAAAATTCAACTGTTTCTAAATCTATGAAAGTGGGACAGGTAGGTACAGAAAGGAGCCAGACCCTTTGTGTTAATGGGTCCATTTTCTGTCAGGTTGAGCTGACGTTATATCATTCTATTGTAAACCAGCAGACGTGCACAGGAGAAAGTGCAGAATGACTCTTTTTGTGGCACAGGTCTAAAAGGCCTGAGGGCTTCTGTTCCCAGTGGGAACGACTCTATGACAGCAGGGAAAAACGGCAAAAATACTCCAGATATAGTAACACCATGTACATCTTATTAGGTGTGCCTTTCTTCGATGGTGAAGCCTGTACAAAAACAGATCCTTATATGGTTCTGCATTTATGTCTGTGATTCTCTGTCCTGATGTCCCTGAACTACCCCTGAATCGTATCCACCTTCAGACATTCAGACACTCGTCATCCCATCAGTGGGTGGAGTTAGATTCAGAATGGGGGGTCAAGTTGACACAGGTGACACTGACCTCGAGCACCAGGCGGATGTTGGCTTTAATCTTGGCTGAGTCTTTGGTCAGCTGCTCAGTGAAGCTGAAACACACAACATTAGCACAGTTAGCATCTCTCACAGGGAACAATGGACAGAGCTAGCATTAAGCTAACACATACCCAAAAAACTGATGGCTTATAGACAGACTAAGGCAGCTTCATGTAGTCTATTTAAGATATCCAAGTGTCTGTATGACAGGCTGAGCTGGTGCTGCTGCCCTCTGCTGGTGGAGGACAGTTACTGCAGCTGTGTGTTTGATCCCTTGTTGAATTTTCAGAATAGACACTCACGCTGTCAACTGACTCGTCTTCTTGTCGATGAAATGCAGAGCCTCATCATGAGTCATCTCCACGAAGAAACCATAACCCACTGCCACAAAGATCCTCGATGAATCTTCCCTGAAAACAGAAAGACAGTGGAGTCACAGTGGGCTCCTTCAACATAACATGCTCAGTAACTCCTCCCATTTTACACCTGTCCTCAGACTCCTATCAAAGTGACCAAACAGTGTATTTATCCTTGATTTTATCAGTGGATCAGTAACTTACACCTCTGCTTGTACATAGAAGTTACAGCCCAGATCGACCTCTGTCTTCAGATGTTTAGTCTCCACCTCCTGTAGACACACGACACACAATCGACCAATCAGCAGCTGATCTGAGCATTCCTGTAACTTATGTGTGTACATATACTTTCAGGTAAGAGTACTATTTATTTATTTTTATTAGTCATCAAAAGTAAGATTCAGAAATATTTTTATTTGGAACTTGAATGTGGGACTATGCAGTTGAAACTACACTCACATTACTCGCATATGTAGTGTCCATAAGAGTTTCTAAACAAAAAAAAGAGCATAATTTCTGCTTACTTTCCACAAAACATAAATCCACATAAATGTTTGGGGTGAAAATCAATAACTGATTAATTTTTGTCAACAAAACCTTCATTAAGCTATGTGGCCAACGTTACCAGCCTAAAAATATTAATTTTATCAGATATGTTAGGACATATTTGATAAGTACAGTAATTATAGACTTGTACACTTTTTGTTATACCCAGAAAAACAATCAATAATCTTTAGGTCAAATTTGACCTGATCTGACAACTCTAAAAACATTGTAAATTAAATGACTTTAGAATCAAAATCACATCAAAAAATGAAAAAGTTGAAATTTCTAGACTTATTTAGAGTCAAGTCTTGGTCAAATCAAGGGATATGATGCTTTAAGGAAAGTATGGAAAACTATACATGTACAAATTTATATTGACCCTGTTTAAGGAAAATCATTAAAAATAAATAAAAAATGCCATCAATTATTTCTTTACAGACAGTGAATGAGGTCAACAGGAGGGTTAAAACTACAGATATAAACAATATGTTAAAAGGGATTATATAATAAAACCCATGATAACAAAATAATTGTACTATTTTCAGTTTTTAATAATAAATCATTATTGCACTTTTGATACCTCTCATGTAAGAAAGGATGATACATAACAGCAACATATTTTCTCCAACAAAACCAAACACACAAATCACTTTCCCCCGGTTGTGAAAAACGAATTAAGGACTAATAACCAATTTATTAACGTCAGAGAAGCTGTTTATCCATTTTAAACAGATCACAGTGGTTCAGACACTTATTTTGAGGGGATTCTTGAGCCAGATGAAAAAACTTCTAGAAAACGCATAAAGAAATAAAAACGTACACGTAAATTACAGGTAGCAGAATAACTATTAGGATGTTGTGGGGTATGCGTTTACCTGGAGACTCTGCAAAGTGTTCTTCAGCTGCAGATACTGTGAGATCTTTTCATAGACCGAGTCTCTCTGCTCTATCACCTTCCTGTAAAACACACACACATCATATCTATGCATCTTTTTTTTTTGCGTGTCCTGTTAGATCTGTTTTTCCGTCTCTTACTGTAAATCTCTCCTCAGCACGTCGCTGATGAAGGTCTCATACTGAAGAACCTTCTGGTCCAAGTTAGCATTAGCGTTAGCATTAGCCATCCTCTGCTCGCTCTTCAAAGCCAAACTTCCGTCTCTGCTGAAGATAAACTCCACCGGTAAGATGCAGAAAACCTACTCTGGTGTTACTTCCACCCTTCCTGGATCATTGTTAGTCTGTAAATGGTCTAGTTAGTATCATTAGCACGCTGCAACGGCATGTAAACACTACCGTACCGGAAACACTTCTTCTTCTACGGTTTTTAACGGTACCTTGTATCTTTGTCGTTACTCTGATGCCACCTACTGGACTGAGCAAACCCCTCTCGTGTCCACCTTGAAGATGAGACTATTTATCCACACCAGCATTTACAGCAAAATCAGCACGAAGAACATGATATGTAGTAATAAATTATGAGGAATATAAAAATACAATTATTAAGCATTAAAATTTAAAACTAATAAACAAACCTACATACATATAGATGTTTACAGTGAAGGAAAATGCACAGTAAAAACCTCACGTGAAAATAATGTTGAAATATCACAGCCTTCCCAGTTAAATAAACGCTTGTTTTTACCTGGTCCCTTTAATTATTCTCTTCTCATTTCCTCTGCCACATTCATGAAATATTTACTGTGGTTGATGAGAAAATATTCCACTGGTTCTGGTACCCGAGATTTTGCAATACTTGCACATAACTGATGTAATTATTATTGGACAATGAACAGAACAGATAGAATAGAATAGTAATAGTAAAGTAATTAAGTAATAAGAATAATAATAGTAAAAATAATAATAATAATGAACAATACGTCTGAAAATAAGAATAAACTATCTATAAAATTACCCCAAAAAATTAATATGAATATAGAAAATAATATTTAACAAAAGTAAAATAAGAATAGAACAAATGTAGAATAAAATAAAAAGACATAAAATATGAATAGACACAATATAACAGTATGTATATCTATAAATATTAACAATAATAACAGTGTGTATATCTATTAAAGTCTGTAAAAATAGTGCATTTGTATCTGAATAAATATTAAATAAAATTTTGCATTGTTTGACTGAAGCAGTATATCTGACTCATGTTGAGGACGGTTCAATAAATGTCAACCAGGGTTTTCAATCAAATGTAAGAAGTGTCAGTAAAATAAATACATTACTTATGTTTTAACTGAATAACCACAGTGTCTATAACGGCTCTAATACCCAAATATTCACACAATAGTTCTGCTGGTGAAGCATCCAGTCTGTACCAGTAAGTATGCTGTTTCTAGCATTTATTGTGTTATTTATGAACCAAATTGCAATGACTGCTCAATATCTTATGGTGGGTTTTATTTGCACTTTATTTTGGTAAAACAATAAATCAAAATTCAACGTCAAAGCGATTCACACAGACAACAGACTCGGGTTTTTGATTCTGATCCCGTTTATTTAAAAAGTCATTATCAGTGCATTTGTCATTTCCTGTAGAAATTAAATATAACAAGGACAGAATATCCACTGGTTTTTAGCGTCATGTTTTAAAATTCTATGTTATATATGAATTTGTTCAGCGGGCATTTTATGAGTCGTTTGCCAGATTTTTGACTCCATTTTTCTCTTCTCTGTCACTTGTTGTTTTCAAGGCTGTGAATGAACCGCTGTCGGATTTTCTATTGCATCACAGCTAAATTTAGACCCTATATTATTTTCCTAAAAAGTGTCAAAAATCACATTTGAACTGATGTACAAAAACAGTGGTGGTAGAGGAGTCCAGTCGGTTTATACTGTAGCAGCTGTGCATTTAAATCCATACTTTTATGAAAAAATATTCAAGTATAATCAAGGAAGTGCATAATAGAAATATGGTTCCAATCAGTGTTTTATTAAAACTGTTTATGTGATGTTTTTGATTCATTTCTGCTTCATTCAAGTGCATTTATTTAGACTAAATACTTGACGTATATTATATTTAAGTGACTTCCTCCAGTGCAGAGTCGACGAAGTCACTGGATCCTGTTCAGACTCAGGTCACACTGGAAAAGATCAGATCTGTATCTGATTCAGGATCAAATATAGAAGGAGTCCAGAGCAGGTGGCAGGTTCTATATGATCCTGGTTTTGGTGAATCCTGGTTCTGGTGTCAGGTTCTTTGTGGACCATGATCTTGGTGGATCCTGGTTGTGGTGTCAGGTTTTTTGAGGACCCTGGTCTTAGCGTCAGGTTCGCTATGACCATGATCTTGGTGAATCCTGGCCTTTGTGGATCCTGGTCGTGGTGTCAGGTTCTGTATGATTCTGGTTTTAGTGGATCCTGGTTGAGTCAGGTTCTCTATGATCGTGGTCTTGATGTAGGGTTCTCTGTGATCCTGATCTTGGTGGATTATGGTTGTGGTGTCAGGTTCTCAATGTTCCTGGACTTGGTAAATCCTGGTCTTAGTGGATCCTGGTCTTGGTGGATCCTAGTCTTAGTGGATCCTCGTCTTGGTAGATCCTGGTCTCGGTGGTCTTTAGTCTTAGTGTCAGGTTCTCGATGATCCTGATCTTTGTGGATCCTGGTCTGGGTGGATCCTAGTCTTCATGGATCCTGGTCTGGGTGGATCCTAGTCTTAGTGGATCCTGGTCTTAGTGGATCCTGGTCTTGGTAGATTCTGGTCCCGGTGGACCCTAGTCTTAGTGTCAGGTTCTCTATGATCCTGATCTTTGTGGATCCTGGTCTCGGTGGATCCTAGTTTTCATGGATCCTGGTCTCAGTGGGTCCTGGTCTCAGTGGATCCTGGTCTAGGGGTCAGTGCTGCTCCAGCTGCTTCCTCAGCTCCGCCGCCTCCTCTGCCATCTCCTCCTCGGACCTCCACCTGCTCGGGTCCTCCTGCTCCTCTCGGTCGTGTTTCTGCAGCTCGTCGTACACGCTGTCGTTCCTGTCAAAGTCCCCCGCCTTCCGTGGCAGCACGTGGACGTGGACGTGCTTGACGGTCTGCCCGGCCTCGGGTCCGTCCTGGATGGCGATGGTCAGGGAGGTGGCGTCGAAGCGCTGCTCCACCAGGTTCGCGACCCTCTGCGCGGTCGTGAACAAATCCGCCACCTCGTCCGGCCGCAGGTCTCGGAACCGCTCCACGGGTCTGAGTGGACACACCAGGACGTGACCGGGCACCACGGGCTTCCGGTTGACCAGAGCGAAGGACAGCTCGGTCCGCAGGAACACCACCGAGGCCCGGATCAGGTGCTGCCCGAACCGGAGGGTCGACATGGGTGAAGAGAACCGACGACGAAGAATGAATGAACCCGGAAACAAAACAAAACAAACGACAGCTGCTCTACGGGTGCCGGGAGGGCACAAAATGGACGTGCGAAAACACTTCCGACTAAGGAAATTTAATTTATTTGTTTATTTAATGAGTGAGTGAGTGAGTCATCTTTCAACCCAAAACCCACATTTTTATATGCTTGCTTCAATGGACATCATTTTATTGTATTTTGTTATTATTAATATTATTATTATTTTTAAAATTGTTCAGAAATAATTCATGACCACTGATCTGTTTAATCTGGTGTATTTACTTGTGAAATAGAGCTGTTTCGTATATTATGTTTGGAAAAAAATTGTGAAAAATAAAGTATAAAAAAGTAAAATAAATCAATAAAAATTATAACATAGCACCTCCACCTCAACCTCAAAGATAACAAGAGGGTGACGAGGGCTTCATCAAGAAGAGGCTTATCTGTTTAGCTCTTCCGTTTGCACTGACAGAATTGCACCATTTACACTGTCATTTGCACTGTGTTTTTGTTTTTAGTCACAATACCCCATTCTCAAAAATTGCTTTTTTGCACTACTTAAATATCAAATGCAAAAAAAATCTACTTAAATGAGGTATCTGGCGTTCAATTGACAGCAAGAGCATAAATGTGAAGAGGAACCACTGCTCTTGGGGAAAAGTAGTGGAGTAAAATGTACAGTATTTGACCAGCAGTAGGGGGCGCCGTTTACTGGTAATCTGATATTGAAGCGAAGAAGAAGAAGAAGAAGAAGAAGAAGAAGAAGAAGAAGAAGAAGAAGAAGAAGAAGAAGAAGAAGAAGAAGAAGAAGCTCTACGTCATTGTAAACAAACATGGCGGCCTGCGTCTGCTACACCACAGCGGTCTTTAACACAAACCGCTTCTTTTACTTCTTTTCTGCAAATATATGTATTTTATAGACATATATTCTCCAATTTTCTCTGTTTTTACTAGATTATTGTGATACCAGTGGGTCACAGTAAAACAAAATATGTTTATTGTTTTATTTGACAGCTTAACTATGCTAATGTAGCTAACCGGTTACCAAGGAAACGGCAGCGACCTCTCCGCTAGCAGGCTAAGCTAACAGGTTTTCTTGCTCTGTATATTTGCATCATTTACCGAAGTAACACCAATTTAAGACCTTTATGAGGAATTTCCAATAACTATAAATGTTAGGGGGTCGTCATGCGGTAAATCTTTTAATCAACAGATAAATGGATGTTTCTGTTGCGTTTAGTCAATTGATAAACACTAAATCCCAGTGCGTTTTGTTCTTTATTTACAGTTTACTACAGAATTGAGGCACTTTTTTGCTTCTCTTAGTATTTTCATCAATTAAAGTTGCATCAGGAAATATGTGAGATGAAAATCTGTAATTAAAGCTCAGACCCTGAGAGTTTTACAGCTGCTCTTAGTGTCACCTGCACCTGTACCTGGACATGAACATGGAACAGTACAGCATCCTGGGTCGGATTGGAGAAGGAGCTCACGGCATCGTCTTCAAGGCTAAACATATTGAGGTGATAAGAGACAGACCAGGCAATGTATGAGTAAACCCAGAGCTGTCGATGTACCTGAGTTATTCCTGTTATTTTGGTAACATTTTGACCCCAAATATTTGCCAAGTGGACTGTATAAACACCCTGATAGTAAATACACCACCTTCAAATACCTTATTGAATGAAAAATCTGAATTCCTAGTGAAAGATAGAAAGAAAGTGGTACTAAACATTGAATAGCTTGTCAGTAAGTAAGTTCTATATCATGGAATGTGGCGTAAACTCTGTATTATCATGTATGTAAATGATGTGTCATTGATTATTGATTGATTTCCTATCAGACGGGGGAGACGGTCGCTTTAAAGAAAGTGGCTCTGAGGCGACTGGAAGACGGCATCCCCAACCAGGCTCTGAGGGAGATCAAGGCCCTGCAGGAGATCGAGGACAACCAGCATGTGAGCGTTTATGTTTAGTCTCGAAGCTGGAGGTCAAAGGTCACAATAACATTAACTTTCTTCCTCCTCTTCATCTTCAGGTGGTGAAGCTGAAGGACGTCTTCCCTCACGGGACTGGCTTTGTCTTGGTTTTTGACTTCATGCTCTCTGACCTCTCTGAAGTCATCAGGAACTCTCAGCGACCTCTGACCCCAGCCCAGGTCAAAGGTTACATGATGATGTTGCTTAAGGGTGTGGCCTTCCTGCATCACAATAACATTATGCACCGGGTGAGTGATGGAGGTGATTATGTGATTAGGTAGAAGCAGGTAGACGGGATTAGACCTCAGAGTTTTACCCTGAATTGATACAGATTCAACATGAAAAGTGTCACAACATGGACAGAGGTTAGAGACTTGCTAAAACATTAAACACACAGACACATACCAAGATACTAATGACTGCAGTGGGTAACAAGTTTGCATCACAAATATTATTTGAATTTGAAGACGTCCAGGGTCCAGATCATCTGAGTCCAAAGCGATAGTACTTTGAACCACTGACACATCCTATGCACATTTGTAACGCCCATACACATATTGCACATGTTTTTATAAGAACACATAGTCATACAGTTACATGTTTACTGCGTACAGCTTGTGTGTGGGATTTTTACATCCATACAGACAATTGTGCAGTTAGGTCATGATGCACTCTGAACTTATAACAATATATGAAGAACAAATGTAAACAAAATACAAAACACAAATGAGGAAAAAATACATTAAAATAAAAACAAGGAGAAATACAAATAAATACCCGCCCATAAACACCCTTACATGTATATTCAAATACTCTGCAGGAAAAATGTAGAAATTCTGACCTGAATCAACCAGCAACACAATACTGGTCCTCCTGTGGTCTTTCAGAACAAAACCCTGATGTCGTGTGTGTTTGTATTTAGGACCTGAAGCCTGCAAACCTGCTCATCAGCTCATCAGGTCATCTGAAGATTGCAGACTTTGGTTTGGCCAGGCTGCTGAGTGAGCAGAGTGATCGACTATACAGCCACCAGGTAGCCACAAGGTGAGATGTGCAGCTGACACGGGGGGTGGGTGG
>JAPQRP010000028.1:6141051-6156833 GCA_037367295.1 Apogon hyalosoma
GATAGATATCAGCTCTGAAATTCAACTACTATGAGCTATTTTTGTTGTTATTATATTTGTCCAAACAAATGGACCTTTAGTTGTTCCAGGCATTAAAATGAACAAGAAATTGAAGAAAACAAGGGTGGTCTAATAATTTTTTCCGTGACTGTACCTGCAGTGGAAATGAAATTATTTGAACCAAACCAAGCGAAGTCAAGTCGTGATGTGGAATGACACCTCAGTGGAAAAGCAACATTAGTGGCAGTACGTCCATCTGGAGAGTTAATATTTGTTACATCATGACCTCCTGAGACACTGAAAGGTTCTGGTTTGTAATTTGTCATCTGTTTTGGATGGGTTGATAACTGTGACAGAAGAGCAGTCTGTAACCCACAAGCTCATATCTAACATAGCTGCTAACATTAGCACGGTGGCTCTTTAGCCGAGTCATGCTGACCGACCTGTTCCCGGTCCAGTTAAAGTCACACTGTGATTGGACATCCTGTCAAGAAGCTGCTTCGCTCGACTGTGTGATTCTTGTTAAACCGCCACAGTTCTGAGCTGATTAGGAAACCTCTGAATGCCATTTACACGTCGTTGCTTCCTGGTCGTCTTTAGACCAGAACCTGAATGATCAAACCTCTCATTAGAACCAGAATCCGGACTCTGAGACGATCAGCGAGCTTATCAGCCGCCAATCAGAGAATCACAATCGATTGATCACCGGCAGACAGTCTTAGAAAATGCATAGAAGACAAATATCCAAATGCCCTTATATAGAGAGAGAGCAGGCTGAGAGGCGGGGCTAAAGGGCAGCGCAAAGGTGTATGGGAGTTGTGGTGTAATTACTGAGTGGTAAAATGGAATCAAAAACATCACAACATGAGGTAATGTTGTAATGATGATGGATGTGGATTTCAGAGCACTCTGCCTTACACTGTAAAAAACAATAATCAACTACAACCTGTAGAAGTTAAATTTGATGCTTTGTCCACACTGATACAGATAGTTTCTTCTGTATTTCCCCTATGTTCTCATCTGCATGAAAAAGATGTTTTCAAGCAAAAAAGATAAATTCATCATCCTTGTAGGATCTAAATTTTTATAAAATCCATACCCTGCCATTGTCTAAACCATGTTGACTCAAAGCTGTTTAATTCACATTAGTGACAACAATGACCAAGTGGAGAAAATAATGTCAGAGTGTTGACTGAAAAATCAGAAGATAATGTCAGCAGTCACTTCCGACACTGAATAATAGCTCAGTAATAAGAAACTAGATGCCAAATAACAGACATCTGTTCTAAAACTTTCTTTTCCACCACCTTTTTTTTTTGCTCAGGAATAACTCATTTGATTTGTCCTATTTGAGAGAATGATTAGTTTGTACATATCTCATTGATATACAGGTTATTCTGTGAATTGGTGACCCAATAAAAAACAGGTCTATATTTGGGAAATTATAGTGTTGGTATCTAAAACTGAAGGGTTAGAAAGCCATACATTTTTTCCTCAGTTTGTACTTGTCCATTGCTGTTTGTGTAATGAAACGACACTAGTCATGATTCCATAAAATGTCAAGCAATATTGAAACTAAATTAACAAAAAGGAAATGCCCATTAAGTGTTTCCATTAATAGCTGTGTAATGTGGTCAGAAGATGGCGCCATAGTCTCCATTACACATGGCAGCAATAAACAGAGTAGAAGAAATACAGCATTTTTTGTTGATCATGAGCATCTTTTTGTCAAACTGAGGAAGCCTTTCCATGTTATGTTTCCATAATATAGGATAGCTAATACTAAAACTAGGTTGCTCAAAGTGTTCATCTCTGGTATTTGAAGTTTATGTAGAAATAGACACTACCATTTGGGTAACACAGGAAGATTTTTTTTTAATGTATAATATTTGCAGATACTCGTGTACTTGCATGAAGTTTGTGTTGAAGTCTGTGTTGTGCTGCTAGCGGGTTGACTTTTTTTTTTTTTTTTTTAGACATTTGCTAACTCCATTTTTAAGCTTATGATAATGGGCGCATTTTAGTAATTTATTTGTAGAGGACACGGGTTGTTTTTCTTTGCAGAAATCCTTAAACTCTTGTGTTCTTCAGTGCCTCCCTTCTGCTCCTCAACAGTAGCAACAGTTTGCAAAACAAACTATCGTTAGCTTAGAAAAGGAGGCAAAGTCAACACAACATGAGCATGTACAAATCTAACATTAACTGATATTAAACAATGGGGGAAAAATGCAACTTTAGAAAAATATCTCCATTAGAGTGGACAAAGTCTGAGTCAGAATCGATGTAGTTGTTTATTCAGACCTTGCTTGTCTGAACCGATCTGTATTTTTCAATAGGAACACTTATTAAAAGTCTACCGCAGTATAGCCCTACTCATCATGTTTCATGAAGACACTTAAATCGATACTGAATCATGTAAAATCTCAAACCGCAGGTAATGTTCAGTTTTAGAGATTCCTCAGTTAATTTAAACCATCACAGAATCGGACTAATTCAGGCCGTGCTTGACTCAACACTTGGGCAGTTTTGTTAAGCATTAGCACATAAAATCTATGGGACTTTGGCTGAGATTTTGGAGAGACCCTTAGATCCCTTAGCATGAGGTTTTACCCAAAAAGAAGCAGAATAACCCATAAACCCACTCGTTCTGTTGACAGTTGAAGTTTTATTGAATTTGGCAAAGTTTCATAAAGTATTTTATTAAGGCTGGTTCATCATCTGCTGCTGAAAATATCTGATGAATAATATGACATCTCTTTTAGTCTGTTATTTATTCATTTATATATAGATACATATTCTGATAAAATGTAAATAATATATTTCCTTTATTTGTTCATATATCCCCTGCCATCTTTGTTTAGGTCCAGGAGTTGAATATAAAAACAGACTCCCAAAGAGACTTTTTTTTTTTTTTAAATGCAGGATCGAACGATCTTTAGAGATTTTTTGTTTATTAAATTTTGCTGAACAACCCGTCATTCTTAAAGTGACTGTAATGTTTAAGATTATAGATACTGAAGGTGGACAAACAGAGGTTTGACCAGTTTGTGATGGGGACTGACTGGGGATTGCAGGTTGGTACCAGGAAATCATGGACTTGTAGGGCTGGATGATCTTCCTAAAAGCTAAGGTGACAATCTGAATATTATTATGATTAATATTGTATGTATGGTATATATTTGGTTTATATTGTTGAGATTAGTCTGGTCACAACCAAAATATAAAAGGGTTTTAGTTTGATTTCTGAAAGGCTTTGGTGTGTCTTATTATAGTTTTTTAGTCAGATGTTATTGCAATATTTAAACAATAACTAGAAGAAACAAAATAACTGGTAGTGAATGCTGTACAAAACCAGGATTATTACATACTGAGCTTGTTGAGTTGAGACTGTCATTGATTTCTCATGATCATTTATTTGCGAGGTCGTAGTTTTCAATCTATCTGAACTCATCCATGAGTAGAAGTGTAAGAAAATACTGACACTTTAGAATTTTGCAATATTGTTTTTGATACTGTATTAATTCTAAGTAATGTTCGATTCATAGTTTATGTGCAAAGATGCGTAGCAGACAGCTTGAACAAAAATTAAATCTTTAATGTTGGTTTGTTTGAAGGACCGGTATCTACACTTCAATATGTATAACATCCCTGTCTGTTACAGTTCTGACACTTGTGTGTTTGCAATAAAAATGTCACAATGGGTACGATGTAATCTAAATTTTAGGTGTTTAGTTTGGTGCATTTTGCACAATTAGGGCAAATATTATGGCAGTATGTGGAAAATATCTAGACAAAAATGAACCAAAATTTGCACAGTGGCCCTGTGCAGCCACCAGCAGCTCACTGACTTCAAATAGTGAGAAATGTAATCGAATTCTCTCTGACTCAATTCACTGAAAATCAAATTCCTGGATAGTTTTTGTGTGTTAGGTACAACTTTTGGCTCTCTTCAGCTCAGTTTTTTTTTTGTAGTAAAAATGTTTCTAGCTGACCAGAAATTAATCTCAGTCATCATTACTTTCCTTCCTCTGAGTCACAAAAACGTAGTGCACAAACTCCTGCAGGTTAAAGTGAACGAAGATAACACTTTAAGTGCTTTGAAATGAGAATGTTTATTGTGATGGAATAATACAGGGTGTCCCAAAAAATTTGACATAATTTCATCACCTAATAATTTCTTTCAAATTTGTTTGCTCTTTTTGCTCAAAAAAGTGTATTAATTTTTATTGTTGTGCTTTCTGGAATAGACATGCAGTTTACTGCAACAGAAAAGGCGTTCTGTGTACTGAAGTACGCCTGAACTCAGTCAAATGTGGATGCACAACGTGAATTTGGTAGAAAATTTCATAAACAAACACCAACAGGAAAGCAGATTTGGACGTGGAATAAGAAGTTTGAAGAAAAGCGAGTGGCAGGAACTCCACTACCGACTGGATGTGTGTCGCGTCACAAGCGGCGCACACCTTGAACATTTGTAATAACTTTGGAACATTATAAAATTACCATACCCCAGGATTTTTTGTTTGAAATTTGTAGAATAAAACATTTTATGTCAGAAATAAATCCAATTAAGTATCATTTCTCCTGACCATGAAGTCACTCTGATATGGACATCTCAAATGATGTCAGTTTTTTGGGACACCATATATATGATTCCTCTAGAAAATATTATATAAAAGATTAACAAACCCTACCAGCTTGACTTGGGGAATTAGAGGCTTATGAGAGCATTTCTGGGTGTTGTTAGAGGTTGTGACAGGGTTGTTTTGAGGAGAAACAATGTCTTTTTGGTTGTTATAGCTTGTACCAGGGTTATTTTGAGTTGTTAGCAGTTGTGAAAAGGGTTGTTTTTGGGAGAGACAGGGATGTTTGGGAGAGTTACAGTATTTTTTTGGGATGTTTCAGCTCCTGACAGGGTTGTTTTAGGGAGTGACAGTTTTTTTTTTTTTTTGATTATTTCAGTTTGTGACAGGTTAGTTTAACAAAGTGACTGTTTTTTTTTTTTTGGATTGTTGTTGTTGGGGTTGTAACAGGGTTGATTTTTGGGGAATGACAGGGTTGTTTAGGGTTGCGGCGGTGTCTCCACCTGCAGCCTCGGCCTCAGTGTACAGGACAAAGGCTGAAAAAAATGAGGCACTTTTTATGGTCAAGAGCTGCAGTTCATCGGCCACATAGGGGCGCTACAGTGTCCTGCTCCACCATGGCTGTTGCTATAGAAATGCGTCATTGTGTTGGCCGTCTCGCCATAGCAATGTTATGTTTATTTACAGCCAACAGGACCATAACTGGACCTGAACTGTGTCCTTGTGTATGTGTGTGTATGGCTCTGTTATAGATAGATATATATATGTATTTATATCATCAGAAGAATTTCCAAAATGTCGGGCAAAGTTCTTTTTTTTTCTTTACAAGCAAGCAGGCAAATCAAATCATACCAGGTTCTATTTAATCTCTAATAATAATAGTAATAATGTCATCAAGCCTTTACATGTTCAGCTTATAAAAATAAAAAATCATTCCAGTGATATTCACATGCTCAGATTACACAGAGAGAATCATCGCCGCTGCCTTTGATACACGTCATATGGCGAGCAGTTTAGTCTCACAGACAATGAGACGAAACGATTGAGACGTTCGTTGCATACGTTTTTAAAATTTATCATGATAAATATGATGATAAAGATGGCGATGGAGATGTCAAACAGCAGACGTGATGTTTTCGAGTAACTCATGACATCAGGACACGCTGAAGGACGATGGGTGAAATAAAAATGTTGTTTTTCTGTGTGTGGCTGCTGTCATTTTGGCCAATCAGGGGCCTAAAAAAATGTCCACACACGGGAAGAGGCGGGTCTTCGCTTAGCAGGCCAATTAACAATAAAAAAAAAAAAAAAAAAAGACGGAGCCCTTATAAAGTAGCCAATCAAACTAAAAAGTCAGTAGAGAGGGAACCTGACGCTTCTGGTGGACCAACACAAGACCTTCATTTGGATGGTAGACAACAACAAAACACAAATCCTTTTTTTTATCCTGTTTATGCCATCAAATACACACGACGTTTGACAATTTAATGTTATGTAAAGTTTGCCGTAAAACTAAAGACTATTAAAATATATAACTAGAAATACTTAAAACTCACATAAATAATGTTATAAGTTGAATTTGCTCTGCAACATAAAAATGGTGATTTAAACTAATAATTATCACAATATAAAAATATATTAAGTATCATGATACACAGTTTTCTATGTGTTTTTGGATGTACTTTCCTTTGGCTGTTAATATTAATGTTATACATATTTCATTATAATAGTGTGGGTTGTACCATAAATTCTCTAATAACCATCTATATTGTTTTCATCTGGTTGAATATGAACTCATGTTTCATTTTCATTTGACTGTATTCATTTAAGTATTAAATTAAACTAAATAAAACGACCATAGATGTGATGAAATAAGCTGAAAAAGTTTATAAAGATGATGTAAAATAAAAGTAACCTGTAAGTCTCTTCAAATGTATTAAAAGCATAGTGGTAAATCTTTAGATATTTGTCAGGGAGTAAAAGGGGTAAATAAATACTCCAGTAAAGTACAGATGCCTAAAAACTCTATTTAAGTACAGAAAGTAAATATTTGTTTGTAGTTTATTCCACATTTCTTTGTGTAAATGATGGCATGATACAAATGGGATAAAAGACTTGATTTGAGCCTCACCATTGGCTACTGGACATAAGATCCCGTGATGGTCAACTGGAAGACGGCAGCGTTGGCCTCTATGAAAAGTCTTTGCTCTGAGCCAATCAGAGTGAGAGCCCGCCTGCTAGTTCCCGCCCACTGAGCCGACTGCCAATCAGAACCTCCGTTAGTCTCTGCCGGCTCGGCTTCAGCCAAGGGCCCGGGGTGTTCCTTTGCTGCCACGGCGATGACTCGGCTCTCCTCCAATCGGACTCCTCCCTCCACCCTGTCGTGGCGATGCTGGCTGCTGATAGGCTGACCTCTGAGTAGCTGGCTGCTGATTCGCTGTCGGATGGATGCTGCTGGTCATCGTCTTCATCGTCTCGCGGCATGAGGAAGGAGAACGGCGCTTTCTGAGCCACGGCCGTATTCCCAGAATGCTTAGCGACGTGGGTGGGGCTCTCATGTCTCCGCTCCTCCACCCTCTCCTTCTCCTCCTCCTCCTTCTCTTCCTCTCTCACCCTCCTCTTGCTCTTCTTCCTCCTCTCCCTCGCTCCTCCAGACTCCTCCACCTCCTCCCCCTCACCTGGTGGTGGCCTATCCCAGGGTCGGGCACTGTTTCTGGGTAAGCTCCTGCTCTTTCTCTCCTGGTCCCTCTGCTCATCCCGCTTCTGCTTTTCCTGACTTTTCCTCCTACTTTTTCTTCTTCTCTCCTCCTCTTCCTCCTCCTTCCTTCTTCTCCTCTCCTCCTCCATCCGCTGCCTCCTCTCCTCCTCCTCCTCCTCCATCTGCCGCCTCCTCTCCTCCTCCTCCTCCTCCTCCTCCTCTATCTGCCGCCTCCTCTCCTCCTCCTCATCCTTTCGAGCCTCCTCTTCCACCAAGTCCAGGTCCAGATCAGGAGGCACCAGTCCCCCTACTCCTCCTCCTCTTCCTCCTCCTCCTCCTGTTTTTCGTTTGGTTTCTCCCTCTCTTCTCTTCCTCCTCTCTGCCTCTCCTCCTCCTCCTCCTGTACCTCCACCCCTCTGGTGGCTGAAGGAGGCGGTTGTCATGGTAACCGGGTCCATGTCCTGCTCCTCTGTGTGTAAAGAGGAGGAGGGGGAGAGGGCTCCTTCCTCAGGGCCTGAAAGAAACAAAAACACCAGAAAAATATGAGCTGTAGTTACTTTAAAATGAACTAGATGCTCTTTAATTAATAACTCAACTAAGAAAAGGAAAATATGAACACGACACATTGTGGTTTGGAATATGTAACATGTTCTAGTTTTCAAGGTTTGAACACATAACTACTGATTTTCAGCAAAAAAACATGACTGAATAGTGTGAGATATTTAAGAAAATGAAAATAAATGCTGAAAAAATATATAAACATTGTTGCAGTTAAAAGTAGAAGGGTGAAGTCATGGGAAGGTTAACATCTGGTCCAAAAAAATTCAATTACATTAATCTACACCAAATTTATATTTTCGGGAAAATGTATTTTGAAGTGACAAAAAATTTGTGGAAAAAAAAAAAATTGAGTTTTATGTGGAGTGTAAATGTTTGTAAAGTGACCCAGTTTTGTGCCGTCATTCTGGGTTCATTTTATAAACTAAATTTATTCCAAATACATTGATATTTGACTATTATGTCATTTTCTAAACACACAGTTTAAAATTAATAAATGCATATATCCATGCAAAATACATTTGAATATAATGTTAATATTATTTGTATGTTCTAAATATTGCAAATAAATGTATATGATATTGATAATTGAAATTTACTTTTGTTGTCCATCCGTGATGCTGCCATTTTTCTAAACTCTTCCTATTTAGGTCTGATCTAATATTTGTGTCCTCTACCCAATTATTAGGTTATAAAATAGAGGGTTTAAGGTAAACACTGAATACATTTGAGGAGGAAAATGTCAGAGGAACTTCACTGTGGAGAACTTTGGAATTCTTGCTAAAAAGAGACGTTAATTTTTTTTTATCCATCCATGACACAGTAGTTTTTGATATTTTTCATTTAAACATATTTAAACTAAATGTTGCCCTTTGAGTAGGTTTAAGATGGTATTTAGACCTTTACAATGATGTGTAGTATTTCTCTTAAACTTGTCTGGTTCAAAAGTTATGAATCAAAAAGTAGTGGGCGGTCCATCTGTGACACCCTTGACCTCACCCAGAAGGTCTCTCTTAATAATATGATAATTGTTAAAAAAAATTACAGATTCAGTCTATACAATGTAGTCATGTAATACATTCCAAATAAGACAAATACACTGACATCTGATAATTGTGCTTGATGTTTAACATTCAATGGGTTACTAATGAACGTTTGTTGTACTGTACATTGATTACAGCATGAATGACACATTCATGCAGATTATGATTTACTACTATATACAGTATATACCCTCCTGTGCAAAAGTCTTATTCCATCTTTATTTTTGTTGTTTTTTCGGTGTTGAAATGAACATACATATTTATTTCTCATTCTCTTTTCTTCACATACAACAAGAAAATACAGGAAACGTGTAGACAGCCTTAAAAGACATAGAAAAAACATGAACTAAATATGTTGTAAAGGTTAAAGTCACTATTTAGTGTGACCTCTGACCCCATGACAAGAGGCAGCACAAACAGTTAGAAACATCTGACATGAGCTGAATGAAACCTGGTAGAAAACATCAGAAAATTATGCAATAAAAGTCATATTGTCTGAACAAAAGACATGTTAAGTGCAAAGGGAGGTCACACTAAATATGACCATTTTGGTTCATAGAAGCAGTTTTTTCTTTAAACTTGTGTTTTTCCTGCTGTTCATATGTCACATATGTCAGAATAGATCTAAATAGAGACAAATGCACGTGTGGACATCAGAACTTTACTAAACCAACTAACAAAATGTTGGACTAAGACGTTTGCACAGGACTGTATATGTACTGTGTTTCCTCAAATAAATACAGGAGTCAATTATAAGCCAGGTCTCTGATAAAAGATGGGGTCAAGGTCAACACAAATAAATAAAAGCCGGTTTTAAAATACAGTCCAGTTAAAAGTTAACATGGATGGATTCATATGGAAAAGTTCTCTAAGCACAATGTTCACATCTAAAACTCTGATTTAATCCATTAAAAAATATAATCTGGCTACTTTCAACATGTTGTTTTTGATCATGGTGCTATCTCCTGGTGTCAGTCACTGCAGGTGTGTGTCGTACATTTTTTTTTTTTTTTTTTTTTTTTAGCAAAACTGTCATTTGTAGAAACTTACAAATACTATATTTACACAATAAGTGCTCTGTAAAGGAATGACTAAATCACATCCACTGAATTGCTTGAGTTTGTTGCAGAACTTTAAACATCACAAACAGGAGCAAATCAAAATGAGGTTTTGCATTAAATTAAAGCAATTTCTACTTATTCAACAAAGGAAATTAACAACTTGATTACCATGTGAGGAAATTTGGTAAATTATAACTGATACAGGGTTCCTACACAAGTATTAAAAAGTATGGAATTTGATTTTTATAAATTTTCAGGTCTGGAAAAGTATTTTTATTTATTTAATTTAAAATAAAAGTAAAGTATTTAAAGTATGGAAAATAGAAACAAATGTATGGAAGAATTATCATATTTTCCAGACTGTTCCCACTGTTCTATTTACTAAAACAGAAAATTATGAATATCTAAAAAAGAAATGGATTGATCTGGGTTTTTTAAGGCGCTTGCTAGCACAGCTAAAATGTTTGTGTGAGAGCACATACAGTCGGCTACGTGTCCCAGAAAACATTTGAGCAGATTGAGAAGTTGTTCTTATCCTCCTCCAACCCATTTTAAGCCCCGCCCAGGCGTCGTCCAGTTCCACTGCTGCTTTGACGGACAGGTGATGTCCACACACTGTCGGCGAGCGAGTTATTCAACAGGCCTCATATGATCGTTGGCAGAACTCAGACTGGGTAGATGGAAATTCTCTGACGACTGGCTCATAAATCCAAATATAAAGACTGGTTGGAATATTTTTTACCAAGACATCTGGAAATTAGGGTCTGGACAAAGTATGGAATTTAGAAGTTTCAAATGTGTAGGAACCCTGCTGATAAGATCTTGCGTTTAACATGTTGTTACGTGAGTCCTACTTCTGTGGAAAATAAATAAATAAATTGTAAAAATATAAAGATGAGGAGATGAGAATGACAGGAAGGAAATGAAAGAAAAACGGTCAGAAGTGAGTATTACCAACCGCGAGTTTTCAGTGCGTCCAATCACGTAGAAGCAGGGCTCTCCCTGTTTTGAGTTGGTCATACAGAGAGACAGGCTGGACAGCTCCACTGAGGAAGAGGAGGAAGACGAGGAGCAGGAAATAAAGGCAGCAGGAAAAGAAGAAGAGGAGGAGGAAATATAAAAGTCAAAGAGTGAGAGCGTGTAAAATCAGGAGAATCTCAGAGCTGTGATTGGACGGCAGAAGTAGTGTAAAGAGCTGCTTTGTCTCGGCTAAAAAAACCAGGCTATAACTGACAGCAGTGCCCCCTGCTGGTGAGCACCACCATCATTATGTTTCCCACTCACCGTAGTCGGGTACGTATCCGTTTCCTTTCTTGAGGACCAGGTGGATTCGATGTCCTCCTCGTCTGATCTGCTCCACGGCCTGACTATGGGTCATCCCCGCCGTACTGTCTCCGTTGATCTCCACCAGCTGATCGGACACCTGAGAAGACCAACGCAAAACATTTATTATCTCTGCGAAGGTCAAAGTAACTACAGCAAACGCAAAAAGAAGCACACCGCCATGTTCTATCAAGAATCAATCTGCAGTTGAATGTGTGAGGTTCTCAGGTTCTATGTTCCAGTCCTGTGGTCTGGATGCAGATCAATCTAACTATAGAAGTGGGCGGGACTTTTACAGGAGGAGAACTCAGCTAATCCAATCAGAGTCCAAATATGACTTCTATCAGTGCTCAGTAGGAACTAGACTGATATTTGTAACCATTTAGAAGTAAAGGCACATTTTTTTTAAATGTTTCAAAAATTTATATGAACATACATAAAACATTTGAAATGAATCCGACCAGTAGTTTCATTGGAGAGGAAATTGAAGAAATTGTTAACGAAGATGACGAAGACGATGCCGGACACAGCGCCTTCATTGTAGGTTCTCATGTCTAATCGTTGCAAATTCTGAACCGGACTAAAGGTGTTCACCTAGGAGGTGTTGAATGGGGTTAAAGGTCATGGATCTGTGCAGGATATTCTGTTTATTTTTTTCACATCAGTTTGTTCTAGAAAACCATTTCTCCATGGATGTGTCTTTAAATACAGAGATAGTTTTATAAACTGTTTAACAAAACTGGACCCTCATTTTTGTAATCACACGCTGCAGCTTTAAAGGGCTCATATTTATCTAAAATCACTTTTATTAGTCTGTGGTTCATTTATTTGTGTATTTGGAGACATGGAGAGACTCCTTTGCATTTAAAGGGTCAGCGCTCAAAACGACCCTTCTGGTGTCATTACTCAGAAATAGGGTTGAAGATGGAGCTGTGGAGTTGAATGAACGAAGAATTCAGACCCAAGCAGAGCATTTACAATTTATGGAGGCCACAGGGAAAGGTTGGAAAATGAACGAATTCCATTTAAAAAAGGAAAATATGACCCCTTTAAACTAAAACAGAAAATGAACGATCAGACCAGATAAAAGCTTTCAAACAGTAAAGATACAATCAGGTTACAACTAAAGGAAAAGGATGAATCTGGATGTAGAGGTTTTGTAATCGATTGAATTACTTTCACTAGAGAACTCCACTTATTCAATCCAAGTCCATATTATGACTTCCTATTAGTGATCAGTAGTAACTACATTGATATCATTTACATGTTATAAACCATCAACATGTGGACTATTTATAAATAAAGGCACATTTTTAATGTTTCAGAAATTCATCAAAAATTCAAAAATCTAAGTTTCTTTAAACTGTGGACAAAGATTGTTGACAAGTTTGTTTATGGCCTTTTAAAGGAAAACTTTCTTTTGGTTAGTACCAACTACTTAGGATATAACAAATAGATATGAAGCAATAGTTTTTCTTACAATAAGTACAATAATTGACTTCATGTAATGAAACCCTTCTTTAATGAAAAATGTGCGTCCCTATGAAAATACAAACTATTAAATAACTTTGACTTTTTCTCCAGTACTGTACCAGGTTCCTCTCACTCATATAAATTACAAAATAAACAGTTCCTTGTTACCATGGAAGGTTTTTGCTTCACGGCTGAACAATGATGCAGACCAGTGAATCTTAACATCTCTACTCGTAACGCACTGCAGGAGGATTTATGTTTTGTTTTTGTAATATTTATGTAATGTGCACACAGACTCTGGTAGATGGTGGTTCTATAATTTATGAAAGCACTTTTTGAGTATCTAAGGGAGTTGAGATTTAGCAGACTCCTCTATTAACCGATGAAAACATATCCATATGCAGTAAAACAGAAAACTGAGGAAGGAGATGAGACGCGCCGACAATCATTCATTGCTCAACTGTGATTGAATTGAATCATGAAATCACTTTAACCCATAAAGACCCAAACATCCACCACTGACCAAAAGCATCTACTGATCTAAACTGTTTAAGAAGTATTGATCCACTAATCCTATCAACACATGTAAATAACTGGTGTAAAATGCAGTTTGTCGTGTTTTCATGGTCATCAGATATGACCCATTTGGACGTTCAGAGGCTCCGTAGTTACTGTGGAAACACCGTCAACTTCCACAACATTGATTCACCAGTAAAACCCATGGAGTTGGATCAATGACACTGGACAGACACATTTGCGTTTATGTTCTGTTAATGATATCTGTGCTGAAAAAGACACTTTTTCTTCAGTTGTAATAATCAGATTATTTGTCTTATTTCTTATATGTCAATAAAGTTGAAGTTGAGTCGATTAGTCGCATGATGACGTCATCACACTGACAGCAGAGGAACAACCCAGACACAGCCGTTCAACAATAAGCAACTTGTGCGTACGAGCGTTCACTGGAACATTAACAATGTACAGTAAAGAGCAGAATAAGACACAAGCATCACCTGTCCTCAGACATTGAGCCAAACAAAAAACAGGCTAACACCTTGAATTTTCTTTTAAATTGAAGCGAACAACATAAAGTGGTAAAAGGTTCAGACAGCGGCCGCCAAGACACACAGCATCTTAGAGAAACGAGAGCGCACTGTCATGAAATAAGTGAACGGAATAATCCAAACACACTGTCCACATTATTATTCAGTATTGGTGGTGCTTGCATGGTTCACAGAACATTACTTAGACTATAGTTTTTCCAGATCACAGTCAGTTTAGTTCCTACTGAGTCGTCTTCTTCCGTCAGTCTTGGCCTTGTACTAGTGATGCGCGGGTCATTTTTTGTTTGTTTTTTTGTTTTTTTCAACCTGCTTTTGTGGAATTATTTGACCCGCCTCACAAATAGTGAGATTTTTTTGGACCCTCACGAACCCGACCCGGGTCCACTGATCCGTGCTTCACTACCTTGCGCTCCATGTTTTCACGTAGAAAGATGAGAATATCGACATGCGCTGAATGAAGGCTCACACTGTCGGGTGATGGAAGAGAGAGAGAATACCACACGACTGGTCGACTCCTCCAAAGTTGACGTCGACTTGTGCCACAGACGTCAACAAACCGTTTTTCTGTTAATGCCCTAATCCACACTAAAACCATACATAAAACATAGTAAAACTCAGTTCTAAAACCTCAGTTCTAAAATATTATACATTTAAACACCATCAGTTAATCAAAAGGTACTAAAAGCATAACAACAATGTTCCTTAAAAGCATCTCAAAGCAGAACCTGATTCAGTTAATTAGGAAAAGCTCTACATCCAGACTGATCATTTTCCTATTCATTTAGAATAACTTTGGATGTATTTACAGGGACCAGCTCCTATTTACATGATCCCTTGAATAATCTGATTACTCCAGAAATCAGATCATGATCGGAGTATTAGTGCGAATGTAAACAGGCTCAGTGATGCTGAAAACAGCTGATCAATCCATGCGTCTCCAATAAAAAGAGTAACTTCATTAGCTTTGATTTCTGTCATGGAGCTGATTTAGTTATGGTACTTTTTAAGAGCAGACATCACAAAGACAGAACAGTAAAATGTAAGACATGAAAAGCAAAACAACTTCAACAAAAGCAGCTCTGAACAATGGCTATTGAACTGCTTTTGTTAACGTGTTCATAGATCTTCAGTCTAGTGGGAGTGAGTTGAAACGTCTGAAGTCTGCTTTGGTCTAGAACAGGGGTGTCAAAGTCATTTTAGCTCAGGTTCCACATTCAGCCCAGTTTGATCTCGAATGGACCGGACCAGTAAAATAATAACATAATAACCAATAAATAACTACTGTTTTAGTGTGAAAAGGTAAAAATTACAGTATGAAAACATGAATAACCCGAACAACCTGAAATTACTTAAGAAAAATAAGTGTTTTTCAACAATATCATATCTCAGCTTAATATTAACACAACTTAAAGATCATAGTGGATCTATAAATGCATTAAACATTTAGCAACAGGCAGAATATTGTTACAATTGCACTTATTTTTCTTTAGAAATTTCAGGTTGTTCATATTTGTTCATGTTATTCACATTTTATTGTGAAAAATGTAAATATTTTCATAATGTAATTTAACTTTTTTCACATTAAACCAAGGAGAAAATTTGGAGTTGTCATTATTTAGAAATTAGTACAATGTTTTTTTTTTACTTGAGGACACATCAGGCCCCTGAACTAAAATGAGTTTGACACCTCTGATGTTTAATGTTGTCAATGTCATTTTTTGCACAAATTCCTCTTGTGTTTGTCGGATTGGACCCTTCAGGGGTCTGGTTTTCGTCTGCAGGCCTTATGTTTGACACCCCTGGTCTAGAAGGAACCCTAATCAGAGGAGCTCAGAGTCCTGCTGAGTGTCCACCCAGATTCTGTTTCTACTTAAAGGAGTGATATTTAGCTTTTTTAAATGTAATTCTGCATTTTCCAACCTTTCCCTGTGGTCTCCATAAACTGTAAATGCTCTGCTTGGCTCTGAATTCTTCATTCA
>JAPQRP010000028.1:6170019-6181006 GCA_037367295.1 Apogon hyalosoma
GGAGTTGAATGAATGAAGAATTCAGAGCCAAGCAGAGCATTTACAGTTTATGGAGACCACAGGGAAAGGATGGAAAAAACATAATTCTATTTAAAAATGCAAAATATCACTCCTATAATGTCAATCACCTTATACCCCTCCTCATCCAATCACAACCTGACACGCTCTACTTTAGCCAATCAGCTCTGAGATGTCAACCATTAGTTCTCGTTCTCTCTCTCTCTCTCTCTCTCTCTCTCTCTCGCTCGCTCGCTCGCTCTCTCTCTCTCGTCATTCATCTGTCTGACATCCCTCCTCTACCTCATCCCAGACCTTCATCCATCTCCATCATCATCACTGTCTCTTCTATGTCTTGAACACCTCATTCATCCGTTTCCCATGCTGTCCTTCTTCCTGCCGGCTCTAAGCATCTAATCCGATCCAATCCCACTGAGCGTCTCCTCATTCTTTTCTTTTATTCCCCTCCTAGTCTCCTCTGACTGAAACGCAGTCGCTATGGAAACCACCTGAGGTGTTTTTGAGGATAAAATGTGGATGCAGAGTGACTGAAATCTGTTTAGGGCTCAGAGGGTTTTATTTTAGGTTTGTTGTGTTTTAGCACTGAGCCACAGCTGGAAACAGATGACACATCTGGACAGACAGACAGTCGACAGCTTATGTAACACAAACACACACTAATCTAACCTCAAATAAACTGTCTGTATCTTTTAATGACCAAAACACAATATGTCATTTATTACTGGCAAATCTACAGAAATGTATTTTCATTTAGTAGCTTTTCTTTCTTTCTTTTTTTTTTTTTTTTTTTTTCAACCAATAAAGGTAGTATGGTGGCGTAGAACCCACTTTTATCTCCTTTTTTGGGTATGTTTCTCAGTTCCATCTTTGATATGAATATCTGGCCTACCCCCTCACGCCCAGGATCTGCCTTTCACCTTTAAAAGAATGAACTAGGGGAGGAACGGGACTCTCGCTCTTTGTTTTTGCTCCTATCTCTGTCACTGTCTGTGCTCAGTATTGAGACCTTCCAAACAGCTGGTTGGGAGAGAAGAGGGAAGTACACTCAATCTGTCAGTTGTGTTTATCTGAAGTAATAAAGTGGTATACTGAATTTAACTTCTTGTCCCCAGCAAGTTATTCATAGACCTAGCAGAATTCCACTACAGTAGTGCTTTTGTGGCAGTTCCCAAATGGATTTTTCTCTATATTTGACCTTTCTTAATTGATTTTTCACTCTTGATTGTAATAGTACATTCTTTATTTTGTGTTTTTTTCATTGAAAATCTGATATTTTCCTATATTTAATGTACTGATCATGTAGATGTTGATAAGAGCTCAGAGTAACACTGAGCGTTATTAAATCAGAAACAGAAACCTGAAGAAAAAGTAACTTTTTCAGCAAAGATATCATTAACTGAATATAAAAACAAGTGTCTCCATTCATTGTCATTGATCCAACTCTTAGTTTTATTGGTGAATCAATGTTGTAGAAGATGACGGTGTTTCCACGGTAACTACGGAGTCGCTGAACGTTCAAATGGGTCATATCTGATGATCATGAAAAGATGAAGAACTGCATTTTACAACAATTATTTACATATATTGATAGGATTAGTGGATGAACCGGATTTTTATTTTGTACAGCAGCAGATGTTTGGGTGTTTATGGGTTAAACGCTCTTTTTATAGGACATTTCTGCATTTTAACAAAACTGAGAAACAATAATACCGCAAAATAGACTGATAAAACATAGGAAAAAGGGTAAACAGGCTTTCTTGTGTGAAGTGAGACGGTTCACCATAATCAAAATTATATAAAAAATAGAATTGCCATTGGGAGTAGAAAAGGAAAGCAACCGGCAGTTACTATAAACCCAAATTCAGGAACTGTTTCTAGATCTTCAAGTATCTTTCACATTTTTCAGAAGAACACCTCAAAGAAAAAGTTTTAATTTTGTAGTTTAAATTTTCCAATCGATATCAGTTCCACAACAGCTTTGGGAGGTGATTTAAGATGTTTCCTGTGTCCATCTTTGCCAGTTTTACTCCATACTTCCTGCACAAAGCTCTCTTTGACTCGAGTAAATAGGCCAAAGCAAATCAGTTTAAACCCTACAGAAGACAGAAAATCCATGAAAACATTTGCTAATAAGCTTATTAATGAAAACAGCCATCCGTAATCAGATTGATTATCGGAAAAATTTGTCAGTTTAGAGCTGACTGAGACCTTAAAGTGATAAGTAAACACACACAGACTCCACTACAATGGAACATTTCAGTCAGTTTCTACATTTTGCATCTTTTTGTCTCTTTTACCGAGGACAAACCAGACTGTATCTGAAACCGTACGTCCAGGATGAAGGGTCACATATTTTCTTCAATCTCTCAGTGATTCATTTTATCAGTTAAACTGGAGCTGCTGTTTTTAATCTGTACCAACAGTTTGTCCTTCAAGCTTTGACAGAAGAGCTCATTTTGTCAGAATATTCCTTTAACCCTTCACTCCATGGTCATCAGTGTAAACTGAACTTCTAAAACAGGCCTTAAAATCAGTGAGGCGTGACCGAAAAAGTCCTCTAGTTCATGATAATAAAAAAAGCTAGGATTTGTGTTCTCAGCTCTAGAAACACACACCCAGTCATAACCGCAGAGGTGAAAATATTTCTGACGTTCCTGAGTGCTGATAAAGACGGAGGAGGAAGGAAAGCAGAGAGGATGACTTCACGGAAAGATAAACCGACTCCAGACTCAGCTGGATTATTATTAACAACCAAATAGAATCCATTTAGGTTCTGAAACAGTCGGAAAAATGTCTGTTTTATTTCTAACCAATCAGCTGCTGTCGCTATGCAGAAGGAACCAATCAGATCTGCCTATTATCATAAAAGGAGAAACACCTGAATGAAACTGCTGATTGAGTTTAGAATATTGATCTCTATCTTCCACACACTGTGATCCGGGTAACACAGTCTGAACCTCAGATGAACTTTGGACGTCTACTGGTGAAATGTACCATGGGAGTTGTAGTTGGCTTCTCTCCTTTCATTGTTTTGGTCCGTGGGCTTTAAGCTTTAGGCTTTATATCAAAGTATCAGAGCTTTTTTACCACAGATGTTCATCTTTTGGAGTTTCATGTCCACAGATCCCAACAGCTGGTCTTAAAATGATAACTGGATGCGATGAATTGTGCCGGTTGGTAGTTTTGGATTCACCTAGATGTTTTCTTTAGCATATGCACAACAATCAGGTTTCAATAAAAAGTCAGAAAATAAAAATATTATGTCTTTCCAGATTCTGTTCTCTTAAGTTTTCTAAAAAAATCAACTGAACCTGAGCAAATTTGGAATCTTTTTCAGATGGTTGCAAACATTCTCTAGAAATATAGCAATAAGGCCATATCATGTCCTCCAGAATGGTATATTACACAGGTTTTGAAGTTGAAGTGTTTTAGGAAGTTGCAAAGTTGCAAATGCATTAGGCAATGATCCTTGTAGTGTTTCAGGTGAATTTAGAATATTTTTGGAGCACTGGTTTGAGCAAATACTCCATAATCAGTTGATGCTGGACAAATTCAGAAGCTTGTAGTGGTGTAGTAGTAAGGTTACACACAACCTTCCAAAATGGTCATAATGGACAGGTTTTTAAAGTTAAAGTGTTTTAGGAAGTGACTGCTGAGGTAGTTCAGGTTGATTTTTGAGCACTGGTTTAGACAAATATTCCATAGTTGCCTTTTTACCCTTCGGCCAACTTTGGCCAGAGGATTATGTAACTGCCTGTCTGTCTCTGTCCATTCAATGAGGTGGTCACATTATTTGAAGAATGCATGGAGATATCTGCACCAAATTTACACTGTGGATGCATCTTTGCATGGAGCAGAAGCCTACTGAAAATAGGTCACCTTGACCTACTTTTTTGAGGTCAAATGGCGACATGTCTTTTCAGCAACACAATCACTATATTTGACCAAGGCAGCACGTTATGTTGTCATATAGCCAGACTCCAGCCTCCTTCTCTGGGCTATGTTTCCTGTCTGAAGATCAGTCCCATGACAGGAGGTGTTTCAGACAGTGACTAGGGCAGTGTTTTTTAACCTTGGGTTTTCGACCTCATGTGGGGTCGCCTGGAATTAAACTGGAGTCACCTGAACTTTCTAGTAATGGATAAAAAATTACAAATAAAAAATATTTTTTAATGATTCAATATATATTTCATTCTGATTTCAACATCACACTTCCTAATAAAAATCAAGTTCAAATAAAATGCAGGATATAATATCTGAGAAGGTCACGTGACCATGTGTGTCACTATGCTTCAACCTGCCTGGACACCGTCACAGTCAGAAAACTGGACCGAACGGAGAATGGAAAGACTTCTTCGCCCACCTGGCCCTGCTAAGACATCTCCAAAAGAAAAAAATGTCTCTGTTTTAAATGTCTGGGGTTGCCAGAAATTTGTGACGTTAAAATGGGATCACAAGCCAAAAAAGGTTGGAAACCACTGGAGTAGGGGGTTAAATATGTAGCTGACATGTGTAATTCCAGATCAGATGGTTCAGATTCAGTCAGACACAACCCTACTGCTCTATCATTTTTTTAAATTAAAATTACACTTATGTTATTGTTGCCAAATAAGGACAATATTCGACTGTTACCATGGATGTTAAACGGTATGGTCTGATTACCAGTATTAATTCTATGCCTCAAAGCATTTAAAGACAGTAAAGCTTTTTTGACATGAGTGGAATCTAACCAAAAACCTTTAAATCTTTTAAGGTCTCAAGTCAAACGGTAATTCTCAACAGAGCAGCTTTGAATCTTTTTAAGACCAAAACAGTATCCATCTGATCAAATACTGGAGTTTGGGTCTCATACTTCAGATAGTAACCTTCTCTTATCTGAAGTCAGAAAAAGTTCACATAGCTTCCACTCAAGCCGACAGAAATGTCTTTTAATCTTGTAGCTTTAAATAAAAAAAAAAGGGCTGATATCACTCCATGTTTCATGTCTCTAAGTATTTAATCACAGCAGAACTTTTCCCAACACAAGCAAAGTGTTTCCACCTGCTGTGAAGAATCTATTTTCCCCTGAATGAAACAGAAGATAAAGATTTACTTCTAACTTTTCTAGCTCTGCACATCTTTTTAAATACTTGTCTCTTCAACAAACCATTAATCTTTGAGCAAAAAACATTATTCTCCACAGAGCACAGAGTTTTCTTCAACCTCGATGTTTGTGTCCCTCTTGGAAACTCATCATATCATCGAACGTTTCCTCCACATCAGACAAAAACAGCAGAAAGACTAGATTTACTTCGACTAGAGAGACATACCAGGGGTCCATAAAGTCTCTACAATGTAATAAATTTATTACTAAAGCAAATGAATAGACAAATCTGAGGAAATTGTTCCAAAATGAAAAGTAGATATTGAAGGTTTTTTTTTTTTTTTTGCTTCATTTAACCCATAAGGACCCAGTGCTACTTTTGTGGCAGTTCCCATATGATTTTTTCTCTAAATTAACCCTTTCTGAAGTGATTTTTGAAGTGATTGATCCTCTTTGTTTTGCACTGTTTCAGTGAAAATCATGTATTTTCTTGTTTTTAATGTGCTGATCATGTAGATGTTAATAAAAACTCAGATTAAAGTTAAGGGTTATTATATCAGAAGCAAAGGAAATTGAAAAAAAAAGTGACTTTTTCAACAAAATACATCAACTGAACTAGTGTTAATTTCATCAGACGAGACGAAATATGTTCATCAGCGACCCTTTGTCCCATGATGAAGATGACACGATGACGAGACTGCACCGATGTTCTAAAAGTGCTAAGACTGTGTTAATGTGCCTTATCGTTAACGAATAAAGACAGGACTAAAATGTTTTGCATGAAATAAAAACTAAACAAAAACTCCCTCCTCGTTTTCATCTGTATGACTAAGACAAATAAGGAACTTTGACATAAGACTAAGGCTAAATTGAAAAATGGGCGACAAAGTTAACACTGAACTGAACATAAACCCAGTGTGTCCATCCACTGTCATTGATCCAACTCCATGGGTTTTACTGGTGAATCAATGTTGGAGATGATGTTTCCACGGTAACTATGGAGCCTCCTAATGGCTCATATCTGATGACCATGAAGATGACAAACTGTATTTTACACCAATTATTTCCATGTGTTGATAGGATTAATGGATCAACCTGTATTAAACAGGTTAGATCAGTGGAAGACTTTAGACGCCGGTGGATGTTTGGGTCTTTATGGGTTAATTCACCTCTATATGGACAACAGTAGTTGTGTGAAGCACATTTAGACAGTACTGGATTTGCTGCCATGTTGGCTGTTGCACAGACTCATCAATGGTGTCGGTGAGGTCCTTTATGTCCCGTATCTTTGTACATATCATTAACATAACCTTTTTATGGCCCACCATGATGCTTTGTTTTAATTGCTTAGTCTTTTATTCCTGATACAGTATTTTATTTATTTATTTTTTAGTGGACCATCTTCCCTGTAGCACTTTGAGATTCCACCGAATGAAAAGTGCTTTATAAATGCAATTTATTATTATTATTATTATTATTATTAAATAAATCCAGGGCAGTGATATCTGGTGAACGAAGTGTCCAGGGAAATGGACCATCCCTTCCAATGCACCGGTCTGGAAATGTTTGATTTAGGAACCCACCAACATACAGAACCCAGTGCACTGTCTTACTGGAAAATGATGGTTGGTTGAAGGTCGTCCAGTTGTGGTGACACATATTCAGTCAAAACGTCAAAGGGAAACATTTGCAGTATTTGATCTGTCATTGAAGAAAAATGGCCCAATGATTCGATTGCACATGATTAAAACGTTGATAACCACTGAGTACATAGAACAAATCTGATTAACATCTCTTATCAGTGCCTTTTATAATAGTATTTCAGTTTTTAAAGAGACTTTGTGGACACACTGTACTAATAACACACTGTTTATTAGTAGGATTTTAGGCTTTGTGCAAGTGCATCTGGTGATAAAAGCCAGTGCAGCCAAAAGTTCTCTGCACATCATTCCACAAATATTCCCTAACATAACTCATCTACACCACTGGTGGATGGCACCAATATGTGTGAAGTGATAAATATGTTCTGTGCAACTAGTTCAGAACGTACGTGAGCAACACTTAACTACTTTATAGAACAAGACTGAAAAGGAACACAGAAGGATGTTGGTGTTTGGCCTTTAAATGATCTTGTGAATCTTGTAAATGATCAACAAATCAGATGTTCACATGAAGCGTACACTCCTCTTTTTATTGAATATGTCTCTCATTTATTGATGTTGTGTTGTTTATTAGTGTTGAATCTTTATACTTTCATCTTGTTGCATCTTTTGTGTCATTCTTGTCTTGTTGCATTTTTTAGTTTTTCTTGGTCTTGATGCATCTTTATTTTCATCTTGGTGTTTGTTTTGCATAAGTTTCATGTCACTGTGTCTTTTTATGTCCTTTATCTTTCGTTGCATCTTTGGTCATTATCATCATGTTGCACTTTTTTTGCTTCATTTACCTAATTTTTTGTCCTGGTATGTCTTTTGCATCATCTTCATTGTGTGCATTTTACATAATTTTTGTCTTTTATGACGATTTTGTGGATTTTTTTTTTTTTTAATACATTGTTTTCATGTTGTCATCTTGTCGCATGTTTTACATTGGTTACGTCCTGTTATGTCTTTTGTGTTGTTGCATCTTTTATGTGATTTCATTTCTTTTTTTAATCTTTTACACCATTTTCATCCCACTCTGTCCTTTGCATCATTTTTGTCTTGCCTTTTTTTACGCAAGTTTCATTTCATTGAGTCTTTTTTAAGTTTACCTGATTTTTGTGCATTGTTTCTTTTACACTGTCATCTTGAAATTGCGTTTTTTACACATTTTGCATCTTGTGTGTTTTGCGTTGTTTTTGTCCTGTTCTGTCTTTTGTTTCCATGTTACGGCATCTTTTACATATATTTTGACCTTTATGCATCTTTTACATCTTGTTTGGCTCATTTTGTCTTTTAAACAGTTTTTTTGCATTAATTCTTTTCAGTTTTCATGCAGGGCAGCTGTGGCTTTGTATGTAGTTTACCCCCACCAGAGTGAGAATGTATGAGTGAATGAATAATGGATCCACTGTATGCGCTTTGAGTATGTGTTGATAGAAAAGCACTATATAAATCTAATCCATTCTTCTTATTATTTATTATTATTGTCTTTTTCATGATTTTTATCGTGTTCCGTCTTTTACATCATTTTTTGACTTATTTTGTCATTTATGTGATTTTTGTGCATTAATTCTTGGTGTTATTGTATCTTCTACATCATTTCTGTCTTCCTGCAATTTATGTAGTTTTATTCTGATTTCATGTTTTACATCATTTTTATCCTGTCATGTCTTTTGCATCTTTTGCATCAGTTTGTGTCTTGTTGCGTTTTTACATTCCTCTATTTCATACAATTGTCGTCTTTTTAAGCTTTTTTTGTTAGTTTTTTAAATCTTTTTATTAGGACACATTTTCAGTATATATATATTCTCTCAGCACAGGTATAAGCATGTCCAGTTTTCCAAAATCCAACTAACAATAAACAAAAACTTAAACTTAAGAAGAAAAAAAAAAACAAAAAGGGAAAAGTAGCCCCCCCACCACCACCACCACCACCACATTGGTCCACATTCACTTAATTATGAGTGTTATAGCTTTTCTGTTATGTTTTCTATAGATGTTTTATCAAAGTAAGAGAGGAAAAGCTTCCGTTTAATGTCAAATTTCTCAGTTGATCCTCTGAGAGAAAATTTGATCTTTTCCAGTTGCAGGAAAGACATTACGTCCGTTATCCAGGCGTGTTCTGCTGGAGGTTTAGGCGACTTCCAAAGAAGGAGGATACATCTACGGGTGATCAAAGAAGCAAATGCTAACACATTTAGTTTCTGTGTGGTGAACTCAGGATAATTCAGGGGGACTCCAAAGATGGCAATAAGTGGACAAGGTGTTCTATCAGTGTCTAGAACTGTAGACATAATCTTAAAAAAATTCTTCCAGAAACCCGACAACCTTGAGCAGGACCGAAAGGTACAGGGAAGGTGGGTCTTATTTAATCTTTGATGTCGGCTTCATCTGTGTCTTCTAAACCTCACTTAAATCTGACTTTTTACATGGCTTTATAAAACTCATCTATTTTAATGTGAAAAATTAATTTGTATATTTATCTCTGACAATTGGCAGTAAACTAAATCCCGCTCTGCAACCCCTTTTGTTTGTCGTTAAGTTTGGAAAAGGCAGTTTTACATGTATTTACTAATTGAAAACCCCTCATAACTTAAACATAGACTTTCTCAAATAGAAGGACGGCATATGGAACCATCAGGTGCTACAGTAAAAGGCAGTAGTGGGACGGACTACAGGCCAAAAAAGAGTGGACCTCTGCGATACCAGCTGTGTTTGTGTGTTTGCATACACTCTGCTGACCCTGCCACTGATAAACCCTCAAATTCATGAATCTGGACTCTGTGGATCAGATTTCTTAGCTCACCTGTTCCTGAAACTACACACCGCCCAGAGGCTGGAGCTGTTTTCACGTCTGAAGGATCAGCTCACAGAACAGTAGCCCAGCAGGAGGAATGATTACACACCCCAGTAACTGTTTAAACCCCCATAAGACAAGCCAGTCCTGAAGGAAAATCCATGCAAACCTATCCTTTTGGACTTACGTTTGGAGTCTTTGACAGTTTTCAGCGCTGACTGCAGTCGCTCCAACATCCTGAACCAGTCCACACGCTAACACCGAAACCACAAAACCTATAAAAGCTACCAAAAAAAAAAAAAAAATCCACCTGTCTGTCTGAAAGTGAGGCAGCTCCTTCCTCTGATAGCGGACGAGCGATACTGAACATGACTGAGCAGGAGAGAGAGAGAGAGAGACAGCTGGGAAAGGGGGGCGGGGCCAAATGCGAGCAGATAGCGATGGGAGGGAACTGATATGGGCACACACACACAGGGGGAGGAATGTTAACACTAGAGATTATTGTTATATTTTCAGAGGAGAGGACGAGGCGTTTGAGTGCTGGGTGACTGTGTGGTACATCTCAGCGTTCCTTCCAGATGAATGCAGCTGAATCAGTGGAACAAACGCGCAGAGGTTCAGGTGCAGCTTTAATCGACCAGAGACTCATTACAACTGAATGTGGACCAAGTTTAACCTAGGGGTGCCAAACATGCAGCCCGCGGGCCAAAACTGGCCCAGAAAAGGGTCTAATCTGGCCCGTGGGAAGACATTAACAGTCGAGGATGTCAATATCATTTTAGTTCAGGGGCCATGTACAGACTAATATGATCCAAAGTGGATCAGACCAGTAAAATACTATCTTAACCTATCAATAATGACAACTCCAAATTTTTCCTCTTTGTGTTAGTGTAAAAAGAATAAAATTACATGAACATATTTACATTTACAAACTATCCTTTCACAAAAAATGTAAATAACCTGAACAAATATGAATAAGTTGAAATGTCTAAAGAGAAATAAGTGTAATTTTACCAATATTTTGCCTGTTACTAAATGTTTTGTGTATTTGTAGATCCACTGTAATGTACATGTGTAAATGATAAACCGAGACGTGATATTGTTAAAATTGCACTTATTTTTCTTAAGAAATTCAGGTTGTTCATGTGATTCACATTTTTAAAGGATACTTGACTAGATATAAACATTTTCATAATGTTATTTGACTTTTTTCACTGTAAAACATAGAGCAAAGTTTGGAGTTGACATTATTTCTAGGTTATTATTTTACTGGTCTGACCCACTTTAGATCATATTGAACTGTGGGGGGGCGGCACGGTGGTGCAGTGGATAGTGCTCGTGCCTCACAGCAAGAAGGTCTTGGGTTCGGTTCCAACACCAGTCAGTGGGACCTTTCTGTGTGGAGTTTGCATGTTCTCCCCGTGTCTGCGTGGGTTCTCTCCGGGT
>JAPQRP010000028.1:6182117-6194155 GCA_037367295.1 Apogon hyalosoma
AACAAAGCAGGTCCACTCACTGTTCATGCACAGGTGGACCTTACAGACCCTGTAGACCACATTGGACCTTACAGACCCTGGAGACCACATTGGACCTTACAGACCCTGAAGACCACATTGGACCTCAGATTGTTGACTCACTGTAACTGTTGCTGTCACTGTCTTGTAATGTATTCGTAAACTACCAAAAATAGTCACTTGCCCAATAAAGGGTTAATTGCAATTTCAGTCCATGATCTGAGCTGCGATCTTTATTTTTCTCACTTTCTGAAATGTGCTGTAGAGCACAAACGAATAGAATTAGACTGGACTGTGCTTGTCTTTGTGTACAATTAAAACTCTATATTACTATTTCTGTGATGAGTTGCAGAAGTCGTGACTGTTGCACGTTGCTGGAACTCACCCCCGTTGGAGACTTCCTGGGATGCGATGACAAACCCAAAGCCTTCTCCTGGTCGCCTCCTCAAATCCACCTCTACCGTCTTCACCCCGCCTCCTCTTCCGTCCTTGGCGATGGCTCCCAGTCCTCCTCCACCTCTGACCTGGGGAGGTCCGCCGGCACTCTCTTCCACTCCCAGCAAATCACGCGGCTCCAAGGTCAGCGTCACAGGAACTGAGTCCAGGAAGCTGGTACTCTGGATGAGGGTCGAGGCCGGGGGTCCGTTGGAAGTCTGAGCAGGAGGGGTCCCTAAGAGGAGATGGGTAAGGAGGAGCTGATTAATGTCAAGCAAGCAAAGTTTATTTATATTGCATGTTTCACAAACAAGACGAGTCACAAAGTGCTTCACAAAAAAAACACAGATACAATTACCATCACAAAAAGGTATAAATTAAAATAAACACGATGGTCATATAACAACCCCTAATCCACTGTCGTTAGAATGCTTGGAGAAACAAGTGGGTTTTAAGTTTACTCTTAAAAGTATCTACAGAGTCCAGTGAACGTAAAGAGAGAGGAAGATCGTTCCAGAGCCTCAGCGCAACAGCCTGGAAATAGCGGTCCTGAAACACGTACCAGGGACCATAAGTTAGGGTTGTAACGATGTCGTGGTGTTACGATTAATCACGATTTTAAGCGTCACGGTTAATTAATCATCAAGGCTGCCTAAAACCGTCTCATAAAGTACAGTAGATTAAGAGCGGAACCAAATGCACACCCATCAGTCAATTTCAGAAATTTGTTTTGGTTCTATCGAATACTGAATGTAGCAGTGTGCATTTACGTGTGAGGATTTCCTGTTACAAATGTGTTGTGTGTCCAAATGTAAAGTCTGTAAGTTTATTTTTACAACTCATGGTAGACACACGTGTTTCACTGCTGCAGGGGTCTGTGTGTAGCCGTGCTGGAGAGAGAAGCCGCTGCTATCCCTACAGACATTGTTTTAATTGACTTTATTGCACGGTAAACAACAACTGAAGCTACGACTGCTGTGGTCCGAGTCGTCCTTCCTGACAAACACAACGCAGACTAACGGGTTAACGGATGTGCCGCTGATTCCAAGAAATCTGGGATTAAGAGCCAAGCACACCCGTTACACTCTGTTTGATCACAAGGCAAACAGCAAAAAATCGTCTGATGCTTCACAAGTTTAAGTTAAGTTTAGGTGTCGCTTTCGTGGGGGTGTGGCACGGACCACACCCCCAAGTATAAACCCCGCATAATAACTGTAGTAGTCGTGAAACCGTGATTAATTTCTCTGACAATAATCGCAGCACCAAAATTGCTAATCGTTACAGGTTCTGGCCCAACGACCTCAGCCTCCGGGGAGTGGTGGTGGTGGTGGGGGGGTTTAGGGACATAACAAGTCTCTGATATAGGAGTGAGCCTGACCATGCAGGGCTCTAAAAGTCAGCACCAGGATTTTAAAATTGATGCAGAAAGCAACTGGGAGCCAATGACGGGCTTTTAAAATCGGGGTAATACGAGGTAATATGAGCAACCTGGCAGCAGAATTCTGGACCTGCTGCAGACTAGACAGCTCTTTTTTGTTTAGACAGGAAACTAAACTGTTACAACAGTCTAAACGAGACGACACAAAGGCGTGGATAACCAGCTCGAGATCGTCCTTGGACGCGACGTCGGAGGTATGACTCATGTCAAAGCATCGTTGCAGAACATGCAGGGGGGGTGATGGTGGATCTACCTTGGTGGATCCCTGGGGTCAGAAGAGCTCCTTCGTGTGGACTCTCAAGGGCCAAACCGGCCTGGCTGAGTGGGGGGACGCCCCCTACCAAGGCACCCGTGGGTGGGGAAGGCATGTCGGCTGAAGAGGGGGAGTGGGACGAGGAGGGGGCCCGGCGGGGGGGGGGGGGGCGGGGCTTGTAGAGGTTTGGGGTGACGACTGGGGAGGAGATGGGTCCTGGGAGAAAGAGAAGAGAAAGAGTTGACGTATAAGAGTCTATTTGAGTTGAGTTTTGATAAATAAATAAAATTTCCGTTGTTCAGTAGTACCTGCTCTGTAGACCAGTAGTACCACCTCTCCCTGTTTGGTGTGTTCCTGCAGGACTCTCTGGACCTGAAAAACACCAGTGGTTGGACTTTTATTTAGATTCTGAATGAAGGTTTAGTACTTTATCTTGTCCTAAATCTAACTTTATTCGTTCTGGAGCTTGAATCAAATGTCGCTTCAAATAACAGTGACAACACAAAAATAATAACGAGAATAATAATAAGAGTAATAACAGGAGTTTACCAAAATATTTAAAGCAGGGGGCGTCAAACTCATTTTAGTTCAGGGGCCACATTAAGCCAAATTTGATCTGAAGTGGCCGGACCAGTGAAATAATAGCATAATAATATATAAATAATGTGAACTCCAAACTTTCCTCTGTTTTAGAGTGAAAAAAGTAAAATTATGTGATGAAAATGTTTACATCAACTAACTATCCTTTAAAACAATGTGAATAACGTGAACAAGCTGAAATTTCTTTAGAAAAGTGCGATTTTAACAATGTTCTGTCTCAGTTTATCATTTACATGTAAATTACAACTTACAGATCACAGTGGATCAAAAAATACACAAAACATTTAATAATAGGCAGAATATTGGTAAACTTACACTTGAGATATTTCAAAATGTTCATATTTGTTTAGGTTATTCACGTTTTTTGTGAAATGATAGTTTAAGTGTAAATACAGTAAAATGACATGAAAATGTTTACATTTAAAAAGAGAAAAATGTGGACATGTGAGTATTTATAGGTTATTCTGATAGTATTTTACTGAGCCGACCCACTGGAGATTAAATAGGTCTGTATGTGGAACCGGAACTAAAATGATTAATATCTTCCGTGTAATTTTTGCATTTCACAAATTCATCCCAGGGACCAGACTGGAACCTTTGGCGAGCCGGATTTGGCCCCCGGGCCGCATGTTTGAGACCTGTGGTTTAAAGTGTAATGTAGTTTAGGTCATCGCCAGTTTTTTAAAGTGCAAGATCTGGTCAAGGTCAGCAAACAGTTGAAAAACACAGGCCCTGTCCAAAGGATTCTCGCGGTCTAGTCTGTAAACCGGTACCAAAAGCTTGTCGTAAGATGAGTTCTGGTGTTCACAGCTCGGACTGAAGTTATGTTTAAGTCTTGATTATGTTAAAGTACCTTCTTCATTGACAGGAAAAATCTGTGGACTGAGATTAAGTGGCCAACCATGAACAACTTTCTGTGCAGCAAGTGTAGAGCAAAAACCTCCATGAAATATGTATTCAAGGCTCAATACACAACAGCACAGTCTCGAAGCCTCAGACTGGATTAGACGTAATGTCTCCTGAATCATCCAACAGGGTTCAGTCTGACGGTGGAGTGAGGGATGCATAAATTAGACCATTTCTGAAATAGAAAAGCCAGTCCTGTGCGTCATATTGGTCTGTGTTTGACTTTCTGAGAATAAAATCTCATTTAGTACATTTTTTACTTTGCTGTTTGCATCGGTTATGGTTTTCTCATGCAAAATGTCAAACTACACGTAAAATATGACCGCCTGCTTTAGCCCCGTCTTCCAATGTGGACAGTAGAAATAAAAGTATTTGAAGCAGCCTGCAACTGATTTCCTGCAAAAAAATCAGCAACTGAGAGCAAGAACCAAAGCGTTAAAAACATTTATTAGAACTACTGGACAAAAAAATTTACAATTTCTGAAAAGTTTCAGTGTTCATCCACACTCCATCACTGACTGTGTTTTAGTCCAGTGATTCGAATGAACATTTTTAACATTTTCCAATGCAAATGTCCAGAGGAAGTGTACTTGCATAGACTAGACCACTACAGGTTTTAAAGACCAAAAATAATGATAGTTTGGAGCAGAAAAACAATCTGATTAATCAGCGATATTTTACCGTCCTACCCACAAAAATCTTGGCATTGAAAATCTATTAAGCATAACTGAAACTGGCTGCTTTCACAAAGAAACCTGAATCCCTGACCATCAAACCGAAAGCAATTAATCAATAAATGTGGGGAAAATGTGGAATAGGAGTGATTTTCGTTATTATTTGACTTTCATATTGTTTTTCCTCAAAGTCAATATTTTCAAACAAGAAACCTAAAATTATCTGTTTGTATTGACTTAGACTACTTTGGCTACTCAAATATGGGAAATTATCCAGATGAATTGGCTAGATCCATTAATTAGCCTGTCTCTACCACAGGCATAACCACCAAAGAGGTTTTCTTTCATTTGTCATTCATTCATTCATTCATTAATTTCATTTATTTGTTTATTTCGAGCATTTACAGAATATATGCAAGCTCAAAATTCCAAAATCATTCATTTACATTCAAAAAGGAGTGGGAAGAAGAGGACTTATTTAATCCCACCTCCAGTTTTTTGACAAAAACAATGATTGACACTGAATATCCAGTGAGATTGTAGCGTTCGGAGGCTCTGACCTGGGAGAAGCTGAGGCTTTGAACGTCGGCTCCGTTGATCTTCATTATGGCGTCCCCTGGCTGAAGCGAAGGACACATCCTCCGATCCCAAACCCGCCTCACGACAGCTAGCTGCCCTCCTTGCCCCCCCGCCGTGACGCTAAACCCCATCCCTCCACCATCACTGCGCCCAAGGGCCACTGGCACTAGTTCCCCCCCCGGGGCTGACCCCGGTGACCCTGCACCGAGCGGGAGCGCCAGCCCTCTAGAGGCGGAGGAAGAGGGCACTTGGTGATTGGCAGGACATCCGTTAAAGCCGCAGGGTGGGACGTCCCTGGGCGGCGTGAGGGCCAGGGATGTCTGGGGCATTGGCGGGCGCTGGACAGGAGCGCCGGGGGGAGTGGAGGAGGTGGACGGGTTGGTAGCGGTGGTGGGGCTGGTGGCGTTCTGATGGAGGCCGGTCTCGGGCTGAGAGAGGGGCAGTTTGGACAAAGTGTGAGAGGACGAGGAGGTGATGGGCAGCGTGGAGGAGGAGATGGGGAGCGTGGACGTCGACAGGTCGCTCTCTGAAGACTTGGAGCTCTGGTGGTGGAGGAGGGAGGTGGAGGACAGAGCGGGGAGAGTGCTACTGTTGTAACGAATCAGAGACGACCTGAGGAGAATGAAAACGACCCCACAGTTTAGAGTCGACCTCTGACAAAGTAAAAAACAAACCAACCACAAGGTCTCAGAAATAATTTAGTACGAAAACTGTACAATTGTCATTACAAGCACATATCTACATGTTCAGCCATAAAACACACTGTGTCCATTAAACCCACTGATGTCACAGTTGACTTTCCCATTGCAGCTTATTTTGAAATTGCAGAAAATTTCCCATTGCATGAAACTGCATGATCAAATACAGAGTTTACAGAACCTAAACACATTAATGGGACTGTCAGAGTCCTTTACACAGTCATATGAAGACACCATTAAGCTGGCTTTATTGTGGAGTTTTTTTTTATATTATCTGTCAATTCTTAGGAGTTTATTCCAAAGAGCTTTTCAATGCGACGTACACTTTAACATATAATGAAGAAAACTGCCTCCTAATGAACCATTTTCACGTTCTAATATGCAGGATGATGCAGGTAATTAATACATGGTTGATATTAATACTATGATCGCATCATTTCCAAGTCCTTCACACATCTCCCAGGCATCTAGGAGAAAATTTGTAGTCTGCCTAAACTTGGCGAAATATATTCTATAACAGAAAAAAAACAATGTGTTCTGAAAGACTACTGTTAAAAATTCTTCGATTCGTTCTTTGCTTTCTTTCCTCCAAAGATCTATGGAAGGAACAGTGAGTTCATGGTTTTAAAGTTGAGGAACTCTTCAGTCCCAGGGTAACTGACCTTCGTGTTCCAGCATTGGACAGGCCGCCGTCAGAGTCACTGTGATTGGCTGATCTCTCTGGAGGTGGAGGTGGACCCAGCGGTGGGTCTGAGGATGTTGGCGTAGGTGGGCCTGTCAGGCCATTTGTCATTGGTTGAGCTGCATAGGAAGGCGGGGTTTGGCCTAGACCTGGATTAAGAGTGAAGGACAGTCGGTAGTAGTTTATCAAATATTTGAAGTGGACCGATGCATCCTGTAGTTGAGACCTGGGCATTGTACGGCCTACGTGCAGCCTGATAGCTGACCCTGACTGGCCCACATGAGGTCACTGGCAAATTACAAGTCAATACAAATATATATCCTCATAATAGATGCAACCAATATGAAGGCATTACTTTTATTTTGAAGGATCTGCTAAGTTAACATTTTTCCGCACGTACTTTCCGTACTTAGCATGAGGCTTATGCACTGATTGGTTTGTTGGTCAGCTGACACCAAAAAAAGATAGATTAATTCAGAATGCAGAGTTTTTAACAAGACATAGACTATAAGTATTTCTTCACTGAAGTCAGAGGTAAAGAAAAAGAAAAGGAACCGAGATATGCAAACAAAGGTGGATGGATTTTTTTTGAGTGAAAACTGACAATAAATATTGTTGAAATGTTATTGACTTCTGCTTCTTTTGTCATGTTAATACAATTAGTCGGCCACTTCAGGATATTGTCATTTTTCAAGGTATTTGATGGAAGTTTCCAGTGTCATGACAACAGCACTGTACACATTAACAGCTGATCAACTGAAAAATAGATTTATTTTATTAAAGTTTTGGTGTACAAACACTGTAACACCAGAATGTGATAAAGTAAGATGTATTAAAGTATGTCTGAACTGTCCACATGTGGAGTGCCCCAGGGTTTGGTATTGGTACTTTGTCTTTATCAGTCCCTGTTTGGCCCCAGGTCATGGTTATTAGCTGAAAATATAATTTATACTGAACAAATAACTATCTATAAATAAATAAATAAATGGGCTTAGTTAAATAATTTTAAGTAATGACAGCACAAGACTAGAAAGTGTTAAATAAAAAGCAACTACACTATATTTTTCTCAAAGTCCTGTGAGCCTTATTTTTTATTTATTTATTTCAAACATGCAAAGAAACAAAATTAAACAAAACAAAGCAAAATAATACAAAAACAAAATAACATTTAAATGATCAGAATCTATCTTCAAGTACGCGTTAGCATGGTTTGAAAAGGAGTAGGAAGAAGAATAAATGTAACTTTATTATGTGATATGTACAAATACTGTGACACTATAACGACGTAAAAAGTAACAAGTATTAAACTATGTCTAAACTCTCTGTGTGTGGAATACCCCAGGGCTCAGTATTGGTACTTTGTCTCTTTGAATCCTCTTTTAGTCAAAGGTGTTGGTTATTAGCTGATGATATTCTCATTTACAAATTACAAATGTACTAATTACCACAAATATTTGCTTAGTTAAAAAAAAAAAGCAACTATAGCAGAAGACTAGAAACAGTTAAATTAAAAGTGTCTTTTTCTCAAAGCCTTGTGAGCTTGATCATGCTACGTTTCTATCAAAGATAAGATAATGTTTTGTACTGACCTGGCGTGCTGCCGTTGGCATCCAGTGTCCGACTGTAGGTGAGGTGTGTTAGGCCGCGGGCCATATTGGATGGGTTGGGGGGTTCGTTAGGGGTCTGTGGCTGTTGTGTAAGGATCACAGATAAATGACATCAGTCAACAAATCCAGATTTCTCAACCAAAAAGTTCAAATAGTAGTAAAGTAAGAATGTACCGTCTCCAGACTCTGCTTGGGACATCCGTCAGGGTTGTAGAGCATCGGGTATCCTCTCCTCAGCACCACGTCCACACTCTGACCCATGGGGACCGACTTCAGCATCTCCACCACCTCTTTATGAGAGCGACCCAGCACACAGGTGTCGTTGATGTAAACCAGGATGTCGGCTGCAGGACAGACACGACAAACAGTCAGTCTGAAGCTCTACCTTTATCAGGGTGACGCATGTTTAACCCTGTAACGCCGAACGTATCATATCTGATACATGAGTTTTGAAGCCCTCTGTGATAGATGTGATTTTTTTTTCTTGAAAAACCCGATATATACAATTATATATATGCAATACACAGATAATCCACCGGGGGGGAAGAATTAGTTCACCAGAGGCCTTTCCAGTGACACTACAAGACTGTCATTAATGAGGAAGGAGGAAGAACTTTGACAGTTTAGAAAATGAATTACCAATTTGTTAGACATGTTTTTGTTTGTTCAAAAATAACAGTATTTGAGAATTGAGACCCAGTGTATCAAATATGATACAAAATTGAAACATCCATGGAAATTGATATTTGAAAAAAAAAAAAAAAGTTTTTGGTTGTTCAAAAGGACCATTAAAGGCTCTAGTTTAAAAAACTGGAATTTTCTGTCAGTGATTTAATGGTTCAGACTTTACAGGGTTAATTTCACACTTTTACACCCAGATCTGAAGTGTGAATGCACTGAAACAAAAAAACATGACCTGTAAAATTATGTTCTTTCTGTTAACAAGTGACAAAACCTACAGTGTCTAATTATTAGGAACAACAAAAAAATCTTAAAATGTTGCAGGTTTTCTGCTGTGAATTGGTTCCAGATTCTTTAATATACGTATTGGTTATAGTCACTGTGACAAGAAGCTGCACTTAACAGATATTCTGACCAATAAGACCAAGTTTAACATATCTGCTACTTTACTGATTAAATCTCAGTACATGTTTCATAAGCTGGACTGAACCTACCGGTGTCATTTAAGACCCTGACATAAGTAGGATTGTAACATTATGACACTTTCATGGTACAACAACCATCTTTGACAATATAGCAGTTTCAAGATAGTATTAAAGAGACTGTATATAACAGGGGTGGGCACTTAATTTTCTAATGGGGCCACATGAGAAACTGTGACAGTTGTTAAGGGCCGGATCAGTCCACCTGCAGCTCTACTAAATATATATCTATAAAAACAGGCAATGAAACAATACAATGATATAATGAAAATGTGGAGCACAGAATACAACTATTTAATAAATATTCACAAAAACATTTTCAAAAATGTGAAAAACTAGCTCCACATTAACTTTACATGAAAAACAATAAATGCATCTAGCTTTATTTTTTTGCATCTCAGTTCCTTTTCTTTTTCTTTGCCTGTGACTTCAGTGAAGAAATACTTAGAAGTCTATGTCTTGTTAAAAACTCTGCATTCTGAATCAATCTGTCCTTTTTTTTTTTGGTGATAGCTGACCAACAAACCAATCAGCGCGTAAGCCTCATGCTAAATACAGAAAGTCCATGTGAAAAGATGTTAATTAAGCAGCTCCTTCAAAATAAAAGCAGTGCAGTTGTATTGGTTGCATCTATTATGATGGTATATATTTGCATTGATTTTTAATTTGCCAGTGACCTCATGCGGACCAGTCAGGGTCAGCTATCGGGCCGCATGTGGCCCATGGACCTTACATTGCCCAGGTCTGGTAGATAAGATGTAAACTGAGCCACTATCACATCTCACATTGTTTTGAAGACGAGTGTTTGAGTTTGAGCCATTGTTGATTAGCTCTTTGGAGCCAGAAATGACCATATTTGGATAAAAGGGGCGGAGCTGCGGGAGCTAATGCAGTAAAACATTGAACTTCATGAAATATACAAAATCATTTGATGGTGTGGTTAGTGTAACTTATTAACCACAACTACAGTGGAGCTGTCTGTCAAGGAAAAGTATGTTTTATTCAGTAAATCAAAAAATAAATAGGTCTGCTGGTGGAACTCAGAAGGCAGCAAGCTGTCAATCAAACCTGTCAATCAAAACCAGACATGACAGACTCCAAAGCTCCACTTCACCTCAGATTTTCAAAAACAAATCAATAATTTAAAGAGGAGCAACGGGAACAGTTAGAAAATTAAGTAAATGGGACCAGGAAAAATTAACACCTTAGTTATTTTAGAGGAAAGTTTAGTGTAAGTCTATGGAGGTCAGACTCTTTTGCAGTAACATCTAGTGGCCATAAGTGGTATTACAGTTTGGTCATATCTAATCTTTAGCAGGATCATACAGGTGTCATTAAAAATAAGAACACTCTTAAAACTTTCTTACTCAGTTATCATTTCTCCCATTTATGAGTGTAATTACAGTATTGTACATGGAAGGTTAAACTAATTAATGCTGCAGGTTTGTAGCTTTAATGTTGTTAGCACAGGTCACTTGGATAATGAGTTTATTTCAGTCCATTTATAGTGATACAAGGAAATATTGATGTTTTTATCTCAAATCAGCCTGAACAGGACATGTCACAGCTGTAGACATAATGCGTCTCGATATTTATGTCCATATAGTTTATAAACATCAATATTTCCTTAAAGTTTAATTGGAGAATTTTCTTCCTCAGTGAGATGTGAAGAACGGTAGAAATTTTTTTTTCCCCACTGTCAGAGAATGAAAAATATTTTAGAAATTTAGAGGAAGAACATTTAAAATCATAGTCATGGATAAAAAAGCAAAATTAATGTTGAGAGAAATTCAGTAAAAACCATCTCTGAAGCATTTTGGAAGCAAAGATAACAATTTAAACCAAACTAACAAATATAATGATATTTATCCCAATATAAAACTATATTCTGACATTTTTCATTATTGTTTTGTATCGCAGACCCCTGTTAGGAAAGAAACACCTGAATTCAACGTGTCCACATACTTTTGTCCATATAGTGTACCTGCGTATACAGTTGTTCTTGTCAGTGTAGCTTTTACAGTGTACATTTCTTTGCTGCGTCTGTAGATTTAACTTCACATGTGTACTTTCTTTGTACTTCTTCTTTTGTGCTCTCTACTTCAACAGTATTTTTTATCGTTTTTCTTCAGTGTGTCGTCAGTGTTCAGGTGTTTTCTACCGCCGTTAAAGCCCTCTGGTCTCTTTCCCAGGAGATTTTCAGTGTGTGTGATACATTCCTGACTATTTATCCTGGATGCACGTGAACAGGTCTCACAGTGTGGGAGAGAAAGGAGGCAGTGTGTGTCGGAAAGATTAAAGAGAGACTGTGTGTGTGTGTGTGTGTGTGGATTAGCTGTAGATCATATGATTGTGTGCCTGTGCAAAATAAAGACCTGAAAACCAAACAGCCAGATAATCCTGCAGACAGAAACCACATATTTAAAGCTCGCTCTGTTTTATAACAACTAAATCCATCCCGGTGTCTAAGTCTGCGTGTCCGTTTGGAACAGTCATGTCTTAAAGTCTGGACCCTCGTCTGTATCACTGCTCATATCACTGATGAGCAGGTGTTTTCTAGTTTTTTTTTCCTGACTTTTCTAGTGTCTGATGGTGACAACAGTGAACCTCGACTTTAGTTCACCAGTTTGGTTAAAAACATTCTCCTTCATGTTGTTACTGAACTAAAGTACATTTTTCAGGTTTCTGCACTTTACTTCCTACATTTGAACATAAATATCTGTACTTTCTACCCTTTAACATTTGTAAAACAGCCCTGTGCCTTTGTTTGCAAACCTTTGAAGGGCGTTAATCCATTATTATTTTTTACCTTGCATCATACTGTACCTTCCCAACACCATGCAGATTTCAACCCGCATTAACAGTAACACAAGACGACTGATTGGTGTGTAGAATATACAATATGCATGTACAACAATGTACAAGACAAAGCAGACAATGGATGGAGTATGAGCAAAGGTTAATAAAACTGTTACTGTTAATACT
>JAPQRP010000028.1:6319446-6330502 GCA_037367295.1 Apogon hyalosoma
TATATATAAAATCATTACTTTTTAAGATGACAAAATTACAAAATGACATAAAAGCACATAGATTTTAACATGCGTCATTTTAAATGGAAGAGTTTAAGGTCCAGACACTCGTGCATCTAAGGGTGAAACACGTACAGCAGTAAAATATGACATACATGTGAATTCAGGTACTTCAGGGCAGCGGGTTTTGATGTCTCCACCCACTGTGTCCTGTTGCTAGGTAACCCCGAGCAGGAGAATGAGGAGCTGAGGGTGATCATCAAAAAGATCTGGAAGAGAATGAAACCCAAACTGCTGGACGAGGTCATACCGCCGCACGAAGGTAAAGGTATGGCACGTTTTCTTACAGTCCTACAAATATTAGCAGAGGAAGGGCTGGAGGGTGCAGAGAAGACACCCTGTGTATTTAGTATCGCAGACATGAAGAACAAATGACATCACACATCGATCAGGACAAACATCTGAGTATTAGTCCAGAGGAGTTCAGTGCTAAAGTCAGCCTCCAGTGGACGTCAGTGGTGTTTCCATTCACACTAAATCCATCAGGTGTTGTTTCTGCGCCCGTGGCCCCGCCCTTTATTATCAACACTGTGACGTAGAATGTAGACGCTGGAAATACTGTAAATATTCCAGATGCTTCTGGTTTTAGGAAGAATATTCCTGCTTCATGTCCTTCTGACCAAACTCCTCTCGTTTCTTTCTCTTATTATTTTCCGTCTGTTCATGGTCATTTCATTTTCATGTGTTTTTTTCTCGTCTCCTCATCTTTTGTTTCCTTTCCTTTCTGCTCATTTTCTTTCCTCTTCTTCTCTCTTTCTCTTATTTCCTCTACTCTGGTTTCCTCATCTTGTCTCTGTTTCCTCATCATTTTGACCTTTCCTCTTTTCCTCTCCTCTTTTCCTCTCCTCTTGTCTCCTCATCCTCTCTTTTCCTCTCCTCTTGTCTCCTCATCCTCTTTTCCTCTCCTCTTGTCTCCTCATCCTCTCTTTTCCTCTCTTGTCTCCTCATCCTCTCTTCTCATGTCGTCTTGTTTCTCCATCATCTCTCCTTGTTTATTCTCGTCTCCTCACCTTCTCATTTCCTCTCCTCTCTTCTCATCTTCTCTCTTCCTCTCCTTGTCTTCTCTTCTAATTTCCTCTACCCTTGTTTCCTCATCCTCTCTTCTACCATTCCTCTCCTCATTTCATCTCTTCTCATCTTTGACTCATTTCCTCATCTCCTGCCCTTGTTCACTCTTGTCTCCTCCTTTTTTCCTTCTTTCCCCTCTTCATCTCCTCATTTCCTCTACTCTCTTCTCATTTTCTTTCCTCATCTCCTTGTCTTCTCTCCTCATTTCCTCTCTTCTTGTCTCCTCATTTCCTCTCCTTATTTCCTCTTTTCTTGTCTCCTCATTTCCTCTCCGTATTTCCTCTTTTCTTGTCTCCTCATTTTCTCTCCTCATTTCCTCTCCTTATTTCCTCTCTTCTTGTCTCCTCATTTCCTTATTTCCTCTCTCCTTGTCTCCTCATTTCCTCTCTTCTTGTCCTCATCTCCTTGTCTTCTCTCCTCATCTCCTCTCTTGTTATCTCCTCATCTTCTCTCCTTGTATCCTTACTTCCTCTCCTCATCTCCTCTCCTCTTCTCTTCATCTTCCTACAGAGGAGGAGGTGACGGTCGGGAAGTTTTACGCCACCTTCCTGATCCAGGATTACTTCAGGAAATTCAGGAAAAGGAAGGAAAAAGGAGGTCTGAGCGTGGAGGCCGACAACACCAACCCGTCTGCAGTTCAGGTCACAGTGTGTTCATTTGTGTTCAGGTATTTGTGTGTCTTTTCGTGCGCGTCTTGTGTGTATTTTTATCACTGTTGTCGTGTGTTTGCAGCTGTGTAAAGCCGGTCTGAAGACTCTGCAGGATCTGGGTCCAGAGATGCGTTTGGCTCTGAATGAGGATCTGGAGGAGGAGGAGGAGGCCATGATGGAGGAGGAGGAGCTGGAGGACAACGCCCAGTACAAGGTCACACACACACACACTAAAAACACTTAAATGGGACTTTAAGGTGATCCGAATCAGAATACTTTAATAATCTTAGGGGTTAAATTATTGATAATTATTGTGATGTTAGTAAAAGGTCAAAGGTCACTGCATTGTGATGTTTTGACGGTTTTTATGTTTTTTGTTGCAGAACGAAGACCGACGAGGCTCCATGTTGGGAACGCCCACAGGTAAACACACACCTGTCCGACCTTAGGGATGTGAGCAAATAATGGTTTTAGTGTGAGAAGATTCAGAAGTGTTTAAGTCACAGCTACGATAAAAGGTGGTTAAAAGGGAAAAGGCAAGGCAGGTTTATGTATAGAGCACATTTCATGTACAAGACTATTCAAAGGGCTTCACATAAAACATGAAAAGCATTACAGCAGGGTGCAAGGGAAGTACTAAAAAGAATAGGCAATAAAAAAACACCCCCTCCTCAAAAAAAAAAAACCCAAGACAGATAAATAAATAAAACAGATAAAAACTTTAATCTTAAAAGAAACAGTGCAGATCTGAAAGGATGAATAAAAGCTAATGTAATAAAAAAAAATAAAAATGCAGCCAAATCAGGTTCCGTTCAGACTGCAGGCAAATGTGGCCCAAATCTGATTTTTTTTGCTCATATGTGACCAGTGTCTGATCTGTTAAAGACAGTTTGAACAGCACTAATCCTATTTTTCAAAACCGACCCAGGCCACTTTCATACGTGGTCCTAAATCCGATACGTATCTGATATTTTTCAACGCGACTTCAATCTGAAAGACCAGGTCGTATTTATCCGACCTCATTGAAATGCAACAAATGTCACAGATCTGCGTCCCAGGTGTGTTACTTCCGTAAACACAGGGCGTGCCTGCATGGTGCTCTTTTGCGCATGCAGGTCACTTCAGGGTCGCATTCAGTTCATACTCAGAACTGATAGAAGTCGCATTTAATATGTAATATGAACGAGCATAGGAAAAACTGGGATTTCACCAAAAAATCTGAAATGTGCTTAAAGACCTGCTGTCTGAACGTGGCCTTAGTGAGTGAGTATAAATGTGGGTTAAAATGTCAGATGATGCTTCAATGCAACACTGAAACTTAAAATTTATGGAACAAATGTGTATGTTTTATTTCACTCCTGCTCCTAAATACATCACAGTTACTGTTCACGGCTCTCAGTTTGTTTGTTTTTCTTATAACTGTTCACATCATCCGTTTATTTCGTTGTGTTATGTTGTCTTATATAAGGGACAGGCTCTTTTTTGGTCATGAAATGTCTAAAAAAATGTCATATTTCGACTGTGATTTACTTTATTTATATGATTATCGGTTTGTGTTTCCTTCAGAATTATCGTCCAGGTGTTGTGTGTGATTTAAGCCCCTCCCCCTGTCTCTGCAGGTCCTGGCGGTGTGGTGGGTGATGGCGGTGTGTCTAACGGCGGCCTGATCCATCGCGTCGGTTCTCTCACTAAGATGCCGAACGGCAGCGAACACGAAGACTTGCGCCGTGGATCTGTCAGTCATCAAAACCACCGCCGGCCGTCGGTGAGGAACGGCCTGTTAGACCACGGACACAAGAGGCCGTCCTACTACAAATACGGACGGTAAGCGCCGCTGTTCACCAGATGACACTGTGATCCTCTTTAACCCCTGGGACAATATTTCTGCTGTGAATCTGCATCTGTTTCAGGTTCATTAAAGCTGCTGTGAGTTTGTGCTTGTGTTCCTTTTCTTCAGTGGTTTTGTTTCACTGTGTGTTTTAGGGTCAAATTAGGTGAAATAACAGAAAAAGACAAAGAGAGGAATTGAAGTTTGACAGATTTGGACTAAATAAGGCACTCAGATTGTACATCAATAAGAGATTTAGATGTTGAACATCAACTGTGAACTGGAACAAACTGAACAACAACAAGGATTTGAATTTAGGCCCCATAGTTTTTTGTTTTGGGCTCTTTTTTTCTAAATCAGTCCAGCTGCTTTTTCATACCTGGTTGAACTCCAAAAAGCAGTTACATGGTCAAAAAAAGAATAAACTAACCAGCAAAGTGAACAATAACAGCCAAAGTGATCAATAAAATGAACAAAAATGAATAATAAACCAACAAAATAATTAGTAACATGAACAGAATTAGCCACAAACTGAACAAAATTAAAGAAATGAAAAACAAAATGTAAAAAAATAAACAAAGTGAGCAACTGAAGGAACAAAAATGAGTAAAATATTTACAAAATAATAAATAACAGGAAAAAATTAGCTTTTTATCTAAATCAGTCCAGCTGATTTTCGGCACTTGGTTGAACTCTATAAAGCAGTTCAACGATCAAAACTCAGTAAAAACACAATAAAAAAAAAAAAAAAAGGAAACTTTACAGCACTGCAAACAACAGTAAAAACAAAAAACTACCAGGAAACCACTGGAAAAAAAAAAAAAAAAAGCACCCAAACCGTCTATTTTTGTAGCGAGTCAGTCTCACTGCTCTGTGTTTTACCCCCCATTACACAGCCGTGGGGGGTGCACTGAGCATGCTCAGATGTCTGTGCAAAGAACAAGCTCTATTCTATCAACACGATTTGAAATGTTTCCTATTGAGCAAACGGTTGAATTTTTATGAATATTTATAATGAATCATACAGAACGGTCACCACAGAAACGTCAGGGGTTAAAGGGTTAGAGATCTGGAGAGATGGATTTGATTGACAGGCATCTAAGCCAATCACATTCTCCTCTTCTTCAGGCGGGACTCGCGGGACAGATACTGGAGGAACGGAGACATGGAGGCGTATGGAGAGCAGGGATACTACAGCAGAGAAGAAGACAACGAGAGCATCGCCTCCAGAGACAGGTAACCATGGAAACGGAGAGGACGCGAGATAAAACTCTGTAAATCCACGGGTTGTTTTATTTTTTTCTGTCTCTGTATGTTTTCAGACATTACCCCGACGAACCTCCTCTGTACAGAGACCACTATGATGGCCACGCCCCCTACAACGCTAACTACGGCAACGGCTACAGTGAGGGCAGGAGGACGACCCGGAGACGCCTCCTTCCTGCCACGCCCACAGGTGAGGAAGTGTCCAGGGGTGTTTCACGGCGGTCTTCATCTCCACGGCTGACGTTTGTTTCGTCTTCACGTTTCAGGTCGAAAGCCGTCGTTTAACATCCAGTGTCTGCGGCGTCAGGGCAGCAGCGACGACCTGCCCATCCCCGGAACGTACCACCCCACGTCCCCCCCACGCCGCGCCCACGGAGAGGTGTCACACAACAACACATTAGCACACCACAAACCACAGCCCCCTGCCCTTCATCAGTGTAACCCCTCCTCTTCCTCGTCTTCCAGCAGCAGACGTACGGCGGCTACGAGCCTCATCACGCCTCCGGGCACTCATCAATGGCCTCCTCGGCGTCGTGGGCTAACCCGTGTCCTCGCCGCGGTCGCCTCCTTTATGCTCCTCTGATCCTGGTGGAGGAGGAGGGCAGTCCTCCGTGGGGAGGGGGAGGAGTCGACGGCAAGAAGGGAGGAGCAGGAAGAGGTGAGGAGAGCGAAGAGGAAAGTCAACCGAAGACTTTAGAAAAACAGAAGGATCTGGACCAAGACACTTTAGAAAACACTATATGATAATAATAATAATAATAATAGTGATAATAATAATAATAATAATAGTGATAATAATAATCATAATAATAATAATAATAATAGCAATGATGATAATAATAATAATAGTGATAGTAATAATAATAATAATAATGATAATAATAATAATAATAATAGTGATAGTAATAATAATAATAATAATAATGATAATAATAATAATAATAGCAATGATGATAATAATAATAACAGAAACAGGATTTTGGCAGATCATTTGGCTTTCTTCTGCTGTACACTCTATAAGGTAGAGTCAAAAGTAAGTGCTGTGTCACCTGGGATGGAACTTAGATCTACCAGTTTGACCCAGAGAGCAAAATTCAATCAAAGTGTGACTTCCAAACGCAACACCTGAACCTGTGAAATTCAAGGCAGAGAGGTTTAAATAAGTGAATAAATGAAATAAACTTCTTATTACATTGGTCTAGGGACTTTTTGACTCTCCCTCGTATATCTGCTAATCTTATAGCCACTGTTGGTCATCCTCTAATTACCATCAAAACAGAAGAAAAATAAATTACACACACTGAAGGTGAGTCCTAAAGTAATAAAAAAATAAATATATTGTTTCATCAAATACAAGAATATTCATATTATCAATACATCATTGTTTAAACAACAGTGATAATTATTATTATTATTTCTTTTTATTACTACTTTTACTATTTATTACTACTTGTATTTCTAATGTGCATTTGCCTTTGTTTACGACTGTTTTTATAGTCGTTGTTATTATTTTAGTTTTTTATTGTCTAATTCTTCTTATGTGTAAATATGTGGCGTTGTGCTGCTACTAGAACCTTAATTCTGCCCAAGAGATCAATAACATACTGTCTATTCTAATTTAATCTATCGAATCTAATTTAATTTAATCTAATTTAATGTAATCTAATTTAATATAATCTAGTCTAATCTAATTGAATCTATCTTAATGTAATTTAATCTAATCTAGTCTAATGAAATCTAATCTAATCTAATCTAGTCTAATCCAATCTAACATTAACATCATCCATTTACTTGTCAAAAAACCCTAAATCTAGGCTAAGTTTGTTGAGAATATCCATTAGAATCTACAATGACCCTGACACATCAATGTGCGTGTAAACGTCTTCGTAAACACACACTGACTCACGTCGTCGTCCTTTCAGGTGTGAGCGTGACGGGCGCCGCCCCCAGACCGGCCTGGTACGGTGGCCCCGGAGGGACATCAGGTAGGAAACTCAAGAACCTCCTCTGACAGTTGAAATTAAATTAAATCAACCTGACTAGAACACGACGGCGTCAGTTTGTGTGATACACGTGACTTGTGTGTTGTAGCCCCGCCCCCCTACAGAGCGTACACCACCCTCAGAGTCCCGTCGCAACTCGGCGCTCAGTTCACGGAGAAGAGAGGCTCGGCCGACAGTCTGGTGGAGGCGGTGAGTTTATACCTGAGTGGTGTTTTTCTTCAGTTTAATAGGAAATCTATATTTTAATCTGTATTAGTATTTTTTGTTTTATATGAACCCAAAACAAAACGTGTAATATTAAAAAATCTGTCAGAAAAATAAATAGTCTGAAGTTTTATTTGTGCACAAAGACAAATAATCTTATTAGGCATTTGTTTCAGTAGGAAATCAACAAAAACTATGTGGACAAAAGTATGTGGACACGTTGAATTCAGGTGTTTGTTTTCTAACAGGGGTCTGGGATTAAAATATACTGGTGTTTTATCTCAAATCACAAAATCTGGTATCATCAAATGTGAATTTCTTCTCTTTTTTTATATTGTACTTTTGGAGATGCACAATGAAAAATAAATTAAAAAAAAAAAAAGATAAAAAAAACAAAAACAAAAAACATCCTCATGAACAGGACCTCTAACAGCTGTAGACATGATGTGTCCCAATATTTATGTCCATATAGTTTAGAAACATCAGTATTTCCTTAAAGTTTAATGGTAGATTTTTCTTCCTAAGTGAGATGTGAAGAAGGTAAAGTGTTAGTTTTGGTAGAAAATTATTATTTACAGTCACAGCAGGAAAAATATTTTTAGTAGAACTTTTTAAAATCGTAGTCACGGATTAAAAAAAAAATCAGAGTTGAGAGAAATTAAGTCCGAACCATCTCTGAGGCATTTTAGAAGCAAAGATAACGATTTAAACCAAACGAACCAATGCAATGATATTTATCCCAGTATAAAACTATATTGACACCTATATGTAATAATACTTGCCTAACTCATTCACAAGTTGGCAAAAGTATGTGGACACATTAAATTCAGGCGTTTCTTCTCTAACAGGGTCTGGGATAAAAACAATAATGACTAATGTTATAATATAGTTTTATTTTGGGATAAATATCATTGCATTGGTTCGTTTGGTTTAAATTGTTATCTTTGCTTCTAAAATGCCTCAGAGATGATTTTTACTGAATTTCTTTCAACATAGGTTTTGTTTTTTGTTTTTTTGTTGTTTTTTTTTATCCATGACTATGATTTTAAATATTCTGCCTTTAAATGTCTAAAATATTTTTCGTGCCCTGACTGTAAATAATAATTTTCTACCACAACTAACCATCTGCTTTCTTCACTTCACTTTCTTCCCATTAGACTTTAAGGAAATATTGATATTTATAACCTACGTGGACAAAAATATTGGGACACATCATGTCTCCAGCTGTAGGATGTCCTGTTCATGACAAATATAAACATCAGCGCTAGAAACGAAACACCTGAACTCAACGTGTCCCAATACTTTTGTCCATATAGTGTATGTGAAGTATGAACAGCAGGAAAAACTAAAGTTTCAGGTTAAAAACAGCTTCTACAACCAAAGTGATCATATTTAGTGTGCATTTAACATGCCTTTAACCTTTAATTCAGTCAATATGAAATTTATTGCATTAATTTTCTGATTTTTTTTTACCAGGTTTCATTCAGCTCATGTCAGATGTTTCTATTTGTTGCTGCTGCTTCTTGTCATGGGGTCAGAGGTCAAACTAAGTAGTGACTTTAACTTTTAGAACACTTTTACTGGTGTTTTTGTGTGACTTTTAAGGCTGGGCACATATTTATTGTATTTTCTTGTTGTATATAAAGAAAAGAGAATGAGAAATAAATAAATACGATCTTTTCAACCCTGAAAAAACAGCAAAAATAAAGATGGAATGAGACTTTTACTATTATTCATATTACTATTATTGTCCTGCATTTATGCCTCCATCTCTATATGAGATAAATAAATAAATAAATGAATGAATGAATGAATGAATGAATAAGTGGTGCCAGGCACAATAAACCCTGCCCCTCACATGTATTTGCATCTATCCAGCTGATGTCAGCATATCAATTGCTTCTATATATGTGACAAGTCTGAAGTAAATTGAAGCAAAATTGATGTTTTTATACATGTGAAATTTCAGCCATTTTCAAGTAAATGCGAAAAAAAAAAATTTTTTAAAATTAGTACAAAATTTGAACTTTGACCTGCTTTTCCCAAAATGTAATCATATCTATTCTGGGTCACTGGCGATCTATAAAGCAAATTTGGTCTGAATGAATAAATAGGCAAATAAATAAATAAATAAATAAATAAATAAATAGCTGATATCGACTGGTTTTGTTCTTCTGCAGGTTCTCATCTCTGAAGGTCTTGGCCTTTACGCTCGGGATCCGAAGTTTGTGGCGTTCGCAAAGCGTGAGATCGCAGACGCGTGTCACATGACGGTGGACGAGATGGAGTCGGCGGCCAGCGACCTGCTCGGAACAGGAAGTCACGGTTTCCTTAGCAACGCCTCGGACCCGGCGGCGCTCTACAGCGACGAGGAGCCGATCAGGACGGGACGCGACGAGGACGAACTGGCCGACGAGATGACCTGCGTTACGTCGTTCTGACCGACACTTTGGACCAATCGGAGACTGCAGAGGCGGGACATCGGTGTTTGATTGACAGGGTGTTTGACCAGTCGGAGTGTGGTTGAACAGAAAGAAAGGATTTTAGAAACGAGAGACGCAGACGGAGAACTTTTAAAAAGCAGAAGGAGAAAATGATGAACGATGAAACGAAAGATGTCCGCCCTCAGACCGAGACTGTGTCGTCACAGGGACGCAGCTCAGGAACAGGAGGGATGCTGGGATTTTCATTTTGGACACTGTCGACCGGAGTCAGTGCGAGGTCTGATATGAAACTGAACTGATGAATCCATCGGACACCAATGATGACACATCAGCTCTTTAAAGAACAATCCGACATTTAGTCTGATCTAAATGTTTAGCTGGAACCTGGGATGTTCGGGAAATATTTGCTTTAACTTAATCACTTAATTAATTGATTATCAGATTAGTTTCTTGTCGCAGCAGTTTTTTTTTATTTAACACAGGAAACCGTGTGTCTGTGCAGATTTCGTTTTATAAGTGTTGGATATTTTTTATTTGTGCACATGAGGACAACGCGCCGCTGTGTCCGCTTCTCTGTTGGTGTTTCTGTCTCATCATATTTCTGTGTTTCTGTCTTCTGTTCGTGTCCCAGCAGATAATGTTAAGGGCTTATTTTCAACTTCATGCCTGGATTCCCCCAGAATCCTCCTCAGACGTTTCATCTGCGGCGTTCAGCTGAGAAACCGCTCTGAACCCTCGTTTACCTCCAATAAAGACTGAAAACCGACCCGTGGTTCACGCCTTCTTTCAGTCCACAATAACAGTTAATATTAGACGTTAACGCAACAGAAACGAGTGTTTCATTTCTACTGGGAAAATCTGTCTTTGTCCTCTCCTTGTATAAAACTAGTGTTGGTCTGCGTATTTCACATCGAGACCGTCAGTGTTGTTTTACTGATTTAATCCAGCTTTTAATGTGGATACTGTGCCTTCAACACGAGATGAAAAGCAGAATATAGCAGAGCATTAGATCACACATCATTTAGCCTGTTGACCATTCCATCCTCTGAGTGAAAATCTGAAGCAGGTGTTGAAACACGTCAGGGAGTGTTTATTGATGCCTTACGAAATTCCTAAAACACTTTTTGAGTATTTATTCAAATATGTTGAAAATGACCATTTTTTGACGTCATGCTATATTATGAAAATTCCATTTTCAGCCACTTGGTGAAACTCTAGAAAAGGTGTTGAATCAACTTGAAACATCTGAAAGAGTGTTTATTATGAACTTATTAATGTCCTAAAACAATTTTTGAGCATCTGTTAAAATTTTTTCAAAATGACCATTTTTGGACGTTATGCTATAGCCTTATGAAAATTCCATTTTCAGTCACTTGGTGAAAATCAGGAAAAGGTGTTGAATCAACTTGAAACATCTCAGGGAGTGTTTATTATGAACTTATGAACGTCGTAAAAAACTTTTTAGGCAAATAATAAAATATGTTCGAAATGACCATTTTTGGACGTCATGCTATAGCCTTATGAAAATTCCAT
>JAPQRP010000028.1:6330602-6354550 GCA_037367295.1 Apogon hyalosoma
ATGTGTCCTACAGTCCATGAGTCCTACAGTCCATGAGTCTTACAGTCATGTGTCCTACAGTCCATGAGTCCTACAGTCCAAGAGTCCTACAGTCCATGTGTCCTACAGTCCATGAGTCCTACAGTCATGTGTCCTACAGTCCATGTGTCCTACAGTCCAAGAGTCCTACAGTCCACGTGTCCTACAGTCCATGTGTACTACAGTCCATGTGTCCTACAGTCCATGAGTCCTACAGTCCATGTGTCCTACAGTCCATGTGTCCTACAGTCTATGTGTCCTACAGTCCACGAGTCCTACAGTCCACGAGTCCTACAGTCCATGTGTCCTACAGTCCATGTGTCCTACAGTCCATGTGTCCTACAGTCCATGAGTCCTACAGTCCATGTGTCCTACAGTCTATGTGTCCTACAGTCCATGTGTCCTACAGTCCACGAGTCCTACAGTCCATGTGTCCTACAGTCCATGTGTCCTACAGTCCATGTGTCCTACAGTCTATGTGTCCTACAGTCCATGAGTCCTACAGTCCATGTGTCCTACAGTCCATGTGTCCTACAGTCCACGTGTCCTACAGTCCATGAGTCCTACAGTCCACGAGTCCTACAGTCCACGTGTCCTACAGTCCACGTGTCCTACAGTCCATGTGTCCTACAGTCCACGTGTCCTACAGTCCATGAGTCCTACAGTCCACGTGTCCTACAGTCCATGAGTCCTACAGTCCATGCGTCCTACAGTCCACGTGTCCTACAGTCCATGAGTCCTACAGTCCACGTGTCCTACAGTCCATGAGTCCTACAGGACAGAGTCTGAACCACTCCAGTCCAGTCTGTTCTATCAGCTGTGTCACAGAGCTCTGTTCTTCCAGTGGAACATGGAAAATCAGCTTTTCTAGTGACAGGCCTTGAAGATGGACTTTATTTACGACATGACAGCATGAACTCACATGTCACTGTCCACGGCTCTTTTAATTGGCGTCTTATCTGTACGCAGTATAAGCTTTCCACGTGTAGGGTCATACCAGATGACACACCACATACTGAGGGGTAGGGTTAAGGGTTAAGGGTTAAGGGTTAAGGGTTAAGGGTTGGGGGGGGGCTTAGTTTTAATTACAGGGTAAGTGTTAATTACATGTCGGTTACATGTTTATTATGTTTATTTTGTTATTAGTGGGTAAGTATGTGTTGATAACATGTTAATAATGTTTTAAGAACTTGTTTATTACATGTTTATTAGCCTAGATGTATTATTATAAGCTATTACAATTAAACATGTAATAAACATGTTAATTACATGTTAAGTATTATGTTTATTTTGTGAATTTTACGAGGTAAGTGTCAGGGTTAGGGTTAGGGTTAGGGGTGTTACGTCCTGGACTCGGGGTTCACCAGGACACAGAAGGTGCTCCTCCAGTCCTCTCCACCTCTCAGTCACAGATGTCAGTCCAACATTTACACAGTATTTATTTCACAGACCTGAAAGATGGCAGGGGAGCGCTCCGACAAAACAACAAACCGAAAGTCCTCTTCAAAACAAACTAAAAGTCTTATCTCCTAAACTAACGTCTGAAAATAAAATACAAAACTTCAACTCCCTGAATCTAAACAGGAGACAAAAGTGAAAACTAAAAGAGCCCCCCCACCCCCCACCCCCACCAAAAACTAAGGACTGTGTTAAGAAAATACTATTTACTATTATTTACACCACACAACTACTACTAGTAACACACACCAACACATTACACAAAGGTGGCGATGACCACACAGTGTGTCAAAAACACAGTGTGTGCCGTTGGAAGCTGGCAGCGTGCTGCTGGGTCCAGGGCTGTTTTCAAATCTGGTCTGTCTGCTTCCACCCAATCAGCAACTTCCTGAAAGAAAACAAAAGAAAACAGAGCGCCCCTACAGGACCGAGGGAGGAAGTACACCAACAGAAACACATAAAAACAGAACCATGACCCAGGGTTATAACAGGGTTAGAGTTAGGGTTAGGGTAAGCATTAATTACATGTTAATAATGTGTTTATTATTTGTTATTATGTGTTATTAGAAGAGTTAGCATTAACAACACAGTAAGTGTTAATAACATGTTACTAATGTCTTTATTACATGTTAATAACATGTTAATTGTTTTTTATTAGAAGTTATTTCAACTAAACACACAGTAAACATGTCATTAACATGTAATAAACATGTTAATAACATGATTATTATGTTTATTTTGTGTTTTTACATGATAAGTAAGTGTCAGGGTTCGGGGTTCGGGTTAATTACATGTTAATAATGTGTTAATAACGTGCTTATTACATGTTTATTATACGTTATATATTATTCCATGTAATAAAAAATAGAATAGTAAAACAGTAAAAAAAAGAAAAAAAGAATTGAATAAGCAACAAAATGAAAAAACAGCAAAATTTATGAATAATGAACTAAACTTAATGATAAATCAACAAAATAACAAGTAACATGAACAAAATAAGCAACAAACTGAAGTAAATTGAGGGGAAAAAATACCCACTGAGTTTGAGTCACTAACAGCCAACAGGGAGAAGCAGAGTGTGTGTTTGTGTTTTTTGTGTATATTATTTGTTATTTTGTTGGTTTGTGTTCAGTTATCGATATCTTTGCGGAAAAAGTCACTTTCCTTTTTGTTTTCCCTGTTTGTACATCATCGCCCTCAACTTTAATCTGAACTTTAACGAACATCTACATGATTAATAAATTAAATATAAGAAAATACCTGATTTTAGCTGACAAAACGCCAAATAAAGAAGATAAGTGGTGAAAAATCACTTGAGAAATGTCAAACGTGGAGAAAAATCTATTTGGGAGCGGACACAAAAGTAGCTGTGGGTCTTCATGGGTTAAAAAAAAGCCCCTGTGCTGCTGGAATAGGCCTATTTATATCATATTCAGTGGACGACAACAAGTGAAGAGTGAGAAACTCCTTATTATAACGCTGACCCTCTTAGTCTTGGTATGAAATGTGACCACACAAGACAGTCTGTCAAACACACATAGATGCATCCTGTCCAGTCACACAGCGAGGGCACGATGCACGTTGTTCTGAGGCTGATTCACTGTTGGTCATCGTCCTGGAGTCCATTCACCATCACAGCACTAATACGGTTCCACATTTGGCTTTTCAGACTCACACGGACCTGGGTTTCTTGGCTCACGGCGCCCTCTGCTGTCCCCGCGTCTGCTCCTGTTCCACTAACCAGAGCTCCAACATCTGCATGGCCTGCACACATCTGGACATGCGCCTGCAGCCAGAACCCTGCGTCATGTGACCGTGACTCGGGTTCAGTTTGTAAACGCAGAATAAATGCGATGTGTCAGCTCCGACCACACACAGTGAAGCTTGTCTGCGGTTTATTCATTTGTTCAGGATCTGGTTTCGTTGTCCCATAAAGACCCAAAGAGCTGCTGCAAAACAAAAGCATCCACTGATCTGAAATGTTTAAGGCCTTCTGAGCAGCTAATCCTGTCAATACATGTAAATAATTGGTGTAAAATACAGTTTGTCTTCTTTTCATGGTCATCAGATATGACTTTTTGGATGTTCGGAGGCTCTGTGGTTACCATGGAAACACCATCATCTTCTGACACACTTGTTTTTAAAAATATTAATGAATAAAATGAACAAAAATGAATAAAACGCTGACAGAATAATGAATAATATGGAAAAACGAGCAATAATTGACTAAAAGGAAGTACATAAAAAGACCTAAAATGAGCAACAAAATGATCGGAAACAGCCAATGTAATCAATAAAATGAAGAACATTTTTAAATATGTCAATTAAATAATGAGTAACATGAACAAAATCAGCCACAAACTGAAAGAAATTGAAGGATTTTTTCTTAAAGGGCAACAAAATGAACTAAATTAAGTAAAATAATAAACAAAATTAACAATATGAACAAAAGTGAAAAAGAAAATTTACAAAATAATAAATCATGTGGGAAAACTGAGCAAATAATTGACTAAAATGAAGTAATAAATTAATAAATGCATAAATAAAATAAGCAACAAAATGATCAGAAACAGCCAATGTAATAAAAAAATAAAAAAAGAAGAAAAATGCTAAATAAATCAATTAAATAATGTGTAACATGAACAAAATGAGCCACAAACTGAAGGAAATTTAGAAAGAAAAAAAAAGGGGGGGTGAATAAAAACAAGTAAAATAGAAAACAAAATGAACAATATGAACAAAAGTGAAAAGAAAATTTACAAAATAATACATCATGTGGAAAAATGAGAAAATAATTAACTAAAATGAAGAAAAAATAAATACATACATAAATAAATAAAATAAGCAACAAAATTATCAGAAACAGCCAATATAATTAATAAAATGAACAACAATGCTAAATAAATCAAATAAATAATGTATAACATGAACAAAATGAGCCACAAACTGAAGAAAATTGAAGGAAATTAAAAAAAAAAAAAAAAAAAAGACTAAAAGAAGCAACAAAATGATCAGAAACAGCAATGTAATAAAAAAATTAACAAAAATGTAAAATAAATCAATTAAATAATGAGTAACATGAACAAAATTAGCAACAAACTGAAGGAAATTGAAGGAAAATATTTATTAAAAGGGCAAAAAAAATGAACAAAAACAAGTTAAATAGCAAAAAAAAAAAAAATTAACAAAAGTGAAAAAGAAACTACAAAATAATAAATAATTTGGAGAAATGAGCAAATAATTGACTAAAGTGAAGTTAAAAAAAAAGACTAAAACAAGCAACAAAATAATTGGAAACAGTCAATGTAATAAATCAAATGAACAAAAATGGAAAATAAATCAATTAAATAATGAGTAACATGAACAAAATTAGCCACAAACTGAAGAAAATTTAAGGAAAAAAAAATTAAAAGGGCAAAAAAATGAACAAAAACAAGTTAAATAGCAAACAAAATTAATAATATGAACAAAAGCGGAAAAGAAAATGTACAAAATAATACTAAATCATGGAGAATATAAGAAATAAAATTTTAAAAATAAATTAAAAAACAACTGACACCGGTGAAACCACGGAGTTTGATAAATGAGCGTGGATGGAGACGCTTGGTTTTACATTCAATTATTAATATCTTTGCTGAAAAAGTCACATTTTCGCCACTTTTCTCTGTTTTGATAAAACATCCTTTGAATTTACATGATGATTTACACACAAAAAAAGAAAGATACAGAGGATAATGTCAAAATAAATGGTGGTAAAACACTTAAAAAAGGTGAAATATAGAGAAAAGTGTGTGAGAGAAATAATAGAAAAGACAAAGGAACTGGAAACGACAAATAATAATTCACCAAAAACCTCATGATCGTTACCAGCGGTGATAATAACAGTGATATTAACAGAAATCATCATCACACACACCAGTGTATGAAGATGAAGATGGAATTAGTGTCTGTTTTTATCTCGTTTTCTTTGTCGTCATGTCTTTCACACGTTTCGTTTTGTACCGCGTCACCTAATAATAAAAAAATTAACCCTTAAAGGCCTTGAACTGTTTTCTGCGGTGACTTCCATCGCAGGTTTTCTCTGCGTTTAACCTTTCCTGAGCGATTTATCAGCATTTAACGTTTTATTCTTCGCATTTTTCAGACATTTTCCCATTTTTAAGTCACTGATCACGGACAACGGCAAAGTAAATTCAAAGTTATTATATCAAAACAAAACAAAAAAAAGAAGAAACAAAATGGAGTTTTCGCTGCCAAATATATCATTAACTGAACATAAACACTGTCGCCTGCAGCCGCGGTCGTTGAAGAACCTTTAGAACCTTTAGAACCTCGTCCTAGTCCTGTAGCGACTTCCGAACTAACCTCTTAACTACGTCGATCCTTCCCAAAGTCATTTATTTCTGAATTTATCTGTCAATCATGTGACCAATCGAACCCATCGCCTCGAACATCAGAGCTTCTATTTGTCCTAAAGTCTTATGAACTACGGAAAGATCCCCCGTTATTAGAGTTTTACAACAAAATTGCCAAAAAAAACCCATAATTATTGACAAAAAGAATAAACGGTGCAGGATAATATCATCTGTAGAAGGTTGTGGACCCGACTGTTGGGTTTGGAGGTCCATGTCTGTACTTCCAGGACTACACGGACCTGCTGCACAGTCTTGGTGCAGATACCACACACACCTGCAGTGGTCTGGGTTAGTTTAGTTTAGTTAAAGCTGTTTTAGTGGAAAAAGAAGCACCTACACGATATCAGACAAATGGAATGACGTTCTGCTCCGATAGATGCTGACTGGTTAAGGTCCGGTTGTTCTTCAGATACTTTTGGTCAGTTCTAAACACTTTAGGAACTGAAATATAATCAATTTAGATACTTAAGTTTTAGGATGAGGTTGTTTCGTTATTGTTTTAACACTGGATTCGTTTGTTCGAGCTGTTTTATTTCAGTAATGTTAGAATGTTATCGTGAGTTTTTTGGGACCAGGTTTATGCCGTACCCTGTTGTAGTTTAAATATTTTGTCAGTATGTTAAGCTTTTCGAGACAGGACAAGTGGTTCAGGAGGTAGAGCGGGTCGTCCAGCAACCGATCCCTTTGTCAAAGTTGATCAGATCCTACTATTGAACATTTGGCTGTTTCTAACGCGTCGTCGACGTCCACTTCCTGTCTAATAACGTCCACCCACTGACAAGAACGACAGGATCAATATTAGTTTTATCGATTTATTTTGTCTATTTTATTCATCGTGTGGACTATTAGCTATTCTTTTTTTGTTATATGTATTATTTGTTGGTTAGTTGTCTGAGTTTTTGTTTATTTTTGGCCATTTTTGTTTTTTTTTTACTCATTTTTATTATTATTTTCTGTAAATGTTGTAGTACATTTTGTTCATCGTTTCAGTTCAATTGAATACACTTTATTTATCTCCAAGGGGTGATTTTTTTAAAAAGGGGCATGAAAGTAGCTTAAACAGAGACATTAAAAAGGACGGCACAGGGTCGCCACACGCAACAAAACATTTGGTTGACTGTCATTATCTTTTACATTCATGTTAGAACATATCCACCCACTGACAGGTCCCACTGGAGTTAATTAATCAATATTAGGTTCTTTTTTTGCCTATTTTATTCATTGTGTGGACTATTGACTATTCTTTATTTGTTATATTCATTAATTGTTGGTTAGTTGTATGAGTTTGTTTTTTTTTTCTCCATTTTTTTTGACAATCATGTTTATTATTATTATTATCATTATTATTATTATCATTTTCAGTTCATTTTGTTGTACATTTTTTCATTGTTTGTCCATTTTGTTGACTATCATCGTCTTTTACATTCATTTTAGAACATGCCCACTGAAAGGTCCCACTGGAATGAAATAATCCACATTAACACCACGGTATCTGCCAGTGTCATAATGTTATGACTGATCAGAGCATTTTCTAATAAGAAATGTTTCATAGTTTACCTTTTTAAGTTTGATTATTGATCATTTTTAGTGTGTAAGCAATGGACAAAACCTGTATTTGATTATTATTAGCCTACTACTACGATATTAACATAAATCTCATTTTCATAAAATAAATACATAAAAACAAACACCTGTAATGTCGTTAAAATAATAACATACTAAAATAACTTTAATAATAGTAGTTGTAGTAAGTATTACTGCTACTATAACTGTTATTTTATTTTATTTATTTATTGAAATAAATGCTTTACTTGAAATATATGGCACATCAAAGACAGAAAATCAACATTTCAGGAAAAAAAAATCTGACAAACAGATAAATATCATAGTTATTGTTTTTTTTGAAACACAATATACAAGAGGTAAGCAAACCTACATAAAACAAAACCCACAGAAACACATGGAAAATAAATAATTCAGTAAAATTCAATATATAAAAAGAAGAAAAATATAATAATAATAATAATAATAATAATAATAATAATAATAATAATAATAATAATGAAGGGGGGGTCAATCACAAGAAAATAATGGAAGTGATTTGACTGTTTTTTTTTTTCTTTTTCTTTTAATGAGACAGTTCAAGCCTTTAAAGCCTAGATTCCACTCATTTTCTACAAACCCTAAAAAAAATACACTTGTATGTTTTATTTTACAGTAGATATTTTTGAGGCATCATCATCATCATTATCATCATCACCTACGTCATCGTACGTCAGCACCTCCTATAACTGTGATGACGCAGGCACGTCCGCCCACTTTATGTTATTTTCTGACGTGATAGGAAACAAACTTTTAGTCTCGTATTTATTTGAGTTTTGGTTTTACTGTATTATCACAAATCATGTTATTTTTTGCTTCATTTACATCAATAGCTGCATATTATTATTATTATTATTATTATTATTATTATCAGTAGTAGTAGTATTAGTATTATTATCATCATCATCATTATTATTATTATTATTATTATTATTATTATTATTATTATTATAATAATTATTATTATTATTATTTCATTTTCCTCTTTTTTGTGCGTCTTTCTTGTTTAATCAGCTACAACCGTCGCGTGAGGCTGTGAATATAAATGACTAGTAAATAATAAATAAATGACGTGTTCTCTGAGGCAGCCTCCTCTTCCTCCTCCTCTTCCTCCTCCTCCTCCTCCTCCCTCCATCTCCTCTCTCTCCTCTCGACAGGCGGCAGGATGGACGTCGTAAATCAGGTACAAACACCAAACATTCCTTTATTTCCTTTTATTCCTCTTCATTTTGCACCTTTTCGCCCCTTCGTGCGCATGTCGGGGTGCGTTTGGTTCGTGTTCCGGGACGCGCCGCTGGGTGTTATTTTGTTTTTCTGGCATCTGTGTGTTATTTGTCTGTCTCCTGGTGCTGCTGCTGGTGTTGGTGGAGGCATCTGTGGGTCGGGCCGCAGCATCACAGCACGGAGGATGCGGGAAAAAGCACGAATATGAGCAGAAACGACATAAAAAATATTAATAATAATAAAATTTTAAAAAAAAGATGGAGAAATGAGCCTGTGATGGTCCGGGTTATTTTGGACTCGTGCTGGGGCCGCTGCGTCCAGGCTGAATCCGCCTTTTCCTGCGACAAAAACATCCCTGAAAACATCTACAGGATGGTTTTCGCGTCTTTTCTGGGGTTCAGGTGCAGATCTGTGCGCGTTTTTTTGCGTCTCGGTGGCGCATAAAGCCTGGGTGTGCGCTCTGGGTGTTTTTGCCCCGTTCTGTGTCTGCAGGCGCCACTGGAATGAAACACAAATATGATGATTAAATGATGCTCTGTGTGTGTGTGTGTGTGTGTGTGTGTGTGTGTGTGTGTGTGTGTGTGTGTGTGTGTGGTTGTAGGCTAAAATGGCAGCCAGTGGAGGAGAAGGAGGTGGAGGAGGTGGAGGAGGGGGTTTCCTCTCCTCCTCCTCCTCTTCCTCCTCCTCCTCCGTCTGGATGCTGATGTTGTTGCGGGTCTAACCGGCTCGGGTATCTGTGTTCCCACCGCCTCCCGGGTCATTCTAACCCGGGTACATCTGCCCCTCCTCCCCCTCCTCCAAACTATTTCACATTTTTCCACCTTCATCCTTCATTTCAACATCACCATCAAACATATTCCACCCTTAAAGCCATGTAAAAAAAAAAAAAAAAAAGGAATCCCACTGTTAAACAGACCTGTATTATTTCCAGCCTTGGTTCATCGGTTTGTTTTTTGTCTATAAAATGTCAGGAGAAGGTGATAAATGTCAGTCAGGGCCTTTAAAAAAACCCAACGTGTCGACCTTAAATGACTTATTTGATCCAAAACCCAAAGATATTCAGTTTAGTGAAGGAGAGAAACCAGGAAATGAGCACATTTATGAGAGAATATTGTTGTTTTTTTCTTAAGATATTACTCAAAAGAAGCTGTAACAGCCAATATATACACTATAATAAATAGGACACGTGGCAACTCAGTCATTCCACTAAATTATACGTTTAAGTATTAAATTAACAATAAAATGCATCTTATTATGAAGCAATGTGTTCTGCATTGACCAAACTTACAAAATTCAAATAAATGATTAAAAACATGAATAAAAACTACCTAGAATGCATAAAAATAACATTTGTGTTATCCCCACAAAATATAAAAATGATTCAAACCCTAGAAACCTCATTCTCATTGTTGTGTGACTCCTTATCTTTATCTTTTAATACACTCTTCCCATTATAAATACCTAATAATTGAATTAAAATACATATTTTAATGGCGTCCCGAGGTTTTTGCTCAGTCCTGTTGCCTGAATTGTCTTAAATGGCACCAGTTTATATTCAAAATACGATCTTTTTCGCAAATCCTCCAAATATTTGCAATCAGCGTGAATGCAGTGTGTGTATATTTCACATATTTATTCATTTTGTGCTAAAAACTGAGTCCTGTCACTCATATAAAAGGTAACAAGTACATACAGTAGCTTTATGTAGTTTATTAGAATGAGAATTTTAGTTACTATTGTGCTGTTTGCCTAATTTTTCATTATTTCAGTTGGACCTGCTTACGTTGACAATTACTATCAGTTAATATCAACAATATGAGAAGATTTGATGTTTTTCTTTTAGCTGTGACGTAGACGTGCTCTCCTGTTACCAGAATTATCTCTCAAATTAACAAGTTTATTTTTATTAATACATTTTTATTGCAAATTACCAAAAATGTTTGCTGTTACCATGAATGCCACACGTGTATATTTAACATATTTGCTAATTTTATGCTAAAAAAAATCAGGCCTGTCAATCATCTGAAAAGTAACAGGACTGAGTAAAACAAGTGAATAGTTTCATGTAGTTTGTTGATTTATTAGCATTTATTAGAATTTGAAGTATTTCAGTTGATATAATTAACTGGGCAATTAATATGAGTTTTACAATGTGAAACTCATTATCATTATATTTATATTGTATGGCCATCACTAATACAAGTGTCTGCTTAAGCAACTATTAGAACTATTACAGAAGTATGAACTAGCTGAGACATGCTTTTAATTCTACTTTTTAAATGACACGAGTTATGGAAACAGGCCGGACAAAAAAATGTGTTTGTAATATAAATAAAATTGCTCTAGAAGTAAATTTACTCACATAAACCTATTTGTTCAAACTGGCCTTTGACACCTTTACTGTTGTTTGTTTTAATGGGAGAATGCACTGTGTATGCTGTTATTGTTATTTATTAGTGATGCTTTTATCTTTATTCTTTTATCGTACGACACTACGGTCGGCTTTGGTTGTTGTAAAGCGCTTTAGAAATAAAAAAAAATAATGAGTGATTGATGTATGAACAGTAACTGTGTGTTGAAAAAGAGGGAAAATTCCGTTTATTTCTGTGTTTTTATAAGCCAATGGAATCCTTTTAATGACGCGTTTCCATTAATGGTGACATCCTCTGGTGATGAATTGTCCAAACTCTGTTTTTCATAATAAAATGGTCAAATTGTTACGATTTCATGGAGTCGACACGACGGACTGAACTCACATGAGTCACCTGGAGTCAGAAAGTTCAACTGGAAAACAAAGTCATGACTAAAAAAACAGATGATTACTTTAAAGGATGAACAGTAAAGTAAGCCTAAAACCAGCAGCATCACCATTATTATTATTATTATTATTATATTTTCTTCTTTTATTTAATTGCCCTTAACCCTTAGCCTGTAACAAATTAACACCAAAAAGTGAAAACTATATATGTGTTTTTGTCTTTGTTACTCCTCTTTTTTTTTTTATTTCTTATTGGAATTACTATATCACCTTTTTTTTTTTTTTAACCCATAAAGACCCAGTACTACTTTTGTGGCACTTCCCAAATTCATTTTTCTCTCTATTTAACCTTTCTTAAGTGATTTATCGACATTTACTATAATAGTATCCTCTTTATTTTGTATTTATTTCACTATGAATCATGTATTTTCCTATATTTAATTCACTGATCATGTAGATGTTCATTAAAGCTCACATTAAATTCAAATATTATATCAAAACAGAAAGACGAAGAAAAAAGTGACTTTTTACATTTTACACCAATTATTGACATGTATTGAAAGAATTAGTTTATCAACAGTTATTAAACATTTAATATCAGTAAATTATTTTGGTCACCGGTGGGTGTTTGGGTCTTCATGGGTTAATATTATTTTATTATTATTTCAAAAAATGTATTCTTTCTTGACTTATTTGGATGTATTTTGTTTTTGTAAATCACATTGAATTACTTACATTATTGACATCCTGTTCGGTCTTTTATGAAAAATCAAAAGAAAAATGAAAAATGCTTCCTGATTTTGTCAAATTTCACCAAAAATCAGTCTTTAAACTGGAAAGAAACAATAAACCGATGTTTATTGTGACAACTGATACCGATCAATATGGAAATAATTATCATGACATTATTTTTGGCGCAGATTTAAAACCAACTGAACTCTGGGAGATTTTCAAGATTCAAGATATTTGTCATTTCAGCATATAAAATACACAAACAAAACATTGTACACCATCCCCCAAATGTCAGCAGCATTTAGTAAATAAAACAAAATACTGATAAAAATAATAAAATACTGATTTAAAAACTATTGAAAAATACCCCCTCCCCCCTGGAATCAATTCCAAACACTGGAGTTGAAAATTTCACATCATTCGACATCGATAATTATCATAAAACGATCGGATCATCATTTTGTGAAGGTTGAAACGAGACGGTTTTTCATGATTTGTAAAAAGACAGAAACCACATGAATGACGCTTATTTTCTTCTTTAACGTTTCAGAAACATACAAAAAAAATGATAAAATGTTTGATATCAAAATATAGGAATAAATTAAACGAAATACTGTAGAGAATCTGAAAAAAGACAAAAATGATTATTTCTAATCCAAATGTATTCATTAAGTACATTTTAATACAAGTAAATGAACCAAAATGCTGCATAAAAATGAATAAAATACAATAATGCAGTAATAATCGAATATTCAAAGGGATTAAAAGGCATAAAACACAGGGTTTAATGTGTGTGTTTTCATATTCAGACGCTGCAGTTACTCATCTGTAAGCTGAATATTAAATACGATGCATCAGCGACAACACTCTGAAATCTGAGGAATAAATCGATGTGTTTGTCGGAGCGGAGGACGTCTGTTTTATCTGAAACAACGGTTTGTTTTGAGGACACGACCTTTTAGGTTTTTATTTCACCAGCTCACACACAGATCACGCTACGCTGCTTCGTTTTCCTTCTACTTGTTGTTGTTTGTTTGTTTTTTTTACATGTATTTATTGAGATTTTGTCTTTTAACCAATACAACAAGTTACAAACAAACAACAAGGCACGTAGAGAAAATATACAGTCGCAGAAAACACACACAGGAGTTTGGACTGGATTGCATAACCACTGTTTTTGATGACGTTTGATGGTTTAATCATTTTTTCCGCGACTTAATGTAAATAAAAATACAAAATACACACACAAAAAAGAAACAACAAATTATAATAATACTACAGAAAAAACAAACAAACAAAAAAACAGCAAATAAATAAGAATATATATCAATTTATGTCATCAATGTCCTTTTTTTTTATCTTGCTCTGGAAAAGATAAGTTACGCAACAAAGAATCGACTTGACAAGTTTAGGGGAATTATGGTCCCTTTTAGGGCAACACAGTATATCGAAAAATATCATTGTCGCGATAATGAAGTGTGTAATATTCATATCACAAAGACATGCAATAATTTCTTTTCTTTTTTTTTTTCCATTAACCTTCTGTTTTACACACCGTGGGGTTTTCTCTACCGCTCTAACATACGAGTTTTTCTGCCAAAAAACTGAAGTAATGCTACTGCTGCTGTTGAAAGCAAGTTTACATGTTATTAATGTTGAAAAGATGTGAAGATTTTAGGCAAGACCTGAACACTTACATTTAAAGATTGTATTTTGATCTGCAGTATTTACCAAACCAGGCAAGCCATGGAGTATTGCTTTGTTAAAGCTCTTACATGGAGATACTCTGGTACTTTTATTATGAAATACATCCATGCGATTTACACTTTGTTATATGGGAATAAAATGACAAAATATTTGACTGTTTGTGTCTGAAGGTCTACAGTTGCAGCATCACCAGGTTCTTGGACTGAATTGTGTAACTGCAGTAGTTCAGTATTTTGTCTTAAATTATAAATAATTAAATCAGCATACAAACTCATTTTAACATTAAGAAACATTTTTCTTAGCAGATAAAACTGGCATTTCTTTACGTGAACAAGAAATATCGCAATATTATCGTTATCGCAGTGCCGTACACCCATATCGCATATCGCAAGTTTGACCAATATCGTGCAGCCCTAGTCCCTTTTCTACAGTTTTCTTGGAAATACTAATATTACTGTTGACGGATGATTTTGTAGTTTGAAGTCGAATTAGAATAAACAGGTTCAAAGCATCGATGCAAGTGCAATGAAGTCATTAGAAGTAAAAGCATGTTTTCTCCCTCTGGGATCCGCCGTAGACGTCCTTTAACCGCCTAAAGCGCATCATGTGCACAGTGGCCTAGTAATGCCACGTTTTTTTTATATATATATATTTTTTTTTTTATTTCATCAACTACAATCATAAACAAAAACACCAACTCTTCAGTAAATGTCCTATTTTTAACCCTGTAAATGACATGTTTGTAATGTAAACAAACCACATTTTTTGATACAAAAACAGATAAATGTTTGTTTTTTTCAATAAATTGCATAAGAATTGGATTATTTATTTTTTTAAATGTATCCTGGCATATGTCAGTGATTAACACCAACATCAGATAATATACGTTTGTATTTTTTGTGCTGGGTCAAAGGTTAAATGCTAAAATGTGTCAGTGTGCATTTTGTGCTCACTTGGTCGAAGGGTGTTAGTGTAGGATTTTAACATTGTTTATAATGTGCTGGTTTAAATGGTTGGATCAGAATTTTAAAAATCATGCAAAAACGAACAACTTTTTTAGTTCTGACCTAAAACAAACTGAAAAATAATATGAGTGTTTATAACATGAAGTGCAAAGTGTGCGTAACATGTTCACCCAGATACCAGAGGGTTACAAATGTATGAATGAATGAATGATTTATTTTGGAAATAGAAAATACAATACAACCACCAACAAAAGCAAATGCCAAATGAAAATGATCAACAACAAACAGACAAACAAAAAATAAATGTATACAATACAAAAGACATATTTAACACAACTTTAGTGTAATTTACCTGCAGACATGTTTGTTCTCTGGAATCTTTAACTTTAATCACAGCTGTTTGATAATTGGTGACTTAGTTGGATTCATTTTAGAGAAAGTCAAAATGTGATTCTTACATGTGAATATTCTCTGGTTTCTTTCGTCCTCGGTGACAGTGAACGCATCATCTGTGGGTCGTGATCAGACTAAACTTGTCATCTTTTGTTTTAGGAAATACATCAGTGTTTTTTACCATTTTATTTTATCGTATGAACTAAAAAAACTAATTGATTAAATGAGAAAGAATTCCTGGGATTCGTTTAAAATAAAACTAATTGTTGCACTTTTTTGTTTTGTCTGGCAATTTTAGCATAATAAGAAAAAAACTGTAGAGACTGTGTTTTTCCATCTTTTTTTGCATATTTGTGTCTTTATTTTTGTTTGTGGTATTTGTGCTTTTGTACTTTTCTATTCTATGTTATTTTAATCTTGGACCACTGGTTAGTGCAAGCCCTGGGTCATAAACAGTGACTGTAACTATAACTGATCTAATGTAACAGATGTTTTTAACCCTTAAATGCATAAGTGGGTCAAAAATGACCCGTTGAGGTTGTTTTCTTACAATATTTGTGCAACGGAATGTTATTATTTCATATTCCAGGCATTCCTCTAAAAACACACTATGGACGTCATGCTATTTCATTTATTTAACTTACCATTTATATATATTATGTAATTGTAGTTTTGTTTTGTTTTTTTATTACTACCCCATCCTTCCATATTTGGGTCAAAATGACCCGCATTCATTTACAATAGAATCCCATCAGAACCTTTGATTCATTCAACAGTAAAACCAAAGGACTCCCTCACTGAATGGATGTTGACATTGTCCTATTGCCGTTATAAACTATATATTATGTCCTATATATACTTTTACAGTTGTTAAGCTGTGTTTTATTGATTGTGGGTCAGTAACTCCATGTCGTGTCCTGTGTTTGCAGCTGGTGGCCCAGGGTCAGTTCAGGATTCTGAAGGTTCCTCTGGGCTTCATTAAGGTCTTACAATGGGTGAGTTCACCAGACACGACCAAAACATCCACCGTTTGTTTTCTACAGATCATATGTTCTCTAAGTAATCTATATTTTAAAAGGGAAATGGAGTCTGTCTGTGTGTGTGTCTCGGGCATCACACAAAATCCGTACACAGCTGACTGCTGCAGTTTGGCATATTTATGTATTTTTGGTCAAGGAACAGATTAGCGAAAATGGCAAGTTGATAGGACCAATATTTTAGGAGATATTAGTAATTTTGGAACACAATAGCCTTACAATCACATTGCTATGCCCAGAATCATATAATCATCATTGAAGTGGGTTACTTAGCAACAGATAAACAATAAGGCCACGTTGCCATGGTGTCAAATTTCATGTGTAGAAACAGACATGCCAGCTGAGAGGTTATTCAACTGAAAATGACAGAGGAATTTACCAAGAAAGGAAAGAAAGGAAAGGAATGAACTGGATCAGAGGCTCTAGAACCCGGGGTTCCCCACAGGTCAACACGCTAGTTTAATAGAATAATCAGCTCCAAATATTCTAACATGAAAATAAAGACGTGCTCCTCCTCCATCACCAATGACAACGTTTAGGTTGATAAATAAACTGTTTCAGGATTATCCAGTTTCATGTTGGTAGGAGGGGTTACATGTGTGATTGACAGCTGCATTTACCAATCACTGCTCAGATGAAGTGTTCGAAGCTCCAGATTTAAACCAAATGGACAAAAGTATGTGGACACGTTGGATTCAGGTGTTTCTTTTCTAACAGAGGTCAAAATAATAACGACTAATGTCAGAATATAGTTTATATTGGCATAAATATCATTGCATTGGTTAGTTTGGTTTAAATTGTTATCTTTGGTTTCAAAATGCCTCAGAGATGGTTTTTACTCAGTTATTTACTATGTAATTATTTATTGCATATCATATAGTTATTTATTGTACATATCTCACACACTATTATGTGGTGCATATGATATGTTTTGTGCTGAAATCTGTCGAATAAATGGAACATACTTCAACATCACAGTCACCTTTAAGTTTGCAGTCTGATTTTACAGATTATATAACCTGCCAAAAAACTTTTGTTTGAGCATTTGTGGTTATTTTTTGTATTAGTGGTCATGTCGGCAGAATTAAAAACAAAAAGCAGGAGGTAAATATCCATGTTAGTGTGGACGGGACAAGAAATGAGGAGAGTCTTTGTTCTAAATAAACGGCTCTTTGTACAAACTAAAACTGCATTTCCATCCCATTCGACGTAACGTTTCGCTCTGATTCCGTGAGGCTCATCTCATCAACGACGGCCGAGATGTGATGTTCATTTCACTTGACAAGTCACCTCTAATAATTTTGTTCTTTCTGCCGTCTCCAGCACAGTGAATGGTTTCTATGGCAACAGCATGTTAGTGTGTTTCTGTGTGTGTGTGTGCGTTTGTGTCGTTGTCGACGTGATCTGTGGCTCGTATGTGTAAATCTGACCACAATAGGAGTGCAACGGTTCTGTTTGGGATCTGGATTTTGGTGTGTTTTTAGAACATTTAAAATCATAGTCATGGATTAAAAAAAAAAAAAAAAAATCAGCGTTGAAAGAAATTTAGTAAAAACCACCTCTGAGACAAAGAACTGGCTGAAAACTGATGCGTGGAGGATCAGTGGCAATAATAGAGGAAATACTCTATGGAAAAATGGACTTATTACCTACGGCTCAAAGAACATACCTTCATAAAGTGCTGGAGAAAATGGCTGAACTATAAACAAAACAATGCATAATTACTACTGTCGACCATTGAAATAGTTTGTGTTCAACCAGTGACCCCTAGTTTCTGTGTGGTGTTGTCTGTTGATAAAACAAATAAAAATAAAGTATACAAAAAAAACCATCTCTGAAGCATTTTGGAGGCAAAGATAACAATTTAAACTAAACTAACCAATGCAATGATATTTATCACAATATAAAACGATATTATGACCTTTGTCCCAGTACTTTTGTCTATATAATGCATATGTTAATTCTCCTGTCAGTGTTGGAGAACGCCTTCAGTGGCAGCTCACTGCTACTACAGCGCTAAATGCTAATGCTAGGTGCTATACCTATTAAAATGGGTAAAATGCAGGAACTCCAACTTCCTACAGGGATAATAAAATGGGCTGACCTTTCACCTTTAAACCATGGTGAGGTCCGATAGAAAGGTCTTAGCTGAGCAGATGTTACTGATGTGGTGAAAATACAACATCCTGAAAATGGATTACACAAAGGCTATAAACAATGAAAAACAAGGATTAATTTCCATCGTCGGATTAGAAATAAATAGAGGAGTATAAGCTACAGTCATTCAGCCTCCACGGATGAGTGTGAATGTGAATCAGTATCAATCTTTGACAATGAGCTATATATACATATGGATTATGAAGTATAAACTACAGACAAACTACTAATGTACATATAATCACTGTTAAAAACACCATCTGCCTGCATTTATAATAAGATTTTAACCTCTAAATCCACTCATTCTCAGCCCAGTGTAGTTACTTTTGTCTTCCTGCTGAAGATCTAGTTTACGTTTCACGCTTTACTCTTTTATTAACCTGTTCCTTCCACCTAATTTAGGTTAATTTTATGCTGTTACCAAGTTCCAAACCTTAAGGACAGAATTAATCAGTGACACCTCAATTGTGAAGTGATAACCCATAGTAAATTTAACTACATCAGGTTAAATTTACCAGAAAAAATTTGTTTCCTTCTTTTTTTTTTTTTTTTTTTATATAGGAATGTAATTGATATTATAACGGACCAGTCATGTGACCTCATGACACCCAACAGGTAGTTAGTTCCGCTGGCTTCGATCACTATCCAGGTTTTGGAACACTGTAAAATAAATGTAGCGACTCAGTTGCTGAAAATCTAAGGTTTCTATCACAGTATTGTAAATATTATAATCTATATTGACAGATGTTTTATTGTAAAAACTTGTATTGAATGTATTTAACAGTGATTCAGAATGGAGAGGTTAAAGTATCTAATTGTGCTGTAACTGATGGAAACTGAGCACAGGTTCACATTTTACACCAACAGTACATATTTACCAGCTATTTCAAGTTGTAAATGTATATACACGATATAGACTATAATCCTATATTATAAAAGGGAAGTGGACTCTGTCTGTGTGTCTCGGGCCTCACACTAAATCCGTCCAGAGCCGACTGCTGGAGTTTGTCATACTTATGTATTTTAGGTCAAAGAAGAGACTAACGAAAACAGCAAATTGATAGGACCAATATTTTAGGAGATATTAGTAATTTTGGAATCCATCGGCCTCCCAACGGCCAATCGTGTTGCTGTGCCCAGAATCATAGACTCATCACTGAAGTCGGTTACCTAGCAACAGATAAACAAGTGGACCGTGTTGCCATGGTGTCAGATGCCCTGTGCAGAAACAGACGTGGCAGCTGAGAGGTGGAATTTACCAAGGAAGTAAAGAAAGTAAAGGAATGAACTGGATCAGAGGATCTAGAACCCATGGGTCAGGTCAACGCACTAGTATAATAAAATCTAATAAAATAATCCATAAATACAGCATAAAATAAGCAACGAGAATTAGATTTCAAGCTTTAAAAAATTCAGAATGTGAATAAATACAACATGCGTCTCTCCTTAAAGGATAACGTTAGCATTTACTGGTTTTGTAGGGAAATTCGTTCTGCATTTTACCCATAATACACACAGTACCTAGCATTAGCATTAGCATTAGCACTTAGGACATTAGGAGCAGTCAGCTGCAACTGAAAATGTTCAGGGATCAACTCCAGATCTTCATCAGCGTCGTGGTCAAGGGGAATTAAGCTACATGTGCCTGTTTTTTAACAAACTATCCTCACAGGACTCCGCTGTAAAAACCAGTGATAATAAATTAAAAGCAGCTGCAGGACATCAATAAAACACTTTTTTTCTGCCTTAGATTGTGTATTTAGATAGACTGATGTGCAGCCTCCTGCTACTGTGTCAAATTGAAGCCAAATCCACAGAAAAAGCCAAAAACTGCTTGTGTGATAGAGTTTTAATCCTGAGTCTGAGCCGTAGATTGATTTAATTAGGTTGAATAGTTTCTGGATAGAAAATCTAGTCCCCGATTGGTTGTTACAGCTGTCAATCACCTGTTTTTATAATGTTACATAACTTGTTAAATGCAAACTGATCATAAACATAAATGCAAATCGGATGGTTGAAATCCCCTTTGGGAAAAATGTACTTTACATGTACTGAGTATTTAAGGCTGAATAACATGGACAGGTTGGATTCATGAGCGATACTGCAGACGGCCACGAGGGGGAGATCAGTGCAATTCACTTTTGCTTTTGGGGAGCCATCTCTGTGTCCATCTTCACACACTTTTAGTAGTTTTCCATGAGCGTTACAGTGAGCCGGCATCTGCAGCAGAAGTGGTTGCTATGGAAACCGCCTCCTTTACTCTGATTGGTGTGAATTGGCAGGTTTTGGGCGTGTTTTAGGCCAGCGCTTTGCAAATGCTAAGTTTTCAGCACAATTTAGGACTTTAAAAAGAATCAACATAACATCTTTAGGCTCTGGACCGTCGACTGGTGTGAAAATGTCGCTTTGGTACTTTTTTTTTTTTTTTTTTAACTTCATTTATAAAACTTTTCAACATTTAACAAATATAACATTTGTAATTTCAAGTAATGTGCTCATGATGCAAAGATTGACCCCAGACATGATAAACAGAACCAATAGGAAAAAAAAAAAAAAAAAAAGGCAATACAAACAAAACAAGACAGTCAAGACAGTGCATTCTGGTGCATTTAAGGAAAGAAAGAAAATAAATAAATAAATAAAAACTGGTCAATCACAATATAAACAACTAAAATGTATTTACAGTTCGAGGCCAGATAACATATTCACATTTGCTGATAGAATTATTTAGGGTGCACCTAATTTTTTCCAACTTTATATTAAACATGATGTTTCTGATCCTTTTTTAGGCTTTTTCAGTGTTTTACCTTAAATATAGGAAACCTTTAATTGATAAAGCGAATAATGGTTATTTGCAGGCCTTCATCTCACACAGCGAGCAGATGGCCACAGTTATAGTCTTCATCCAGCCCAGTTTCAGAGTGTGTGGGTTTGTGCTTGTGCCAGCTGCTCCGTGATGATGATGATGATGATGATGATGATGGTGGTGGTTATAATAGCCTGTACCCCTGTCAGGTTGCTGGTTTGATTCCCGTACTCTCCGTGACTCAGTGCGTCTATAAACAGAGTGATGAGTCATCGTCCTGCAGGAGGTTTGTTCTTCATCCTCACAGCTCGAAGGAGAAGGAAAAAAAAAAAAAAAATACCACTAACACGTCCTCCACAGAGCTGCAGTTAAAAAAAAAATTAAAAAAAAAAAAAAAAAAAACGGGGGGAAACGCACGTTCGCTGCAGTGATGAAGAACTGACGAGTCGGTTTGGGATCAGAAAATGAAACTACCGAACCTCACTCAGCTTCTCGTTAGTGATAATAAAGTGAATATCTGTGCGTTTTGGGCATAAATACAATGAAAGATGGTGGTTTAGGCTGAGATTTCAATCACTTTTGAGCTGAAAACAATTACAACAATCAATATTTGCCAGATTTTATACAATAAAAATCTGTGACGAGCTTAAAAAAACATAACGTATTCTTAAATGTCCTGGAATATTCTGTAAAGGCTACTCGTTTGGAGTATTTTTATGACCATCACAGCGTTTCTTTTATTGTTAGTATCTATTATTAGTATTTTTATAAGGTACATTGTATTTGGACTTTTAGGTTTTTTATGGATTTGTACTGATACTTTTACTGTAACCATGTATTTTTTATGGCAGAGTATTGTTCATACTTTTACCACAACTGTGTTCTGTATTTTATATTATTATGTGAACATATATTATAGTCTAGTATTAGTACTTGTACTTAACAGTGTTTTCATATGCCCGTCTTTAGCGTAACACAGTATTTTAACAGTGTATTTGTACTTTTTAGGATTTTTATGAGTTTGCACTGGTACTTTTACTGTAACTGTGTCATTTTATAGCAGTGTTTTGGTACTTTTATGGAACACAAACAGTATTTTCATGTGACCATCTTCAGCATAACAGAGTATTTTAATAATGCTCAGTTTCTTTTATTGTTAGTATCTATTATTAGTATTTTTTATAATGTACGTTGTATTAGGACTTTTAGAATTTATATTGGTTTGTACTGATATTTTTACTGTAACTTCATATTTTATAGCAGAAAATCACAGCTGTATATTTTATTTTATATTATTTACATGATTTTATATTATTATATGAACATGTATTATAGTCTAGTATTAATACATTTATTCTACAGTCTTTAGCGTAACAGAGTATTTTAACAGTGTATTTATACTTTTAGGATTTTTATGGGGTTGCACTGGTACTTTTACTTAATCATATATTTTTATAGTCTTGCACTGGTACTTTTATGGAAGACAAACAGTATTTTCATTTGAACTTCTTTACCATTTAGTATTTTAACAGTGTATGTGGACTTTTGGGATCTTTCATGGGTTTATACTAGTACTTTTACTGTAACTGTATATTTTTATAGCAGAGTAGTGGTACTTTTATTGAACACAAACCGTATTTTCATTTCACCTTTAGCATTTAGTATTTTAACAGTGCATTTTGACTTTTAGGATCTTATATACTGGTACTTTTACCGTCACCGTGTATTTTTAAGGCATACTATTGGTACTTTTATGGAACAGAAACAGTATTTTCATATGAGCGTCTTGAGCGTCTTTGCGTATTTTAACAAAGCTCCGTTTCGTTTATCGTTCATATCTACTAATATTTTTAAGTTTTTATGATGTACAACGGATTTGGCCTTTGAGTATTTCTACTGGTCAGTATTGTACTTTCATAGCACCGTACTGTTGGTACTTTTTCCATGATAGTACATTTATATCGTCTTGTGGTCATGCTTTTACTGTAACAGAGTATGCAGTTTAGTATTAGCACTTTTCTGCTGCAGTATTTCTGGTATGCTCTGTACAACAGTGTATTTTTACTCTTACTTTTTCTCTCAGAGTACTGTTAATGCGTAGTATTTGTACTTGTAAATGAATAGAGTACTTCCTACATCCCCGCTGCTGATGTTTCGTGGAGGTGGAGATGCTTCGTCATTGTTTACAGGTTTTATTTTACTTGACTGCTGCTGCAGTCGGAGCTCCGTGTGGGAGTTTCTATTTTGGTTTCCATCCTATATTTTACTCATGATGAGCTGTTTGTGTAAGTCTGTATTATTGCTCACGCTTCCCCCGGTGTCTCCGCCTCCTCCTCAGTTCTTCGCCATCTTTGCCTTCTCCACCTGTGGCAGTTATTCGGGGATGTTCCGGATGTCGGTGGAGTGTAAGAACCGGACGTACAGCGACCTGGCCATAGACGTGGACTTCGAGTATCCGTTCAGGTCAGTTAAAAACACCCTGGACGGGAGCCGCTTTCATGGTTTTACAGTCTGTGATGTCCGGTCTCACATCTGGTCTTAGACTACGTTCACGCTGGAGCCAAAAGTCACTCAAATTTTGTTTTTTCACCCATACAGTTGTGCTCATAAGTTTACATACCCCAGCAGAATTTGTGATTCTTTGTCCATTTTTCACAGAATATGAATGATAATACA
>JAPQRP010000028.1:6365940-6377704 GCA_037367295.1 Apogon hyalosoma
AGAGAGAGAGAGAGAGAGGGAAAGGTTTAGATGTTCACTATTATAATGAATTGATGTGTAAATGACAAAGTTATAAATGACAAATCCACAACTTGAACCAAACACCAAAACAACAACCAACAACAACAACAACAACCAACAACAAAAACAATAACAGCTGATGACTAGCGAACCAGTGATGATGTTGATAATAATACATAATCTGTGGAGAGAATGTATGTTTGTGTTGTATAGATATCACTTTGAACAGATATATAATATAGACTGAACTGTTTATTCATGTTTCCTATTGAACCTGATGATATGCCCCGCCCTCATGGTCTGCCCCGCCCCCTCCCTCCCTGAACAGCAGACCAGATTCACACCGGTCAGCCATGAAGCGGTCCACACTGGGTTCACACCAGACCTGAAGCAAACCGGTTCCAAACTGACCCCCCCTCCCAACCTGCGTCCGCCAACTAAACATGACTTCTCGGCTGTTCGCTGTTTGTCTTGCTGCATGTAAATATCAAAACAGGAAGTGATGTCATTCCAGAGACGCAACGAACCCGGTCTGGACTCGAGCTTCATGCTGGCGCCGGGTGGAAACTGGATCCAAAATGGCTCCCGGTCTTACGGTTTGCACTGTCTGTGTTTTCAGTGATAAGCTCAGCTGTCTGTTACATTCCTGCTGGTCCAATCAGAGGACGGCGTGCTGCAGACATGTCCGTCTGAACGTTGCATCAGCTGTTCGCGTGACAATATATGCAATTCGTTTAGCTCCGATCGCTCCGATGGAAATTTATCTAAGATCTCAAACGGAATTAATGAGAATCGCAGCGAAACGATGAGGTTTTGCTTCAGTCGTAAGGTTTGTTTTTGCGCAAATTGAAAATCCACAATGGAGATTCGGCTCCCCCTACTGGTAATGTGTGGAACTTATTAATATATTATTAATATTAATGTCTTAGAGATCGAAAACAGAACTAGATACCCACAGGTTCTGCCGTCAGAACAGTTACCATATTTAATAAATTACACATTTGTCCTCACATTTTTAGTAAAAAAAAAAAAAAAATCACTATGTAATTTTATTGAGCAAAGTGTACAAATATTTCAACAATATTCGGACTGTTTCTCCGATATCGGCATTAAAAAAAAAAACTTTAATCTTAAGGGTTTAATGTTAATACTACAGCTACTGCAAATATTGTAGAACAGGTAGAAGTTGAAGTGTATGTTCCAAAAATCAGAAAACATTACACTTATAGTCAAAACCCAATTCAACAAAAATACCAACAAAGATGACAACTGGGCTGGACTACAATTCCCAAGATGCACTGCAGCAGCAAACATCTAATAGGGGCTTTACATTCTGTTGTTTCTGCACACTTTATATAGAAAACGTGCTGCATTAGAAAAAGTTGTAGAAAATGGAACTGTTCTCTGTAGCAGTGACCGCTAAGGCTCATGGGTAATGTAGTATCTGGATGGGTTTCATGAACCAGACATTAATTGACAATTTTGTGTATATTTATTATTTCTTTTCATTTTTTTTTCCCCACAAACCTAAAAGTCACAGTGAAATGTGACTGGTCACGTGACAAATTTACGACAATTTCCAGAACATTCGCGTCCAATGCAAGAAGCGAAAATACCAGCAGCCTGAACAGTCGATCAAAACGTTCAGACGGATATTTCTGTCAGTGAAACTAAAGAGTGTTGCTGTTTTATGTTTTGTTATTCTAATTTGTTTTTTTTGTTTGTTTGTTTTTTACATTTTGTTGGTCGTCTCCGCAGCTCGCAGCTGATAAACAACAGGGTTTTTTTCCTCTTCTGGGTCTGATTAAAAAAGTTAAAAAAAAAAAAATAGATGCTTCTTCTTCTTCGGTTGTTTTTTTGGAAAGTGAAAGCTGTTTTTAGCGTCGGTATCTTCCTTCGCATGGTGACGTGTTTCTGCTCGTGTTGTACAGTAAATGATGATCAGTGTGATTCTACTTCCTGTTCTCCTGTACAGACTGAGTGTATGTGTGAGTGTGTGATCATTACCTGTCCATATGTTAGTACTTATTCTCTACTTTGTCCTTTTTAACTTGTTTTATCCATGTTTTGTTTTTTTTTCATTTTGCTGGTGTTAGATTGGATCAGCTGGAGGGATGCTCTGCTGTGATTGGCCGTTAAATCTGACTTTTTTCCACAGACGCTAATTCAGTAATCCTGTAAAACAGTCTGAATATGTTGCTACGGTGTTTGTTTATACAACTAATCATGCTAACTGTCGCTAACCTAGCTAGAACTGGTATTGGTGATGGTTTTCTAACTTGTACTCAGTGCAACATCATTTAAGCTACAGTTTGAATAGAATACAATCATTATATCGGGTTTCATGTTAGCAAAAAAGTGAAAAAACATTAAATAGGCAGTGCTGGTCTTTAGCTGCATGGTTTGTTGATGACTTCTTTGAGCAAGTGATCATATTTGGACAAAATATTGGAGCGGGGGAATACAAGGAATGATGGGTGAGCTAATGCTAAACGCTAACTCAGGCTGCATAATTAATCACAATCGCAACATCAGCCTGTGTTATTATACAATTGCAAAATGTGGTAATTTAGACGGGTTTAGTGCGATCTAATTGAAGAAGTTGTAAGAAAAATAAATATAACCTGTGCTAATGTGTGGCATTTAGGATTCATTGATTCACTGACCAAAGAAAGACTTTTTTTTTTAATCTTAGTTTATGTTTGAGTTGAAGAAAAAAATACCAATATCAAAATGAGTAATCTATGCATTTTTCTGAATAACCAAGAAAAATGGATTTTTAATCATAAAATCACCCACAATAGCCTATTTGGAACATGGTATTTTTTATATTTGTGGATTTATTTATTTATTTATTTATTTTTACTAAATCATACATTCCTTATACTAACACAGTAAACTGATAAACGTGATCAATCATTTCTGTAATAAAATCATTTGATGGTCTTCAGACTGGATTTTCTTCCACATAGCTGAGTTGTCTGTGAGGGAAAAAAAAGTTTTATTCAATAAACAGAAGCTCTAAAGGTCTGATGCAGCAGATATTAACACTGTCAAAACTCTAATCTAATCAGTGGAGGGGTAATTTAAATAAGGACCAGAACATTTATTAAATAAAACAAACGGCGCCAGAACGACTCCTGCAAAACTATTAACTCTGACCTAATATTGGAGAAAAAAAAGACGGAAGGTCTACGGAGCCAGGGCTTTTTGGAGCAGCGTCTAGTGGCTGTCAGCGGTATTACACTTTAACATACGTAGGCACTGGCTTCCATCTCAAATTACAGCTGAATCGACCAATCAGAGCAGAGTATTGTTTGACTGATCCGATCTATCGCTGACCGTTTCCGTCCTCTTTTTTTTTTTTTTTTTTTAATCTTCCTTCTCGTTCTTCTCGTCGTTCTTCTTGTGACTCGCCTCCGGCTCTGTGATGTAACTTCCTGTGTAACAGTATCCTACTCAGCATCAGTAACCATGGCGACGGTGTTGACAGTGATATGATGACATTGACAATGATGATGTGCGTGTGTGATTTGTTGCTATGGAGACAACCCCCTCCCCCTCCCTGCTGTGTTTATTCAGTGGAAAGTTTCAATAAACAACAAAGTCGTCTGATTCAGTCTCAGTGTGTGTTTATGACAATGAAAAGGTGACTGAGTGAATGAACTGAACATGATTACATCACAGTAAAGTGATGAATGAATGAATAAATGAACAAAATATATGAACAAATGAATGACGGAATACAATCTATAAAGAGTGAATAACTTAATAAAAAAGTAATTAAAAGATGAGTGAATCTGAACAAATTAATAAATGAGCAAGTAAATGAATGAATGGTCATGAAAAATGAGTGGATGAACTAATGAATGAATTCCATAGATAGATGGTTTCAAGAATTAATAGAAAAGTGGTAAATTGATGAAAGAATGACCAAAATTTAACAAGTAAACAAATTCATGAATCAATCTATGAATGAATGAATGAATGATCTAAACATACAGTCAATTAAATAATGAATGAATTAAATCTATAAATAAGCAAGTGAATGAGTGAATGAATTTGTCTATGAAGAAATTAAAGAATGTAATGAACAAGTGAATGGATGAGAAAAATATCAATAATGAAGAGAACTAATGAATGAATGAATGAACAAATGAACACATAAAGGAAATCTATGAGAAAATGAAATAATTTCCGATGATGAGAAAACTAAAGAACAAAGAAATTCTATGGACGAATGAATGAGTGATGGGATGGATTAGTTGGAAAGTGATGAATGGATGAATCATTGAACAAAACAAATGAGTGAAGGTATAACTTGCAGAACACAGAGTATGAATGAATAATACGAATAAATATTCATGAAGAGAATGAATGAATGAATTATATGGACAAATGAGTGAGTGATTGGATGGATTAGTAGAAAAGTGATGAATGGATGAATCACAGAACACCTATGAACAAATGATGTGACTGAGTGAAATGAATGAATGAATGAATGATGAGAACTATCTATAAACAGAACATTGATGGATGAACTGATGAACAAGTTAATTCTCTGGAAAGATGAGTGAGTGATGGATGGATTGGTAAAAAAGGTAATGAATGGCTGAATCATGAACAAAACAAATGAACAAAAACCTATGAACAAATGATGTGAATGAGTCACTTATAGAACAAAATGAATGAATGAATGAATGTAACTATGAACAGATGAATGAATACAGAACAGGGATAGACAAGCTGATGAACAAACAAGTTTTAGGGACAAACGAATGAACGAACCGGTGAATGAATGGATGAAACCCATGAATAAATGTATGAACACATGAATGAGCGAACGAAACTACAGTCAGTGACAGAAAGGTGACGAATGAATCAATGAACAGAACGATGAATAACAGAACATCCAGTCTGTGTTGTTGTATATGTGAATAAAATCTGTGAATGGATGAACGTTCTCCTCCGTTCTTCATCCTTTCTCCTTCCTCCGCTTTTACTCACGTCTTTCCTCCTTCCTTCCTCGTTTCCTTCTATTCCTCCCTCCCTCCCTCCCTCCTCCTCCTGACTCCTCCCCTCGCTCCTCCTCTTCCTCCTCCTCCTCCTCCTGCCTGTTATCTGATCGGTCGATGCAGATCTAGAGTCAGTGTGTGTTTGTCAGCAGAATGGCGTCTCTCGGCCTCCTGCTGCTCAGCGCCGCTCTGATTCACATCGCACAGGTAAGAACACACACACACACACTTCACACGTGTTAATTTATCACTTGGATGCTGCGTCGTCATGGTAACCCAATAAGAACACGTCGGTGCTGTTTATCTGCCTGTCTGTCTTTAAACACAGTTACATCACACACACATACAGTATGTGATGTGACTGTGTCAATATATATTTACACTAATTAATTATTTATTGATTAATCGATGTGGTTAACAGATGCATCCAGACTGTGTGTGTGTGTGTGTGTGTGTGTGTGTGTGTGTGGGCAGCCTACAGATACAACAGGGGGAGCAATTAGTTTCAGCTCCTGTCACCATAGAGACAGGAGACGGTAACCCACGGCAACAGAGCCATTATGTGTTACACAGATTAGAGCAGGTCCCCTGACATCTGATTCTTGTTTTCGGTTTGCGTTCGTCCTGTTTTTGTGACGACCAGCACAGTTTTAGACGTTCACAGCGAGGACATGCTGGTCATTTCCTCAAAGGGCACAACGATGATTCATTTCTGCGGTGGTGGAAGGAGTATTCACATCCTTTATTTTCAGAAAAAGTACTCGAATTCTGCACTACAAGTTAAAGTTCTGCACTGAAGCCTTATTTTAGTAAAAGTAGTTAAACTATAATCTGTGTGAAGCGCCAGCTGTGCATTAAAATGGTCCCTGCCAGTGTTTTAAGGTTTAAGTTTATTCAGTCATGTTCCGTAATAAATACAAGTCGGTGTGAATTCTGTTGAGACTGAACAGGTTCAGGCTGAAGCTAAATGCTTGTATACTCCTCGCCTACATTCAAATCCAAATCAGTTTTTTCTCCCTGTCAAAACATCAAAAATCCTTCTTGCTTGTATCCCTCGAAAATATCTTTCCAAGCCAATGTTTTGAAAACCATTAATGAATTACACATCTTTAAATGTATATTTATGTCATTCCATATTTTAACTCCAATAACAACAATACGTCTTTTTATACATTTAACGGCTTTTTGTACCGTAAACATACAGACACCTCTGAAAACGTACCTGCTTTCCCGTATCGAAAAGAACTTTTGAACAGAGTCTGGGAGGGACCTTTGTTTGGTTCGGAACATTATTTGCACAGTTTTGTGATAAAACATGTCATTGGATTTCATAACATGGATTTAGAAACAGTGGATTTGTGTGTGCTCAACGACCAGCTTTACGGAGGACTGGTACGGCTCGTTTCTGCAGTACAACTATTGGATTAGTGTGATTGTTTTGAAGGTGGATCCCCACAGCTCCACACAGTCAGACAGGTAAGGTTGAAAAGTGGAACAATAAATGTACGGAGTGCGTTAGAATTTAAAATCTCCCTAGTTTTAAAGGATTCCTATAGATTTTGAAAGTTTACCTTTGATGTCCTTCATTTATTGTCTCCATGTTAGTTTATGGTCAACCAAAACCCCATGGAATTTTGCCCTAAATACTCTTTTGATCTCAATATTACAAATTTTTAGTTTAACATCACTGATAGTTTCTTGTCAACTTCCCAAAACCATAAATTGTGTTTTCTTGACATTCAGAGACAATTGTACTATTATGTATTATGACTATTTTGACTCATTTTCCTGCTGTACATGTTTAAAGTTGATTTACTTCAAAAACTGTGGGTGGTTTCATCTCAGTAATAGATCATATTCTTTAACCCTTACAGACCTAGAACTATTTTGTGGTGACTTCAAATTTAACCATTCTCAAGTGATTTATCACCATTTATTAGAATATTATCATCTGCATTTTGCCTTTTTCAGTGTGAGTCATGTAGATGTTCATATAAGTTCAGAGTAAATAAAAAGGTTTTTATATCAGAACAGAGAAAACTGAATAAACTGAAGAAAGACTTATTCAGCAAAATATTTAATTAACTAAACATAAAAACAAGCGTCTCCATCCACTGTCATTGATCCAACTCCATGGGTTTTACCGGTGAATCAATGTTGTAGAAGATGACGGTGTTTCCACGGCAACTATGGAGCCTCTGAACGTTCAAACGGGTCATATCTGATGACCATGAAAAGATGATGAACTGTATTTTACACCAATTATTGACATGTATTGATAGAATTAATGGATCAACAGGTCTTAAATATTTTACATCTGCAGATGGTTTTGGTCGATGGTGGATGTTTGGGTCTTTGAGGGTTAACGTCACCAAATGTTTGTTCTATCACTGTCCTGTTAGAACCATATAATCTATATAAGTCAACTTTTTATGAGTTCAGACAAACAGGGCTGTTTTCAGCTTTGAGATGATGCATTTTCAAGCTATGTAATTTTTTTTTTTTTACCTTTATTTAACCAGGAAAGCCTCATTAAGATTAAAAATCACTTTTGCAAGAGCTTCAGCTGCAGAGTAAATTACATGTCAGTTACAATCAGTTTCAAAACAAACATACAATCAATACAGATCAAGTTAATAATTTAAAAAATACACAGTCGATGCCCAATTTACAAAAAAACATATATGAAATAACCATGAGTTGGATCGAGCAAAAAATATAAATAAATGAAGGAAGGCACTTCATCCTTCACATGGTTCATACTATTACAGGAAATAACTGAGAGACTACCATTTAAAAGGTAAATAAAGCTCAGACAAATGCAGTGGAATAAAAATGATAATAATAATAATAATAATACGGAGTAGAAGGATACAGCAGCAAAAAATGGAAATACTCAAGTAGCCGATAAATTAGAATATTTAAAATTAGCACTGCAGTAAAAGTCTTCTATACTGCAGTAAAAGTACTTTATAATTTTGATGATGATGAAGTTACAAACTGCAGGAGTCACTTTCAGAGGCCGTATTAAACATTTTTCGGTGTTTTCCACAGTGGTCTGTACATGTCTGCTCTGCACTGGCATCCAGTTTTAGTTGGTCCTCTAGGTCATTATAATGATTAAAGCTGGTGAGTTGGAGCTGGTTTGGATCAGGTTCTGGCTCTGACTCCTATTCATGCTCTGTAAATAATAATTTTCTACCACAACTAACCATCTACTTTCTTCAAATCTCACTGAGGAAGAAAAATCTACCATTGAAATTTAAGGAAATACTGATGTTTCTAAACTATATGGACATAAATACTGGGACACATCATGTCTACAGCTGTAAGATATCCTGTTCATGAGGATTTGAGATAAAAAAAAACATTAATATTTCCTTAAAGTTTAATGGGAGACTATAGAATTATCATTTACAGTCACAGAGCACAAAAATATTTAAGAAATTTAGAGGTAGAACATTTAAAATAATAGTCATGGATGACAAAACAAAAAACAAATCAATGTTGAAAGAAATAACTAACCATCTATCTTCACGTCACCAACTTTAAGAAAATAATGTTGTTGTTTTTTTTTTTTATCTTAAATCCTCATGAACAGGACATCTTACAGCTGTAGCCATGATGTGTCCCAATATTTATGTCCATAGAGTTTAGAAACATCAATATTTCCTTAAAGTTTAATGGGAGATTTTTCTTCCTAAGTGAGATGTGATGAAAGTAAATGGTAAGTTGTGGTAGAAAATTATTATTTATAGTCAGAGCGAAAAAAATATTTGAGAAATTTAGAGGAAGAACATTTAAAATCATAGTCATAGATTAAAAAAAATTGAGAGAAATTAAGTATAAACCATCTCTGAGGTATTCTGGAAGCAAAAATAACAAATTAAACTGAACAAACCGATGCAATGATATTTATCCCAATACAAAACTATATTATGACATTATTATTGTTTTCATCTGATAGAAAAGAAACACCCGAATCCAACGTGTCCACAGACTTTTGTCCACATAGAGTAGATCACCTGTGTGGATATGAAATGGTCTGACGTGGACTTTGAGACTCACCTTCACAGTATCTGAAACAAAAGTCACATCTGAAAACTGTCAACTCCGTCCTCACTCCCTCTTCAGTCAGAACCACCTCAGACCAAAGTGCGGCTTCATTTCTGCAGATTAAGGCTGAATCATGGAGGAGACAGAGTGATGCTCCTCAGAGGACTCATTACCTCCTCCTCCTCCTCCTCCTCTTCATCACCTCGGGCTGCCTCTGCCTGGTTATAATCACATAGACTCGCCGCACGAACGTCTGCTTCATAAATCTGACCTGCAGCCTGAGAGATATTACCGCCACAAATCAGAGCGCGTGTGCGACGGCTTCAGGCTGAACAAACACAAACAATCCATCAGGAAATTAAAGCGGCGTCATTTTCCGCCTCAGTGAGTCTGAAGGTAATATGTGACGTAGAAGGGCGACGGAGCAGCTCTGGTTAATAATTAACACCTGCTGAGGAGCGCCCTCGCCATTACCCTTATTAAATTCTGCTTTCCATTTGATCGTGTTTGTTGTTTTCTTTAATTTCTCGGTCATGCGCTCGGACTCTGAGTTTCGGCCTCTGCAGATTTGATCGCAAACCTAATATGGCCTCTTTGCTGACTCACCGCTCGCGTTGGCCTGTTTTTCATAATGCTTACTCACAGTTCAGCCTGATGAGTCACTGCTCAGACAGTAGAGCTCCAGGCGTCGCACCGCTCCGTTTGTTCATGCGACGTGTTGGTAGGAAAACAAAAGCCAAGATGAACGCCGCTACCCTGGATTTCAGGTCATTAATGACACAAAGAACACTTTAATCTAAGAGACGCTTGAGGCTTTTCTGCAAAATTTACCTTTAAAACCAAGACTGAACAAAAAGTCTTAGTCCAACATTCTGTTTGTTGGTTTAGTAAAGTTCTAATGACCGCACATACGCATTTGTCTGTGTATTTAGATCCAATCTGATAAGATAAGATAAGATAAGATAAGACAAGATAGGTTAAAACAAGGCAAGATAAGATAAAATAAGATAAGATACGACAAGACAAGAGAAGATAAGATGAATAAGATAAGACAAGATAAGATAAGCTAAATAAGATAAGATAAGATAAGATAAGATAAAACAAGGCAAGATAAGATAAATAAGATAAAATAGGATAAGAAAGATACGACAAGACAAGACAAGATAAGAGAAGATAAGACAAGAGAAGAGAAGATAAGCTAAATAAGATAAGATAAAACAAGGCAAGATAAGATAAATAAGATAAGAAAGATACTACAAGACAAGAGAAGATAAGATGAATAAGATAAGATAAGATAAGATAAAACAAGGCAAGATAAGATAAATAAGATAAAATAGGATAAGAAAGATACGACAAGACAAGACAAGATAAGAGAAGATAAGATAAGATAAGACAAAATAAGACAAGAGAAGATAAGCTAAATAAGATAAGATAAAACAAGGCAAGATAAGATAAATAAGATAAAACAGGATAAGAAAGATACGACAAGACAAGATAAGATAAATAAGATAAGACAAGATAAGTTAAAACAAGGCAAAATAAGATCAAATAAGATATGAAAGATACTACAAGACAAGAGAAGATAAGATGAATAAGATAAGACAAGATAAGATAAGCTAAAAAAGATAAGATAAGATAAGATAAGATAAGATAAGATAAGATAAGATAAGATAAGACTTTACTGATCCTGACATGGGGAAATTTCACAGTTTACAGCACTAACACAACACACCAATGCAAAAGAAAAACAGGTAGAAAAAAACACAAATGAGAGCGAAATATAAAAGAAAAACAAGAAATATGTGTAAATATTTATATTAATAGAGAATTAGAGTTTAAACATTCTTAAAATTTAAATGTAAATGGTATATGCGAAGTACAAACAGCAGGAAAAGCCACAGTTTCAGGGTCAAAACAGCTTCAATAAACCAAAGTGTTCGTATTTAGTGTGACATCCCTTTGCACATGTTTTTAACCCTTTCGTTCAGACATTATGAGATTTATGGCTTTAATTTCCTTCTGTTTTGTCCCAGGGTTCATTGAACACACGTCAGATGTTTCTAATTGTTTGTGCTGCTTCCCGTCATGGGGTCAGAGGTCAAAATAAATAGGTCTAAACAGATCGATACTAAATAGTTTTGGGTGTGCCTTTTAAAGCTGTGCACATGTTTTCGTGTTGTATCTGAAGAAAATACAATGAGAAATAAATGAGTTTGATCATTTTAACCCTGATAAAATAATAAAGATGGAATAAGACTTTTGCACAGTTCTGTTCCCTCGGTAAAATAACCTCTAGTCATGTCAGTGGGTTTTTTCATGTTTCATCTAGACATGCAGAGGCTCCACAACCCATATGTTTGTCTGCTTCCATTAGTTTAATCGATAATATATTTTCCAACATGTGTACATGGACAATTCAATAAATAAAAGGGCCTTATATGAAGGGCCTTAACGTGCAGAGTAAAGATTAGTGACTTTGTTCAGTGTTCGCGGTAAAAACATAATTTACACACTGCAAAAAATGACCATAGAATTAACACTAAAAAGCTGTAAAATTGCAACATAAAAAAACTGTTGGTGAAAATACGATACAAAGTTTATTTGAAAAGATTTTTGTGTTAATGATTAAATCAAATATAGCTGTAGTTTTTACAGGAAGAGTATGTGAACAA
>JAPQRP010000028.1:6399340-6410680 GCA_037367295.1 Apogon hyalosoma
AGAGGGGGAGAGAGAGGGAGAGAGAGAGAGAGGGGGAGAGAGGGAGGGAGAGAAAGAGAGAGAGAGAGAGAGAGGGGGGGAGAGAGAGAGAGAGAGAGAGAGGGGGAGAGAGAGAGAGAGGGGGAGAGAGAGAGAGAGGGGGAGAGAGAGGGGGGGAGAGAGAGAGAGAGAGAAAGAGAGAGAGATAGAGAGAGAGAGAGGGGGATGGAATGGGGAAATGTTACAGACAGAAACAGTTTCAGTTGTTTGTGATTTGCTCAAAAACTCAGATAAATCTTAAGTCAAACGTTCAGATAAAAGCAGAATCAAAGCTAAACTCAGACTTTTACTGTTTTTCTGTGAATCTGTTTCTGAATCCAAACGATCATCACTGATCATCACAGGCTGTTTTTGTAAATGTTTCCTGTTTCACTTCAGTCTGATCCTTTAAATCCCTCTTTGTGATCGTGCATCTGCACAGGCTGAGCAGGATGGGGTTCATTAAACAGCAGAACGTCAGTAGAACGACCACGTCTTAGAACTGCACCGAAAAACTCCTCATACGCCTGAGAGCCAACAACAGGAAGAAAAAAAAAAAGAAAAAAAAAAACACCTTTAACGGAAGAAAAACGTCCGGCAGAAGCGACTCAGGGTGGGCGACCATCTGCCTCCACTGAGGACGAGTGGACGGAGGAGAGAAGAGTAAAAACACACCCACACTGACCCTGAACGATGAAGAGGAGGAGGAGGAAGATGAGGATGATTAGGTTCTCCTGTTTAATTCATGTCACTGTTTAAAGGGTTAACGTGTGTTCAGTCAGTGTTTGTTTTGTCTGGATTCCCTCATTTTTACCCAAAACACATCTAGACTTTTATCAGTTAATGTCATTTTCATCATTGTTCTCAACCTAGAACATATTTCCTTATATAGTTATTAAAAAATATTATACTTCAATACATTAAAACTAAAGAGCAATATTTTTCAGTCTCTTATTATGTGCATTTTCACCTTTACTTCAAATACTCCAGAAAACTATAAAGCAAAATGAACAAAACAATCAATAAAATGAGGAAAAATAAAGAATATAATCGATAAAATGAGGGAAAATAAAGAATATAATCAGTAAAATGAGGAAAAATAAAGAATAGAATCAATAAAATGAGGAAAAATAAAGAATATAATCATTAAAATGAGGAAAAATAAAGAAAATGAGCAACAATTTGAGCTAAAATAACCAAAATTATCAACAAAAAGTGCCAAAACCTAACAAAACAAGTCACAAAATACACAAGAAGCTTCATAAAAATGTAGAAAAACCAACTATCTTGACTGAAATGGACAAAATCGACAACATAATAAACCAAAATATTAGCGTGTTTCAATTAAGACTGAATGTTTGTTTTTTTCCTACTACTGATTACAATAATTAACAAAATTCTGAACAAAACCAGGGAAAAAAGGACAAAAATAAGCCAAAGCAGTAAAATCAACTAAACAAACCCAAATAAACACATGAGTCTCCTTCCAGATCCGCATGTCCAGTCTTATGTTTATGATCCTCTGAAATACCTCTGACACAAACACATTTATTTTATTTTTTTGCTGTTTTTCCTCAAAGTTCCGCTATAATCTGTCAGACGTGGACGTGAATCTGAGTTTAACCTGATCGTTTCCTCTTTCTTTGTGTAGATTCTCGACACTAAAGCACATTTTTGCATCTTCTCCTGCAGTTTTTGTGCATTTTCCAGGGTCTAGTTGCTGATTTCCACGGTCCCTTGTCATTTATTTGCATATTCCTGGTGCATGTGCTCATTTTTCCTGGGTTTCCTTCAGGTTCCTGTTGTTTGGAGCTGCAGATGAAGGTCAAACACAAACAAACACAAACATCTAACTTTGTCCAGATGAATGGAAAACGTCCTGCGTTGAGCTCAGACCAACGCAAACGCAAACGCGCAGAAGTTTGAGGACAACGCACAGAGCGGTTACATCACCTTCATCCTCCATCCTCATCCTCAACATCACCCATCACCCCGCGGTCCGGACCCACCAGGACCCGGACCCACCCGGACCCGGACCGGAGACACGTACCTGCGGCTGGAGGGGCTCCACCGGTCCGTCTGTCTGCGCAGGAGAACCGGACCGACGGGAGGCCGGGGACGGAGGGTCGGATGCGGGAGGATGCAGCCGCGGGCCCGGATGTGGAGCTACGCCGATGACAACCACGCATGCGCAGACGGGAACATAGGGACGACGGGGACTACAAATGTGGCGGCGAATTGGAGTCCGCGAGAGTCACGATAAAGGATGTAAATAAAGGCTTAAATGAGGAGCAGACTGAAATAAAACTGACAGAAAGGCTGGAAAACATCTGTATCCTTCACAGACAGATGAGAAAACAACCAACTAATAAAAAATAAGATTAAGAAAATGAATAAAATAAGCAAAAAGAAACTAAAGAAAACAAAAAAGAAAAACAAAATGAGCAAACTAAGCAGCAAAATAATAACCAAAATTACCAAAAGTCAACCGAAGGAACGGAAAATAAACTAAATGAATGAAAAATAACAGTAGAAGTAAGAAAATGAACAAACCAACAAACGGAGGGAACAGAATAACGAGTAAAATGAACAAAATAAATACGCGAGTGAACAAAAAGTGAAGAAAACAAAGAAAAAACGAACAAACTAAGCAACAATATCAATGAAATAACTGAGAAAATGACCAAAACTCAACCAAAAAAAAACAGAAAATAAACTAAATGAATGAAAAATAACAATAGAATTAAGAAAATGAACAAACGGAGGGAAAAAAATGAACAAAATAAATATGCGAGTGAACAAAAACTGAAGAAAACAAAGAAAAAAATGAACAAACTAAGCAACAATATCAATGAAATAACTGAGAAAATGACCAAAACTTGAAGAAACACAAAATAAACTAAATGAATGGAAAAGAACAATAGAATTAAGGAAATGAACACAAAAATAAACAAAAGGAACAGAATAATGAGTAAAATGAACCAAATAACTAAGTAAATGAACAAAAACTGAGGAAAACAAGAAAAAACATGAACTAAGCAACAAAATTGTGAAAATAAACAAAAACATAACGTGTTTGCACTTGACAACCCTCGGCCAGACTTATCAGTGCATGGCAACGTTTTTGGACAGACGGACGGACGACCAACTGATGACGATACCCTGCAGCCAGTGTGACCGCAGGTAAAAACAAAGTGGAAAAAAAAAAAAAATCAACAAGATGATCTAAACCCAAGCAAATCAGCAAAATTAACAACAGGTAGCAAATAATCAACGATAGTAACTGACGTGAAGAATAATGAACAAACTAAGCAACAACGTAAAAAAGCACAAAAAAAAAATCAACAAAAAAATGAAAATAAGAAAATTAAAATGAACAGGAAATTGACAATATGATCAACCACGTGAAAAAATATCCAACAAAAAAAAACAAAATAATTAAGAATATGAACAAAATTACCAAAAAAAAAAAAAACTCAAGAAAATAGGCAAAATAATCAATGAAACAAACAAAACATGGATCCTTTTTTTCCTAATATTTCAGTTAAATATGTGATTGTGTCTGTGAATGTCAAGCTGACGTTAATCGGTTCTGCTCACGTCTCGTCTTCAGACCCAGATGTTGGACATAGTCTCAACCTGTGGACGAAGGAGTAAATGGACGAATATGAAGCGACATCATGAACAAACCTGGTTAAATGTGGTAAAAAAAAAAAAAAAAAAAGACAGGTTTAGTTCCACGAGCGACGATAAAGACAATGAGCTGCAACAAGAAACTCAGACCAGGGTTTTTTACAGACTTTAATCACTTTAAAACCGTAAATAAAAAGCTACAGAAGAGAAAATACAACCAGAGGAAAAACAACTGAATATTGCACAACGTAAAAAAAAAAAAAAAAAGGCCTCAGCTCAGAAACGCTACATTCAGGGCTCTCACACAAAGTCTGTACATTTACAGAAGAGGATTAAGGCCACTGGAAAAAAAAGAAAAATATTAAAGTCAAATATATACACTTTTTATTATTATTCTGAGAAAAGTCAGAATTCTGAGATTAAGTCCAGAATTCTGAGTTCAGAGTCAGAATTCTGAGAAAAAAATCTGAATTCTCAGTTTAAAGTCCTGAGAAAAAAAGTCCAAATTCTGAGAAAAAAAAAGTCAGAATCCAAAAAAAAAAAAAAGTCAGAATTCTGGGAAAAAAGTCTGAATTCTGACTTTTTTAGATCAGCAACTCGAGTCTTGTTTATTATCCTCTTAAATACTTCAGACAAACATTAATTTGCTGTTTTTCTACAAGTTCAATTATAATTTGACTGATGTGGATGTAAATCTGATTTTAACCGGATCATTTCTTCTTACTCTGAATAAATTATGGACTGTAAAGTACATTTTTGCATCTTCTCTTGCATTTTCTAAGGTCTACATAGTGATTTCCATGTTCACTTGTCATTTATTTACATATTCCTGATCCACACGTTTATTGTTACTGAGATTTCCTTCAGATTATTGTCAGAATCCTGAGAAAAAGTCAGAATTCTGAGACTAAAGTCCAAATTCTAACTTTTTTCTCAGAATAATAATTTAAAAACTATATTGGATCTTAAGTTTTTCCCTCCAGTGATCCTAATCCTCTTCCGTAGTAAATTACATGCACTGCACAGAAGTGGAAAATAACAGAGTTTGGTTCAAATGTGTCCAAAAAAAGAAAGTGGTTTTGTTAAAAATTGAACAGTTCAACAGCTTAACGTCTCAAATGTGTTCAACTCTCGAGGTCAAGGTTCTATTTCCAGTTATTTTCAGTCTTTGAGGTTGAACATGATGTAAATTTAGAGCCGCAAACTAAAAAAACAAACTCCTTTTCTTACAATCAAATAAAGTCTGGATCTTAAAACAGGTCAAACGTCTCCTGGTGCAGAAACAAATTACACTTTCACACTGTTTCTAAATGTAACTGTGGACGCTCACTCCTAAAAAATATATTTAATAATCAGACAGTAAATATCACATAATGACACAGTCTAATACAACAGGCCTGAACTATCGTTTTTTCTGAATCAGAAAAAACAGATAAAATTAATTAATTGATTAATTAATAATGTTGATAATTTCCTGCCTTTAATGAAGCTTTTGTTTGTTTAAGAGCAACTGTTAATTACAAAGAATAAAGACTTGTTTTTTTTTTATAGAAGACAGAAAACCCAAAGAGATCAACACATATGAACAAAAGTAAAAATAAAACTAAAGTATATGAAGAGAAGATGGAAACAGCAAGGTTTTAGTTTTATTTGTACTCATCTTTTTAGTTAATTGCCTCCATATTATAATTAATAATTTTGTTGTCTTGAGAAAACAAAATACAGAGAATTTATCAAAAGAAAATAGGAAATTATTCCAAACTCTTTTGGAATTTTAATGGTTTCATGAGATATTTTAATTATGAATTTGCAAAGGAGGATTAAGGCATCATTGATGAAAAAAATATATAAATTTAGAGAAAATAAAGCCATAATATTACAGGAAGAAAGCTGTAATGATATAGAGAAAAACATCAGAATATAAAGTCCTGATATTTTATGACAAAAAAAACGACAGAATTTTATGAGAATAAACTCACAGAAAGTGAAACATCTGTCACTCGTGTTAAAATCAGCATCTGTTCAGATTAAACTACAGTAAAGTTTCAGAAATAATAAAATACTGAGTCTTTTGGATTTCAGTGAAGTTGTAAAAGTATTCACACATTCATACCTCGATGGTTCAGGTAATAATTGTCAATATGGTGGCTTTTCGTCTCATAAAAATACAGCTTTTTACTCATAGAATTACACATTTATTCTCAGTCTTAGACCTTGTTTAGCTTTGTTCTTTGCAGGGTTTTAGTGAATTTACATATTTATTTCTCAATCTCTTTATTAAATGAAGTGTGTGCACAGTATTTAAAACACACACAAAAAGATCAGAGCTAAAGGTCCTCTAAGGTCAGTACAGAGTGAGACCTCCATTTATTCAGTACATCTTGTACTTTCTTGGTCTGACTGTCTGGAAATTTGATGAAATAACATTGTATATTACACCAAGTTTCCTTCAGAACATCCCAGAATCTGACTTGGACTTTTTGGACTTTGTGTACAGCTTCTATAATATACATATTTTTAATTAATGTCATTTTTGATATTTAATACTGTTTGCATATTCCCTGCATATCCTTGTTGTATAGATCTCGATTCAGAGATTGAGAAATGCCTATGTATGTGACTTTGCTAAAATAACATATTTAATGGTGGCTTAAGGTTTTACCAGTGAGATGAATTATAGTTCTGTTGCAACTGTTTCCAACACTAAGAAAATGAAAAGGACAAAAAAAAAAAATGCTCAATAATGGCTGCAACTTCTGCCACAATTAGTCCAAGCACTGCCTGTGAAAAAGGTCGATAAGTTGAAGAGTTGAGTTCAGGCCTGTTCGATCAGACTGTTTATCTAAAATAGTGACATAATGAATATTAACACTGTAAATAAGAGGAAAAACATCGCCTCTGTTCTAAAAGTCAAACTTCATCAGAAAAACTTCAGTTTCTACATAAAAGCATCACTTTAATTGTCGCCCTCCTGCTGGTAAAACATCACATTCACAGGGATTTGAACCGACAACTTGCTGCTGCTGATGATGGTCAGCACCAAATGAGAAAGATTATTATTAATACTATTTTATTTATTCTTTTTTTTTGCATGTGAGTTCGTCTTTTGGCAGTTGTGGGACAATGAAGTCATAATCGACTACATTTCCCACAAAGCACCACTGCTGACAACTGTGGTATCCACGGCAACACACTTAAAAGTGCAAGTTGAACTTAGTGACAGATTGAAAACAGAGAAAATCCATACTGTCTGCTCTTGGCTCCTCCTCTTAACAGCTTAGCCCCGCCTCCTATTACTCCTAGCTCCACCTGTCCACGTTTAAGCCCCGCCTCTTTCTCCTCTCAGGTCCATGGAGGGATCTCCTCTCCAAACTTCGCACAGTGAGCAGCATTTTTGGCTTCAAACAGAACCTAAACAGAGTATTGAGACACATGTTAGGATGTTTCAAGACCACTGTAGTGACTTTAGTCTCTTCAGCAGTTTTTAATTAATTTATTTTTTTTATTAATTTCCTGTCAATTTGCTTAAGAAAGAAGACATTTTATCAGCTGAATTGGACAGTATCATCCTTCTCATTTTTTGCATTTCATCAGATCATCACCTTAAAATAAAATAAGAAATTTATTGACAAATCATTAAACACTCAATTTCTAATTAAACTTTTTGTATTTCCTGAAAAAACTGGGAAAAAATGACTTAGGAAATTATTTTCGGAAGGTGATAATATTGAATCATTCTGCATCACAATAAATTGCATCTCATAATGTAAATTTAATTTACTGCTGAACACATTTACATTAGTCATTTCAGAATATTTACTAGAAGTAGAAGGACAAAACAAATCTATCTATTTTTGTCTCATTCATAAAGCAATAAATATGAAATATATTTCACCAATGTTTGGAATAAATGGAATAAAATGTAGAAAAAAGTATTTAACATGTATATATTTTAATTACAGGCATAAAATTAAGTTATTTACACATCTCTTGAAAAGAATGAATTACCGGCTTCAGATATTGAAAATAAAATTAGTGAAAATGGTCATTGAAAAAAAATTCACTCCTCACAGAAAAAACAAGTGTAAAAGTAAAAGACAAAACAAGTTAAAAACTATGTAAATGATAATAATTAAAATGTAGCCATGAAAGTAAAATAAATGTCAGTAAAGAAAAAGGGAAAGCATCCCGACGTGAACGTCACCACCATCACAGATGAAGATGAGGTTCTACCGCCGTCGTTTCTCACCTGGTTGTGGACGTAGGCCTCACACAGGTAACACCACACCGACAGGTCGGCGAAGCTCAGGACCACCGGGTGCTCCGCCGTCACACCGTGAATCACCATGTGTTCATTAACGTAACGGCCGCAGAACACCTGAGATCCACAGTAAACACAAGTGAAATGGATCAACTCAAAACTCCAACAAGTTAGATTTCAATTTCTTTAATATAATGAAATTAATGCAAAACTGAAGTAAAAGAAATGCTAAAAGTGGACATATTTAAAAGGGGCTGTATGTAATGTTTCTACTTTTAAATATTAAAACAAAGTTCTGCCAAAGATGCCAATGTATTAGATTATAGAAATATGAACTGAATTTATTTTAGTGATGGGATGGGGCACGTATGTGACCACTAGAGGGAGTAGTGAGTCACTCGAGCTAACATGGTGAGGAAAACTAACACCACAGGGCCTTTGACCAAAGCACCAGAAAGTGACCAGAGGGGACGAGAACCATAAAGAAACAACTTTTAAAGTCAAAGAAAGTGACAGTGATAGAAGCTGGAATCACTGCTGTTCTCTCCACTGGACTCTGCTGTAAATGTAAAGAACGGAGTTTGATGGTTAAATGTCAGCGTCTCTTCTACACGGGTGAGTTTGATTCTGAGGCTTATGAAGGTAAAACTTTGCTAAGTTGCTGTTTGTTGATCCACGGTTCAGACTAAACTGTGACAGTTCTGACAGTTCTTGTTTGTTGGATTCAAACAGATCTTTAGTTCAGCTACTGACGACACAAACCGAACAGAAAACAGCTGATTAGAGGTTTTACTGCGGCTGTTTTCAGTCTAAAAACAGAGCTAAGCTAACAGAGCTACAATGTAAACTATCAGCTGATGTGAAGATTATAAGACAGTGTTATTTTAGCGACTGTTAAAATAAGTGTCTATGAGTTTGAGTTTGAGGATGAAAACTTGATGATTCCATAACACAGATGTGGAAACAATGAGCTTTAGACTTTATTCAGTGGCTGATACAGTTTGTAGATACATAGGGTTGATTTGTTGGTGGTTTTGCCCTTAGTGTGCTCTGGTACCAGACTGGCCCCTGCTGGTCACAGTTTGGAATATTAATACTACATAGAACCACATTCAGTTGGTTAATTCAGATTATGTTACCTGGTAACAGGTGAGACAGATCCAGTTCTCTGCCTCAGAGCCACAGTCCTGACATGGCAGGAAGATGTCGATACTGGATGGAGGGAGGGGCTTCACCGAGTCCAGATGAGGACACCAGGGCAGAGGGTCAACCACATACATGGTGTCCTAGAAGCACAGACAGACAAACAGACGGACAGACAGGTGAGACTCTGCACGATTTTAAAACGACTAAACTGATGAATAAATTAATGTCTTCTGACTCCGCCCAGTTCGACTCCACACGTCAGCTCCAGAGACATCTTTGGTTTTGACCAACCACACGCTCCCTCTGCTTCTGGTTCCGCCCCTGCTTCAGCTGGAGCTTCGTTGCCGGTAGCAACCAACTCTGATGCTGTTGTGGCAGCAGCCTGGGAGTAAGTAAAATACATAACATTAATAATCAGTTGTGAAATAGTCACAAAAGTTTTGTTTTAGTGTTAGTGGAACTTAGAACTTGCACTCAGACTTTTTTGTGCATTTATATTGACATTTATGGACCTCCGACAGTAAATGTTTATGCTCACTCAGTGTCTTGTATGGAATTTGACACTCAACCAAATCTCCTAACTGTACTGGAATGCACTAACTCTCTTTTCCAACGCTCTTAAAGTGCACCATGCAACAAGCAAAGACCATGTACTAAATTGGGTCCAATGTAATTCACCTTCATCGCCCCTTTTCTCACCTGAGGCTGCGACTTTGTACTATTTTCTGATTGGCTCGGCACAAGTGACTCTTCATTTGACTCCGCCTTTATTTCTACATTGGAGGGGACCAGCTCTGTGCTGAGGCGGACCTTTGGTCTGGCTCCACCCACTGGAGTGGACGTAACAGGAGTGGTCTGACTGATGTCCAAACTGGCCAATCCCTGAGTGAGCTGGTCCAGACTGCGATCCGCCTCCTGTCCTGTAGGGGGCAGCAATGCTTTGTCTGAGCTGCCCTGCTCTGACCTCCTGCCTTTACCTTTGGAACAACGTTTCCCACGATGCTTTAGGGAGGGCAGGGATGCCCGGACAGAGTCCGGGACTGAATTAAAGAACAACAAAAGTGATTAAACCAGAATTAAGCGCAAGGAAACTGCATAAAGCAAGCAAGACTGCACTGACCGAGTATCCTCAGTGAGCTCCAGTAGGGGGCGTGGTGTCGGATAACTTCATTGATTGTTGCCACGGCGCAGTGGTGAGGAGGAGGGAGAGGAGTCACTAGGGAGGGAGGAGGGTCTCCTAGCAACATGCTGGTGCACATTGCCATGGAGTCAGAGATGGAAGACAGGTTGTAACCTCCCTGGAAGAACGAGTTGATGGTTATTTCACTTTTTATCACTTTTATAAATGTAATGACTCTGGATGTTATTTATTACTCAGATGTTGGATTTATTCCAGGTTAGATGTACAATAATCAACTCTGACAGAAGTAGGCTGCGGTCGGGCGACCTTTAATTTCTGTACTGTGTGATAAACCCTGGGTGTAATTTATTCATTTAGTTTAGACACTGGCTTCCATGACTGTAATGTCCATTCTGTGTGTGTTTTGTGTGCGTTTCTGTACCTCCAGTATGAGCAGGACACGCCCTCCAGCCAGTGACATCAACAGGCGTGTGAGATGGGCGTACCCCTCAGGTGTCACATGATATCCACCCAACGGGTCTCCACGAGCTGCGTCAAATCCAGCCGACACCAGAACCAGCCCAGGGTTAAACTGCACAGAGGATCGACCAATCAGAGCGCTCCATCGCAGTGTGTTTATGTGTGCGTTTGTTTGTGTGCGTCTGTGTGTGTTACCTCAGTGGCGATTGGCATAATAACGTGGTGAAACGCAGCGAGGTAGTCGGAGTCGCCCATTCGTCCACCGCTCCATGCCACATTAACGTTAAACCCCGCCCCCCGTGCCACGCCCACGCGGTCAGGTGCAGCGTCTTCTGAAGATGGAAAGAAGGCCCCGTTGTCATAGCGATGGAGTGAGACATAGAGGACACTGTAGACAGAGGAAAGAGAATCCACAGTTCAGATCAGTGTCAGTTTACAGCAGTGGTTCCACCCTTTTTTGTCTCTGATCCCATTTTAACATCACAAATGTCTGTCGACCCCACACATTCAAAACAGAGACTTTTTTTGTTGCTAAAATGAATTTGTTTTTGATCATGTAATAGTTTGCTGTACTATGTTTCAAACAAAGGTTAATTTTAGAGGAGATTTAGTCTATATAATGTCTATTATTGTGGACGGAGGCAGTAAAGCCAGGTGTAGATTACTGCACAAAGGGAGAAGT
>JAPQRP010000028.1:6410780-6427547 GCA_037367295.1 Apogon hyalosoma
ACAGTACCGCAGTGCTTCAGTTTGAACATTTGACACATAAACAGTACCGCAGTGCTTCAGTTTGAACATTTGACAGAAACAGTACCACAGTGCTTCAGTTTCAGCTTGTTTGTCATGTCTTTTATGCATTGGGATTGTCTCTCTCAACTCATACATATATCATTTTGTTAGTAGTAAGTTTTTATTTTTATCAAGTACTAGAAATTTCAGGCGACCCCATTTGAATTCCAGTCCCGACCCCAAGGTTGAAAAACACTGGTTTACAGATATAAAAATCAAATTTTGTATCTAAAGCCTCAATTGGGAGGAAAAAATATTCCAATCACACGGCCCATTTACTCCCGGGCTTCGGTATCTATCCCTAGTCAGGACTTGAATTAGACTCAAAATGGTCACAGTTATCCTCTAATGAGGGGGCGGATTTAAGGCCAAACACAAAATGTTATATGAGTATTTCAATTACAAAGATATTAATTCTCCCTGATAGTTGATGTCTTTATTCTACTCATGTAGTTTTATTTGTTTTTGTTAACATGAGCCTACACATGAACACTGTTGTCACTGTAATTAGTCAAACAACAGCAGCTTTAATTATCTGTGTTTTGTTTCTGACCACTCTCCCCCCTACTAATTTCAGACATGTTCTCAGTATTCTTCACCACTGCTCCTCTTCCTCACCTGTCATCATCCTCGAATATGTGCTGCGTCCCGTTGCCGTGGTGAACATCCCAATCCAAGATGAGGACGCGCAGCTTTGGATCTTGGGAGATTTTCTGGGCGTGGCGTGCAGTGAGCGCAGCCGTGTTGAAGAAACAGAATCCACAGGGTGAGTCTTTCTCTGCGTGATGACCAGGAGGACGAACGATGGCCACGCCGTTATTCACCTGAACACACGGACAGACGGTCACTTTACACAAGAGTTCAAGACTGTAAAGAATCAGGATTAACCAACTGGAACCACTAAGAACAGATGCAACATCCACTGTATGGACAAAAGTATGTGGACACGTTGAATTCAGGAGTTTCTTTTCTAACGGGTCTGGGATATAAAACAATACATGAATAATTATTCAATTATTCATGACATACGCTGGTCTCAGACTGTTAGAATGGTTTACATATTTGTCCATTTAAGTACTTGTTCTTTGAGTTGTGTTTTGTTTTCCAAATATTAATTTGTTGAGCTTTTAGCTGACAATCTTCCTGTTATGTGAATGTATAGAATATGCATATTCCTACAAGCCACACAGCATTACCATGGCAACACAGATGAACCTGTGGCTGGGTTTAAGAGGCTACGGCCATTCCATATTTTCATATTTTGTAATTATTAACTTTAAGACTATAATAAATGTTTGCATTTTAACTTTCCAACTGGGTGTGACTAGGGCTGGGTATCATGGCCAATTTCCATAATCGATTCAACTTTGATTCATAGTGGTCTGTCATTGTCACTTTACTGTTCCTCTAACTAGTTAATATTCCTAGAACGATCGGCTTCCCCGATTCGCCTCAGGGAGCTTCCAGGTGGCCAGTTCCTCTGCACTGTGGGTTTGAGTTTGAGGGTGGGAGGACCTCCAGTGGAGGTGTTTTCCCCACCCTTCCTCTGCGTCCCTCCCACACCAGAACCATTGCGAGCGAGATCAAAATGCCCCGCCTTCCCCAGGGGCTCATGAGACAGAGCCGGCTGCACTTCCACGTCAGCGGTACCAGGGTCAGGTACTCGTGGTCCTGCTCTGAAAAATCGATCTCATCCACTATTAATCAATTACGCAAAATTAAAATGAAATCGATCTAAAATTGATCAGATCAGTTTTTTTTACCCAGCCCTTGGTGTGATGTTAAATGTTTGTATTTTTGTTGCATGTTTTCAGATTGTGTTTGATATTTGTGTTTTTAACTTCAACACTGAGCATCAAGTTTGATTTATTTTACTTTTAAGACCAGGTTTAATATCTGTGTTTCTAATTTTAAGATTTTATGATTGATTTTTTCATGTTTTTAACTTTAAAATCAGGTTTGAGGACTGTGTTTTAACCTTACCATCCAATGTTGTGTATGTATTTTTAATCCTTATGATCAGGTTATACATTTATGTGTTTTTACCCTTATCATCACTTGCAACCTTTACATGTTTATAACCTCTGTTTGCCTGTTTTCACCTTTAAGGCCACAGTTACATTCAAAGACTGTTTTCAGACTATGTTTGGGTCTTAATAAAACTCATAAACCCTAAAACATCAATACTACAAAGAACCATACACACTTCCTGTCCATCTGTGTGTTACCTCCCCCTTCATTATCGTTTCCACGGCGCTGAAGCAGCTCCCAGCAGCCAGCAGGGCACACTGGAAGCTCTGGTTGTTGATGTAGATGGAGTTAAACTCTTCTCCCAGTTTGTACAAATCTCTGGGCTTCATCACTGCAGTCGCTTTCATTTGCTCAATGTGCGGCACGCTGCAAGCACAAATTATACAGTTTTAGGTACATTTGCTTGATTTGCATGTGTACAGGTATGTACATATATGGTGTCCACAAAGTCTCTGTCTTTGTAAATTACAAAAGCAATTAATGAGATATGTTAATCACAAGGTTCGTACACATTTTTCAAGGTCAAATTCAAGCACTTTTCTAGCGCTTTTTAGGGTCATTTTCAATTTTTTCCCAGCACAGTATCACTGAGGTAAAATAAACATCTACAGGAATACATACTCATGATTATTTTTTCACTTTTTATCATAATGAAGTACATTGTATTATGCTATAAACATCTAAAATTATATTTCATAATAGCAAAAAAGTTTAGAGATGAAAGAATACAAAATTGTATCCAAAAAAAGGGGAAGCCACTTGGCGTTCTTCAGACACACCCACACCAAGACAAAGATTAATATAAAAATGTCCCTGGAGTCGACCTGAGAACACCCCATAATTTTCTTTTTTGACATAAAGTTTAATCTTTCAAAATGTTTCACCTCTCTGTAAGGATCTTTGGCTTGACATCTAACCTGGCAGAGTTAATATTAACAATAAATAAATAAATCAGGGTTATCACTGCAAGCACTTAAAACTAAATTTCAAGCACTTTTCATGTTAAAAACCCAACATTGAAATTCAAGCATTTTCAAGGATTTCAAGCACCTGTCTAAACCCTGTAATCAGATTTGTTCCATGTACTCAGTGGTTAACAATGTTTTTAATCACATTGTTGGATCACGTGCAATTGAATCATTGGTCCATTTTTCTTCAATGACAGATCAATTACTGCAAATGTTGACCTTTTGACTGAATATGTGGCACCACAACTGGATGAACTTCAACCAACCATCATTTTCCAGGTATGTGGCGCACCACCACATTGGCTCCTGCATGTCGGTGGGTTCCTAAATCTAACATCTGCAGACTGGTGGATTGGAAGGGATGGTCCAAGTCCCTGGACACCTCGTTCACCAGATATCACTGCCCTGGGTTTGTTTCTATGGAGTTATGTTCAAGATACCATGCATCGAACAAAGACATAAATGACCTGAAGCAAAAGATCACTGATGCCACTGAAGACGCTATGATACAGCCAACATGGAAACAAATCCAGGACCATCTGAATCTGCTTCATGCAATTAATGGTCCCATACAGAGGTGAATTAAATGAGAAAAAAAAAAAAACTTCAGTATCTACTTTTCATTTTGTAATGATTTCCACAGATTTGTCTCTTCATTTGCTTTTGTAATAAGTTTGTTAAATTATAGAGACTTCATGGACACCCTCTATTATGTGGAATAAAACAGGGACGTTTGCTTCTGCTGTTCCATTTTAGATACAGTATGTGTTTCGTTGTATTCACTGACCTGTGGCACATGGCCAGCTCTTCCTCGGTTGCTGAGCGAACTGGTATCCGTTGGCAACGGTCAGCCAGTCCCAGCTGCTGATGTTTCGCAAAGATTTTGGAAATCCTCTGAGGCTGTTCGGGGTGATGTCTGCAGCACAACAGACGACAGGGTAACGGTTTATTTACTGGTTTTGTGATCAAAGTTTTTATTTACAAGGAGGAAAACACACCTGTCCCACATGTTGAGATGTTCCATCATCTTCTCATCGTACACCAGACCCGTTGTCGTGGTAACTGGGTGGACAGGGCTGGTGTTCTTTGTGCTTTCCTGATTGGCTGTAGCTCTGATGACGCTGCTCTCGGTCAATGAGCTGCCTTCTACATGAAAACAGGATGACAGGCATTAAGTAAAGTAACAGCACATTTAAATATATCATAATTCCGTGTGTGTCTTACCCAGGACCTGTAGCGACGCCCAGTAAGGATACAGAGCACATATCGTCTGAGAGATGGACTCCAGAGCGCTGGAAGAGACAGAAACAGGTTAAACTGGTGTCATCCCAGGTCTGTTTTATTCAGGTTCTGTTGTTTAGGGCTTTCAACCTCATTTTAGTTCAGGGGCCACATACAGCCCAGTATAATCTCAAGTGGGCCAGACTAGAAAAACAATAACAGTGAAAAAAGTTACACTACATTATGAGAATGTTTACATCAACAAAGTTGTCTTTAAAAAAATGTGAATAACCTAAACCACCACGAATAACCTGAAATTTCTTAAGAAAAATGCAATTTTAACAATATTATTGCACCACTTATTTACACATGTGCATTTCAACTTAAAGATGACATGGAATTTATAAATGCACAAAACATTTAGGAACAGGCAGAATATTGTTAGAGTTGTACCTACTTCTCTTAAGACATTATTCACATTATTTGTGAAAGGATCATTTTGTAAATGCCCACGTTTTCATGTAATTTAACTTTTTTCCACTAAAACAAAGAGAAAATTTTGGAGTTGTCAGGTTATTATGATAATATTTTACTGGTCCCACTTACATGAGACCAAAATAGGGCTGTGTGCTGTATGTTTTAGTGATTAATGATCAATTTTAAAGACAATTGAGATCTTAATTAAGGATGATCACATTTAAGACTTTTTATGGATCCAGACACCCTGGATTTAGTGTAGAACAGAATTTGTGTGATGTTTGTGTACACACCTGTGTGAAGGTGCAGTGGGCGGAGTCAGAGGAGGGCAGGCCCCTCCCAGCAGAGCTCTGACACAGGCTGCCGTGCCCTCTGCTGTCGATTTCAGGTTATACCCTCCCTGTACACACAAACACATACACAAACACAAGAATAAACCATAGAAAACAGTCCTATTCACTGTGATGAGTCAAATGTCCTGATATTCAAAGTGTCCCTGAACGCCTCCAGAGTGCTTTTACCTCGAGAGCCAGAATGAGTCGGCCTTCAGCCAAACTCATCAACATGTGAGTGAGGACGTGGAAACACTGGGGGCTCACACACATCTCCCCCTGAACGAACAAACAAGAATAAATTTACACGAAAACATGTTCACAGGTTCGTCTCATTTTGACAGAGCGTTATTTTTTTAACCTTTGGATCTCCAACCGCTGCATCAAACCCAGCACAGACCAGAACCAGCTGAGGCTGAAACTGAAAACACACACACATCAGTTCAACATCATCACCAGTGTGTGTATTATATGTGTGTATGCCTGTCAATGTGTTTTACCTCGTAGGCGACAGGAAGCAGCAGTTGTTGGAAAGCAGTGATATAATCTGAGTCCGTCATCCCCGTCTGAACATGAACAGAAAACATTATACCGAGGAAAGGTCAGAGGTCATGTTTCTACTGACTTCTTACTGTGTTAATATCACACGGAGCCACAAGATCAGAGGAAAACCTCAGACAGTCTTCAGCTTTATCTACTTATCTCAGTGTTGGTTATTATTATCCCTCCATGAAATAAGTCTCATCTTAATTCAGTACAAATACAAGAAAAATGGAAACAATTTAATAACTGTATGTTGATTTAAATTCTGTTCAGTGGTTCCCCATTCTTCTGGCAAAACATACAAATTTAACTGGTTGAAGAGAGGACCAACTTAATTTTTTTCCTCATACTTATAGTACTTGTTTATTACTTACTCATTCTATTCATATTATTATCATTATTACTGATAGTTTTGGTCTTGAATTGTTGGTAAAATAAGATTAGTCCTTCAAATATCACTTGAGTGAATTCTAAAATTTTTTTTGGGGGGTATTTTCTAGAAGATTAACTGATAAAGACTCACAGTAGCACCGGGACAATAAACTAAGGCTAAATGTTTACTGGAGAAACATGACTAAACACACTAAATAATAACTATGTAGAAGAATTCAACAGGAACCAAAATGGAACTGAATTGCAGGCAATATCACCTTTTTTTTCATTAGTTTCAGATTTTATAAACATTTCACATCACGCATAGTAACATTCAATCCTTTTCAGCTTGTATTAATCAAAGCTATTTTCATAATACCAGACAAAACCCAAACTAACCCTAAAAAAAAAAAAATAAAATAAAAAAAATTAGCAAAGAAAATACTGATGCACAGTGAAAAGAAAACCTAAACTGAATTAAATGAATAACCTGAAGAGAAAGTCAAAAGGTAATAACTCCTCACCTTATTCCAGGGCAGGTTGATGTTCCGTCCTTCGGCTCGACCGCTGCCGATAAACGTAGCACCCGACTCGGGGAGGTGGGGCCAGAAGGACTCGTTCTCAAACCTGTGGACGCTGAAGTACAGGACGCTGACACACAAACACACACAGATTAGTTTTAAGTCCGACGGCCCGAAAGGTCCAATGAACAATTGGTATCAGTTGTCGTCCGTAATCAATTTTTCAAGAATCTTCTTCTCTGAAACCATAAGTCAGAATGACTTTATAGTTGTTGTGGAATTGGGAAATACTGATTTTTGGCTTTTTTTTTTTTTTTTATGAATTTTTGAAAATTCAAAAAGCCCCACTGGTTTATAATGGGACACATTTCAAAGTGCTATAACTTGAAAACAGTTGAAGATATTGATATAATTACTGCTGGTAATAGACAGGAAGTCACATATAGGCTTTCATTTGGTGCGATGACCTTTGACCTTGAGTGACTTTCAAAGGTCAAATGAATGTAAATTAATGTCTTTAAATATGATGTTGGACTACAGGATTTCAGAGTCTGTGGAAGTGGATTTTACCTGGGGTCGTCCTGGAACAGATACTGGACTCCCTGACCATGGTGAACATCCCAGTCCACAATCAGCACCCTGATGCACGAAACAGATGCACAATAAATCTACAGGTCATTTGTCTTTTGACATTTCTATGTTAAAATTCATATTAAAGTCATTTATCACTCTGTCTTAAGCTGCATTTCCATTGACAGTGTCAAAAGCTTCAAAAATGAACAGAAAATTAAGATAAATAATCAGTAAAGTAACTGAAATAATAAGAGAATAAACAAAAAATAAAGAATAAAAAACACCAATTAAACAATAATACCTAAAATGAACAAAACAATGAGGAAAATTAGAAAAGTCACCAAAAACAAAATAAAAACCAAGGAGAAAAAAGGGAGAACAGAATTTCAACCTGCTGATTCTCTACAGCATGGGTGTCAAACATTTGGCCCATGGGCCAAAATTGGCCCATCAAAGGGTCCAACCCGGCCCGTGGGATGAATTTACAAGGTGCAAAAATTACCCTTAAGATATTAACAGTCACGGACGTTGAACTGGTTTTAGTTCAGGTTCCACATACAGACCAACGTGATCTCAAGTAAAATAATATCTTGGTTTAATGTGAAAAAAATAATATTACATTATGCCTACAAATAGTGACAACTCCAAATTTCTCATGTTTTAGTGCAAAAAAACCCCAACCATTCAATTATGAAAATATTTACATTTACAAACTATCCTTTAACAACAGAATGTGAATAACCTGAACAAATATGAACCTGAAATGTCTATGGAAAGTGAATTGCAATTTTAACAATATTCTGCCTGTTACTAAATGTTTTGTGCCTTTGTAGATCTGATCTGTAACGTACATGTGTAAATAAATAAAGCTAGGGCATAATATTGTTAAAATTGCACTTATTTTTCTTTAAAAAATTTTCAGTTTTTTCAGGGTATTCACATCTTTTTTGTTTGGCTAGTTTGTAAATGTGAATATTTTCATAATTTAATGTTATTTTCTGCATTAAAACAAAGAAAAATATGGAGTTGTCATTATTTATAGGTAATTATGCTGTTATTTTACTGGTCTGGCCCACTGGAGATCAAACTGGGCTGAATGTGGAACCTGAAAGAAAATGAGTTTGACACCCCTGGTCTACAGGTTTTATTTATCCTGCTGTCCCTGAACACATCGTCTGTTAACACACTGACCTGCTGACTGAGTGTCTGGTCTGAGCGTAGCGAGCAGCGATCGCCACGTTGTTAAATATGCTGAAACCGTTCGCCTGATGGGCCTGAGCGTGATGACCTGGAGGTCTGGAAGACAGAAAGACAGAGACAGATGGGCATATTATCAATGTATTATTCATCTGACTCAGTTAAAAAGTCCTGTTGTTTTATGGTGATCTATTCAAGTCAAGCCACTAGACAATTGTATTACAGGTGGAAAAAAGGTAAATCATTGGAATAATTGATGAGCTTATGGATTCACAGACTTTTTTAACTGTAAAATGAATCCATGTGTCAATACATTTTACGGTGGATTAAATGTAAAAGTTGTATATAACTATTTTGATCATTTTGATAACGGTGCCTTTCACAACATTAAATCAAAATGAACAAAATCAGCATTTACTCAACAAAAGGAACAAAATAAACTTGAAAAATGAACAAAAATGATTGAAATAATCAACTGAAATTGAGTAGTGAACCAAACATGAACAACAGAAGTTAGAAAGTTCAAACAAAATGAGGAAAATAATCAAGAAAATATATAAAGACACACAAACATGAACAAAAATGAACATAAAATGAAGAAAATAAACAACATGATTTCCAAAATAATCAAGAAAATCAACAAAAACGAAGTAAAAGCATTAACTAAACAATATGTACTAAAATGAACTAAAAAAAGACAAACAATTTAGAAAATGGAAAAAAGAACAAAATCAAGCAAAGGAACAATGTGATAAAAAAAATCATGAAAAGAACGAACATAAAATGAATAGTGTAAACAATAAATAAAGTTATCAAACTAATCAAGAAAATGAACAAAATGAAAAAAAAAAACAAAACCATTAACTCAACAGTATGAACTAACATAAATAAATTAACATATAAAATGGGGGGGAAAATTAACAATACAGTCCAGACAATGAGCAAAGTAAACAAAAATGTAAACAAACACAAACAGAAAAGAAAGAAGGTAATCAGTAAATGTACCAAAATATGAACAAAATGAAAGAAAAAAATATTAACCTAAATACAAGAACTAAAATAATAAATTAATTTAGAAAACTGAGCAAAACTGAACAAAACAACCAAGAAAATGAAACAAATTCATCAAAAACATGAACAAAAATAAAGTAAAATGAAGAAAATTATCAGTAAAGTTACCAAAACATGAACAAAATGACACAAATGAAGAAAATAGTCACTAACTTTACCAAAACATGAATAAAATGACAGAAAAAAAGTATTAACCAAACTACATGAATGAAAATCAATAAATTAATTTAGAAAAACGGAGCAAAAATTAACAAAACCAAGAAAATGGAACAAATTCATCAAAAACAGGAACAAAAATAAATATAATGTGAAGACAATAGTCAATACAGTACTTGTATTCGTCACAGTCTGTTCGTTACCTGACGACGGCGAAACCGTTCCTCATCTCAAACGTCATGACTTTATCCACGAGCTGCAGAAGCGAACCCACGGCCAACAGCGCCACCTGGAAAGACTCCTGGAACACGAGAACACGGTAGAATGTCACACCTGAGGATCCTCTGATGGAACGTTTCACACATTCTGCTTTGTGTGTTTGTGTGTGTGAGTCTTACAGGATGAATGTAAATGGAGTCGTACGTTTCCGACAGAGACTGAAGTTCACTCTCCGACATCGTCTGAGTCGACCTCATTAAATCCACGTATTGTTTCCTGGAAAAACATTAAAAACACACACTCTTCTGTTAGAGTAGAATGAAGAGGGAAGGTTTTATAGAAGAGGTAAGAGTGACAATAATAAAATAAAACGATATGATTTAAACTCAGATACAGTGATGCTGAAGTCATCAGATTCTGCTGTAGTTTATACAATTAAGTTAGTATTTCACTTTCCCGATTGGATTTGTGCTTCGAAACAATTGCTGTATTTTGCACACGTGTACACACATTTTTAAATAACATTATACTAGTATTTATTATTTATTAACATCTAGCACTTTACTTATATTGGATTTTGTCCTTGAGCCAAATGCGATGAAATTTCGTTCTGTATACACTTGTGCATACATGAATGACAATAAAGTTTGTCTGTGTCTATGGATTTGTGCTTCAAAACTAAACAGTGAATAACACATGTAACTACAGGAAGGTAATTGTCTGCAGTAATAACCAGGGTTCCTACACATTTGAAACTTCTAAATTCCATACTTTGTCCAGACCCTAATTTCCAGATGTCTTGGTAAAAACATTCCAACCAGTTTGTATATTTGGATTTATGAGACAGTCATCAGAGAATTTCCATCGACCCAGTCTGAGTTCTGCCATCGATCATACGAGGCCTGTTGAATATCTGCTCACCAACAGTGTGTGGACGTCACCTGTCCGTCAAAGCAGCAGTGGAACTAGACGACACCTGGGCGGGGCTTAAAATGGGTTGGAGGAGGATAAGAGCAGAAGGCGGGGCATTCAACCTGTCAATCTGCCCAAATGTTTTCTGGGACGTGTAGCCGACTGTATATGCTCTAACATACACATTTGAGCTGCGCTAGCAAGAGCCTTAAAAAAACACATCCATCCATGTCTTTTTTAGATATTCAGAATTTTATGTTTTAGGAAATAGAACAGTGGGAATGGTCTGGGAAAAGAGGAATATTTTTGTATACATTTGTTTCCATTTTCCATACTTTTCCAAACCTGGAAATTTATAAAATCAAATTCCATATTTCTCTATACTTGTGTCAGAACCCTGAGTAACTGGTGGAAAAATCCCACTTTTTGTTGAAAGAAGCAGAATGATAGAAGATTGGAGGTCAGTGAACAAAAATACACCATCACTGCAACAGCCTACATCTGTCCAAACTAAAAGTCAAACCAAAGTTAAGTTTCATTAGTATGTTTGAACTCACTTGTGGGTCAGAAGCAGCTCCTCTTCTGTAGCTTCTCTGGGCTGAAACATAAAAATACATTAAACAAGTTCAGTTACGGCGTCTGATGTAAACAAACCAACAGGTGAGTAAACGCAGAAACAGATCAACTAGCGCTGGTTCCACTGGTTCCATCACCTCGACATTACTCGGGTTTGGTACGGTGCCTACTCAGCGTGGCTCGTTGTCATAGCGATGACTCGTAAACCTACTGTGATGTCATATTCAGCGCTAATGCAGCTACAATGCAAGGATGGAGGAAACTGCAACTTATGAGTTTTATGAAAGTAGATAGTTTTTAGGTTTTCCTGTTGATGTTTGTAGTTTCGATCAGGGGTAGGGCTGCACAATATTGGGAAAAACTGGCATTACGAATTTTTTAAACCCTGCGATATATATTGCGACATGAAAAAAATATGTGGAACCTGAAAGAAGCTGTAGTATCCGACCCCCCTGGTTTAGACTCACATCTGGGGTTGATTCATCGAGATGGAGCCAAAGCTAAAAATGTTCTGCAATGGGATTGGAGACTAGGGACTGGAGATGGAAACTAGCAAAAGCTATAATCTCCTTATGTGAATCATCAGTCACTACAGCTTGTTTGTAACAGATGGAAGTTCTACTACGTAATCTGCATCTTCCCTATCAAATAAACTTTATAAATACATTTCCTGCTGTCTTAGGTTGATTGTTGCACAAATACACACTGATGCAGTGACAGTGTGTGATCTGCAGTTTCACATCATATTTAGTATCAGGTGATTCTAGAAACAGCAACAAAAACACAAAAAAGGCTGGACTGAGCTGAGAGAAGTTGAGCTGATACTGTCAGTGGAAAAGCCATAAAACAGACAGACAGACAGGCGGGTAATCAGACAGACAGACGGGTAATCAGACAGACAGATAATCACACAGACAGATAGACAGGAAATCAGACAGATAGACAGGAAATCAGACAGACAGACAGATAATCACACAGACAGACAGGTAATCAGGCAGACAGACAGGTAATCAGGTAGACAGGTGTTCTGACCTCCACCCTGATGCAGTGAGACATCAGTCCTTGTTTCTCCAGTTCTGTCATGATTGTCGTCACTCGCTCTGGACACTCTGGATGACTGAAACAAACAATATTTATTACTATTTATGTGTTATTTACAGCAAATATATTTAAGAGGAAGCAACAGGAAGCAATACTATCCTTTGGTACCTGTTTAACTGTAGTATTATTATCACTTTATATTTCATAATTATAGTATTTCTTGGTTCTTAAATGTTCAAGATTCAATTTATTGTCTGACAATGTGCAGAAATTTGCCTTTGGCCACAAAAACCTGATTGAAAGACATTCAATAGACAAATGATGATATAAACAAACAAACAAACAAATAAGTAAATAAATAAAAGGATGAGGAAAAGCAGTTTAATCCAGGACGGTAATATCAGTGTTTAAAGAAACAAATATGCTGTTCTGTTCTTTATCAGAACAAATTCAGTTGAGTTGTAAGTATGTGGAAGTTGAGTAATGTAATGTAGGTACTGTGAATATTAAACATGTCTATCTATCTATCTATGGAGAAAAAAAAACATGAAAGAAAGTTAATTTACAAAAAAGCACAGAAATTAAATACTTAAACATCACAAAAAGACACATTATGTGGCTGCGATTTGCTAATTTTATCATAAGGTTATACCAGGGTTTCTGCAGGTATCAGCAAATCTAATTTAATGGCCTTTTTAATGCCACTTTAAACAAATTTAATGCCCATGTCCATCTGCAGATAAAGTTTTATATATAGTTTTCTGTCGGTTTTCCGTCCACAGGCTTTAACAGGTTCTGAATAGTTCCTCCTCAATCACTTCTGCTCAAACTTGCATTTTCCCGTTTTTCCCACATTTGCTAATATTCCCTCTGCTCTTTCTCCACAGCATGAGCACGCTCACAGCGCATTGCATTCCAAGAATCCGGTATTGATGACTTCAAGCATCAGCCATAAACAATAGACAATTAAAGGGTTCCACCTGTAAATCATCACACTATACTAGCAATCAAAATTATTAAATGTTTATATAATCAAAATAAATCATGAATAACAAAGCTTTTTTTTTCCCATCAAGTGTATTTAATTTTTTAGTGCCTCTGGACATCAAATTTAATGCTTTTAAATGCCATTTAAGGCCTTAATTGTCACAAAATCTATTTAATGCATTTTAATGACCCACAGAAACCCTGTATACCGAAAACAAGCTGTGAATAGATGTTAGTTTTACCGAATTGAGAGTGATTTCAGTTGTGACATAAATACATCAGGTTGTAACATTACTGAGGTCCCGATTTCTGATTAGAATGGGTACAGAAGACAAGTCAGAACAAAGCTGTTTTAGTAGTGGATGCACTGAATGTTCAACGCCGCAGTCACACTTTATTATTCAGCTACAGTCCAATAATTCCCATGAACCAGAGAAAACAATGAACAGCTCTGAATCACTTCTTTTATAATCCTGCAGCTCAGTTCAGAACAAGGCAAACACATGCACCAGATTCAGGATCAGTGTCTGTGTAGAGTGAACCTGATGGTACCTGGGTTCCCACAGGTTCTTATGGTGAGTGAAGGTCTCAGTGTAAACCAGACCAGTTCCACAGGCTGATTCTCTGCTGGACAGATCCTGAAAAACAAGACGGTGAACTTAACACTCAACTTCAGAGAGCATCAGCTGCTCCTTTCCAGGGAATTTGCACACTTTTAGGTTTAAATGGTATGACTTTGAAACACCTTGAAAAGGAAATAATAACCATTACTGTGGCTGTGGTCATGGGTTATTTTCAGTATCGATTAATCTGTTGATTATTTTCTCAAGTCGGGTCCAAAAACTGGTATAAAATGGCAAAAGTGTTTCTAAAAGCCTAAATTCATCTTTTTTCAAACATCTTATTAAGTCACAAACCTAAACATATTCAGTTTAGCATTATTAAAGAGGAAAAAAAAAAAACGAACAAAAAAAAAAACAGGAAAGTCACAAATAAGAAGCTGGAATCAGAGAATATTTTATTTTTTTCCTCAACAAATTACTCAAACTGATTAAACCAGGAGTTGATTTGTTAGTTTAGTGGCAACTTTTCAATTAATTTTTGCAGTTTTACGAAGATTCCAAGTATAACACATGACCTTTTCAATTTTTTTTTGCCATTGTTTTCAATGTTTTGCATTAAACTACCTTACTTGTATTGCTTATTTGCAGTGTTGTGTTCTACTACTACTACTATCACTGAAATGCAGCTACATAAGGCCTATTACATCCAAAGACTGTATGCTGCCTATATAATATACAAAAAATAAGTACTTGATGTTGCAGAACTGGTCAAAGCAAAAGTCAACAAAAAAAAAAACAAAAAAACAAAAAAAAAAAACAGAACAAAGTATACTAAACAACTATTCAATGTTTTCTCCTCAACATTTCCAGACTTCGAGCTGAATGTAAGACATATTTGGATGACATCCCTGCTTTGTCATGTTGTGTCTCTGTCTTTTCTCACCAGCTGCTGCAGTCTGTCGTTCAGCTCATCCTCTTTCTCCTCTCTGCTCCTCTCCATCCTTCCTCTCCTCTTCGCCTCCTGCAGACTGTTGCCTCCTTTCCTTCCCTCGTTCCCTTTAGAGTTGCTGCCACTGACCTGAAAACGCAAATAACACTTTTACCTCACGGAAACCGTCTCTTCTCTGCACAAATATGTCAGTCTTGATCGACATCCGACTGTCAGCGTCTGTGGACATGAGGTCAAACTCCAGCTCCAGTAGATGATTGACAGTAGAAATAATCTTTAACAGGTTTATAGGTGATCGATAATCAACCACGCAGACCTGGGGAGACAGGCGAGGCGATCTCCTGACAGACTTCAGCCCAGATCCTGGAGGATCTGAGCCAGACGACATGACTGACTGATGAAGATTGTCCTGGAATAAAAACAACAGGGGGCAATGATGAATAAAATAATCAGTGGGGTCAAGTCTAGATCAGATTAACACAAATACTACAGGTCAATGATATTTTTTATAGGCTGATAAAATAATGATGATTTGGGGCAGGAAAGAATGTCTGACTTCAATAGACACTAAACTGCTGAACTGAGGGGATTTTTTTTTTTAGTTTTTTGTCCATCAAATTCAGTTATTCCACTTCAGAAGCATTTATAATATGTTCAATATTTATCATATTAATACTTGAGAAGATAATATTGTCAATCAAAGTCAGTTCTTCTACTTGAGAAAGCTGATGCCATCCACTACCCTCCATCAGAACCAAGTTCTGCAGATGTCGATAGTCTAATTTGGAAAACGTCCTATTTATCAGATTCAGTTTTATCTCATAAAAACACACTGTAAATCCTGCAGAAGTGTTATTTAAACTATAGACTGACTGGGTTACATTTGACTGAAGTGCAAAGTGTTTTGATGGTTAAAGGTAAACGGTGATGTTGTTGAGGATGTCAAATAAGAACTAAAATAACAAAATAAACAACAATTAATACAAATAACATTAAATTAGTAATACTTTTTCTTATGAAGTCAGTAAATGCATCTAATATTATTGTATTTTGTTGGTTTAAGATGATGGGTTTTAGGTTATTTCAGCTTCACAGTCCACTTTCAAACATTAGAAAATTAATCACAAAGTCAACAAATGTAGTAACTGACATTATGTTGATGTAGATATTAAAATACTCATTAATTCTCACATTTCAAGAAGAACCTGGAACTGGGTATAAATTCACTTTCTCTGTGGTAGATTTTTATGGAAATTCACATGAAATTTGCCCGCTGTAATCTGCTTTAACCTCTCAATCCATTTAAAATAAAAATGTGAGATAATGACTGTTTGTCCCTAAAAACCTCTAATTCCAAATTAATTCCTTCTTTGTTCATTCTGAGATAATCTGCCATGTCTTCAGCTCATTAAAGTCATGTCTTGTGTTTTCTGAATCCGGTTAATGCGTCGTGACCTGAATCTAATTAATCTTAACCTTGTTTTGATGCTTTCTCTCCAGATGAAACCTGAATAAACATCCAACTGGGACCAGTTTAACCTCTGACAGAAACCAAAACCTGGGGCTGAGCTAGCCGTTAGCTCAACTGTTAGCTTCTACTGTATTCAACCTGTCAGACCCTGAACTGTGAAATTAAACACGCTCACGCCGAAACACGCTCGTTTATTCCCACTCACCGCAGATTTCACTTGGTTTTATTTCCAGATTTCCACTTTTTTCCGGAGCAATGAGCGCCAACTGAGCCGAAAACAGTCGCGTGAATATGACGTCACTGATGCGCGGAATAGTGATGGATGTGTATGTGTCGCCGCCATATTGGACCGGGATCCAGTCCAGTTTATTTCCTTTTCTTTATATTATTCCTTTGTTTTATTATGTATTTATGTTTTTCAGTTTTTTTAAATTTATATTCACAATAGTAACAACATTTTTAGTACAAGCCATTTGAGTTTTAACTGATTTTTATTTGTAATTTATTGTATTTTTTCTGTATAATTT
>JAPQRP010000028.1:6483572-6511425 GCA_037367295.1 Apogon hyalosoma
AGAGCCAAGCAGAGCATTTACAGTTTATGGAGACCACAGGGAAAGGATGGAAAATGAAGAATTCCATTTAAAAAAGCTAAATATCACTGCTTTAAAGACATTTCAGGTTGTTCATATTTGTTGATATTTTTCACATTTTATTGTGAAAGATTAGTTTGTAAATGTAAATATTTTCATAATGTAACTGTACTTTTTTCACATTAGGAAGAAAAAAAAAGAAACTTAGGCGTTGTCATCATTTTGATATTTTTATGTTATTATTGTTTTACTTTGGGGCGGCGTCAGCAGTAATGCAGATGCTACACCGGTCCGTTGTGGTGAAGAGGGAGCAAAGCCGAAAGGTGAAGCTCTCGATGTACCGGTCGATCTACGTTCTGACCCCCACCTATGGTCGTGAGCTTTGGGTAATGACCGAAAGAATGAGGTTGCGGGTACAAGCGGCCGAAATGAGCGGATGAAGACCAGACGAGATGAGATTATTTTACTTGAGATCACATTGGCGTGTATGTGGAACCTGAACTAAAAAGATTTTAACATCCTTGATTGTTAATATCTTCAGTGTGATTTTTGCACTTTGCACATTTCTCCAGTGGGCCACACTGGACCCTTTGGCGGCCGGTTTTAGCCCACGGGCCACATGTTTGACCCCCCTGCCCTAAACCCACTGATCCCTGTTGTCGACTGTGATCTGGAGCTGGTTTTAAGTGTGTTCTTGTTTCATCACAGAAACTGATTCAGCTGAAGCGGAAACTCTGTGAGTGTTGTGTGTCCAGTGTGCGTTGCGTTGTGAGCGTTGTGAGTGTGTGTTGCGTTGCGTGTCGCTGCTCTGACTCAGATCCTCAGTGAGCGCCGACTCAGCAGACTGTGACTCGGACAGGAAGAACAACTGAAGCTGCTGACCAAGTTCACCCAGAACTGGTGAGTCGTCCCATTTATGGCCTTCAGCGTTCAGCGGGAATCAGGAAACCGAGGCTTTAAGACGGTCTGCAAAGGTCCTGCAGACGCTTACAGCCATCTGCAGAAGTTCTAAGGCAGGGGCGTCTTTAAGGTTCCACGTTCAGCCAATTTGATGTCAAGTAAAATAATAACATAATAACCTGTAAATAATCACCATTCCAAACTCTTCTCTCCATGTACTTACAGGTTTGAACACTAGGGGGCAGGTTCTACTAAAGTTCTATGGATACTGAATTGTCTCCAACATCTGATAACATTTCATGCTCAATATGTAAATACAAGTTAAGACATTTTTGGGTTTTCTTCCCAGAGTAATTTATTGTATGTCAGAGCAGGTTTTAGAATAAGATATATTGCATGGGTAGCTGCTTTTTGTTTGATTTGTATTTATTATTTGCTGAGACTTACTTTGCATTTTCTTAAATTAATAATTCTATTGTTTACACTTATTTAGGTGACATAATTTCATAAATCTATGGGTTTTTGTGATCTTAGTCTTTTTTTTAAATGTGCAAACCTATATAAAAAAGACAAAAATAGAAAGATTGTGATAACTATCCTATTTAAAGTTGATACTTTTCTAATAAAGTTTAACAAAATCAGATGTCAGTGAGTTTAAGTAAATGATTTTTAAGTTATTATTATTCTAAGAGCTCAGCACAACTGTAGCTCTCCAATGTCAAAAATTGAATAAAAAAATAGTTCAAGCCTTTTTCTGTTTTATATATCCGTTTCAAAATTTATTGGGTTTGTTTCTGTCAGTCCATCTATTTGACATTCTGGACAAACTTCCACACCTGAAGAAGTAATAATAATAATAATAATAATAATAATAATAATAATAATACATGTATTTATCTAGTGCTTTCAAAGTGCTTTACAACACAACAACAATAAAAGAGTAAGAGCACAGTAAAAACAAATTCAATAAAATAAATACAATTCTAATAAATAACAAATATTACTACTACAGCGCAGCCATTATTGAAACATGACCGCTAATTTTCAAACTTTTCCTGTAAAATAAATTCCTTCCAGACACTAAACCCTGCTATGTTTGTGTGTTTGTGAATATGTGGGCGTGTACCTCCTCTTTAGGGCTGCTGGGGGCGGGGCCTGCCTGGTGGGAGGGGCTTGGTGATGCTCCGGCGACCTCCTGAATGGCCGTCTTGGTGGCCTGCGTGGTGGACAGGTACTGCCTCACCTGCTGCCTCTGGGCCTGTTGGATGTGGTACCTGGTCGGGTTCTCCAGGTGAGTCTGCACCTGAGGGACAAATGGACGGACGGATGAGGACGCAGCGTTACAGCCGTCAGGTCTGACTCAGCGGTCTGATTCAGAGTCTCCTCGTACCTTCAGCACCTCCACAGGGACCTGGGCCGGCGGTCTGCTGGAGGAGGAGGCGGTGACTGACATGGAGATGGGGGAGGAGTCACTGTGGGGGCGGAGCAGCTGCTGCTGAGCCTCCTTCTGCTGCTGCTCCAGCGCCTGTTGACGCATCAGATCCTGACGCATCAGGACCCTGAATGACCAAAAACATAAGGAGTAACGATTGAAACCGGAAACTAAACACGTTTAACTACAAATCTACACCAGGGGTGTCAAACATGCGGCCCGTGGGCCAAAACCGGCCCACTGAAGGGTCCAATCTGGCCTGTGGGATGAATATAGGAAAGGCAAAAATGACACTTTAGATATTAGCAGCCGAGGGTGTTGAACTGGTTTTAGTTCCAGTTCCACATACAGACCAATATGATCTCAAGTAAGAATAAAATAGTAACATAATGACAACTCCAAACTTTTCTCTTTGTTTCAGTGCAAAAAAAACCCAACATTAAATTATGAAAATATTTACATTAACAAAGTATTCTTTAACAATGCAATGCAAATAAATGGAACAAATATGAACCTGAAATGTCCAAAGAAAATAAAGTGCAATTTTAACAATATTCTGCTTGTTACTGAATCTTTTGTGCCTTTGTAGATCTGATCCATAATACACATGTATAAATGATAAGTTGAGGCATAATATTGTTAAAATTGCACTAATTTTTCTTAAGAAATTTCATTTTTTTCCAGTTATTCACACCTTTTTTTGTTTGGATAGTTTGTAAATGTAAATATTTTCATAATGTAATGTTTTTTGGGGTTTTTTTTTTGCACTAAAACAAATAGACAAACTTGGAGTTGTCATCATTTATATCTTATTATGCTATTATTTTGCTGGTCCCACCCACTAGAGATCAAATTGGGCTGAGTGTGGAACCTGAAAGAAAATAAGTCTGACACCTCTGATCTACAGAAACTGAAGTGTGGTTTCAGTTGCAAGTGAATTTTAGACCTGGTATGTCGATACTTTTTCAATCTGTGAGGTTCTTTGAATATAGATATATATATAGTTCGTATGTAGTATTAAATAAGTGTTTAACTTCCTCCCATTCTTTTTCAGATGTATAAATAAAACTAAAATTATATGAAGTACTTCTTTTGTATCATAGTATAAATGTATTATTTAGTTCTTTTATGTTAATTTGCTTCTGGCTTTGGTGGTTGTATTGTACCTTTTATACATCCAAATAAAACATTCATTCATTCAAAATAACCAAGTTCAAATGATTGTCCTCTACTAAAAAAATGCTAAAGATATTTTTATGCATATATACGCTGCATATATTTCATGACATATATACTTTATACGTCTTCATGCATGTATACCTGTTAATCTGAATTATTTTATTCTATTAAACCTGTGTAAAAAAAAAAAAAAAGTAGAAAACAGAAGTGCTGTAGTAGAATGTGATTGGAAAACAATGATAGGAAGTTTGGATCTACCGTCACAACAGTCTTATACGGAAATCTGATAATGGACTGAAACCAGGGTTTTGTGATTGTCGTGTTTCTGAAATGCATGTAAACGCTTCTGATCCCATTATTACAAGTATCTGATTACTCCCAGTTATGGTCATGTAAACGGTTTACTGATGCATTCATAAAATAAATAAAAATAAATAAATGAATAAATAATGAATGAATGAATAATGAATCACTGATGCTTTCACTCGTCGGTTCAGTGACACAGCACCCTCTTGTGGTCAAAGAGGAGAACAGAGTGCTCTTACCTGGATGGCATGGCTGACGGCAGTGACGACGACGAGGAAGAGGACGAGGAAGCCGACGTACTGTGGATAAACAATATGTTACTTATATTATCAGACTAAATGATTCAGTAGATTTTTGTGTGTTGATATAAAACTTTGTGCAGAAAAAGCCCATTTAAAGCTCTGATTGGTGCTACAGAGGTCAGAGGTCAGGGGTCAGGGGTGTGTGCGTTACCCGATGCTGATTGGCTGACTCTTGATCTGGTAGAAGGTGTCGCAGTCTGACGGCAGCAGACTGTCCACCTCGATGTCAGCGACGATGCCCGACTCCACCCTGAAAAACAGACAGATTTAGCCAATCAGGAGCCTCGGAGCTGCAGTTCCTCTGGTGTCCACTAGAGGCTGCTGCGATCAAAGGAGAGATACCTGACGAAGCGGGTGAGAGACAACAACACACAGCGAGAGAGAGAGAGAGAGAGAGAGAGAGAGTATGAGGAGAGGAGGTGGCAGGAGCTGAGATGAGATAAAGACGAGGATGAGGAGGAGTTGAACTGAATTACAGATGTTGGACACGAACAGAAACAGTAGAAGAAGAAAGTGGAGGAACATCTGTCAGAAACACGCATTCCAGTCGACAGAAAGTGGGAGGGGCAGCAGTAAAAGCCAGCGTCTGTGTTTTTTTTTTTTTTTCTTGCTGAGTCACTTCCACATGGAGCTGCAGTCGTCCACTGTAAAAGGACACTCAGGATGAAACGGATCAATAAAACAGCAATAATTCAGTTATGGAGCAAAGTGGAGACAAGCTCATTATGTTTAGAAAGGCAGGAAAATTACATCCTTTTAGGGAGGAAATAAATGTGTGCAACGTTTGTTTGTTGTCACTGTGCTTTTTATTTCTATTATTGTTACTATTCCTTACATACGTATATTACTTATATATTCTTATGACTACTTTAATGTTTATATTAAAACTTTTATCCAGTGATTATTAAACATATATACAGGGCTTTCTCTGTGGTCGGCCCCAGACTCTGGAACCCCCCCCACGTCCGAACAGCCCCCATGGTGGAGTATTTTAAGTCTTGTGTGAGTTGTGTGGTCCTCTGTGTCTTTTATTTATGTATGTATGTATTTATTTATTTTTATTTATTTTATGACTTTTAACTTTTTGATTTGATTATTTTCTTTACAGCATCGTTGTACTTTTCTGTACTTATTTATTGTTTTTAGTGCATTTCTTTTAACTGTTTTATTGTTTTTATGATGTGCAGCACTTTGGAAATGTTGTGCATTGGATTGGATATTATGATAGTATAACATAATTACTTATTTATTATTATGCATTATTATTACTGCTTCATTATTTATTCTAGTACTTTCTAACGTGCAATTGCCTGTTTTTTCACTACTGTTTTTACAGTTATTGTTATTACTATTTTCTTGTAATATTTCTTATGTGTGTATATTCGTTGTTCTGCTGCTATTGGAACTTGAATTTCCTGAGGGATCTGCCCAAGGGATCAATAAAGTTCTATCTAATCCAGTCTAATCTAATCTAATCTAGTCTAATCTAACCTTTAAAAAAAATCCCCCTCTTCAATTTGCATCGCCTTCTGCAGAAGTTCTGACACATTTAGACTAAAACCTGCCTAACATGTCTCTGCAATCTGTTTATATTCTCCAACAGGTGATTAATATTCATTTTCCGTCCTACGTCTAAATACCCCCCCCAGACGTCTGTAGACATGAACTCGTGTATTTATTTGTGGAAGCTCAGGGTCAATCCATCATATTGACATGATCCAGACAGTGTTATTGAATTATTAACATATATGCCTCCGATAATGACAGCATGATGCATTACAGCTGAAGAGCAGCATCCATCACATAAGCTTCTGCTATTTACTTTCTTGTAACTGCATGTGAACAAACACGTACTGTTTCAAAAGAACGGACAAAAGTGGCTCCAACAGTAAAACTACTGTCACTTTTCTAAAGAGGAAATGTGTTCCTCTGTGCTGTATTTTTAACCATTTTCAGAGGTTAGCGTTTCTCTATGGTTTAAAGAACACATTCAGTAGGACTTTTTTGAGAAAAAAGTATAGAAAAATCACTGAATTTATTACATAACTGATCTTTTCCTTCATTCATTTAAGTCAGAGGTCACCAATCCTGGTCCTCGAGGGCCGGTATCCTGCATGTTTTAGACGTATCCCTCTTCTAACACACCTGATTCAAATGATCAGCCCATCATCCAGCTCTGCAGAACCATGATAAGGACCGTCAGGTGTGTCGGAAGAGGAAACATCTAAAACATGCAGGATAGTGGCCCTCGAGGACCAGGATTGGTGACCCCTGATTTAAGTGGTTCTATATAGTATTGATATTCTAGACTCTTACCAGTAGGGGTCAGTCTAATACCAGAACACACTTAAGACCAAATCCACCAAAGAATCAACCCTATGTTTCCACAAACTGTATCAGTCACTGAATAAAGTCTAAAGCTCATCGTTTCCACACATCTGTTTTATGGAATCATCAAGTTTTCTTCAAAAACTAAAACTCATAGACGCTTACTTTAACAGTTGCACAAATTAACACTGTGTCTTATAATCTTCACATCAGCTGATAGTTTACATTATAGCTCTGTTAGCTTAGCTCTGTTAGCGTAGCTGTGTTTTTAGACTGAAAACAGCCACAGTAAAACCACTAATCACCTGTTTTCTGTTCGGTTTGTGTCGTCAGTAGCTGAACTAAAGATCTGTTTGGAATCCAATAAACAAGGTCAGAACTGTCACAGTTTAGTCTGAACCGTGGAGCAACAAACGTCAACTTAGCAACGATGAGAACATCCCATAATAACTTTATCCCTTCAAAAGGCACATAATCAAACTCACCCATATAGGAGAAATGCTGACATTTAACCATCAAACTCCATTCTTTATATTTACCGCTGGAGAAAACAACAGCTTCTATTTTTATCACATCTTTTCTTTGACTCTAAGAGTTGTTTCTTTCTGGTTCTCATACTCAACCCAGCCTTGGTGTTAGTTTTCATCACCATGGGAAACCGGCAGTGACTCACTACTCCCTCTAGTGGTCACATGCATACCCCAGCCCATCACTGGAAATAAATTCAGTTCATATCTACAATCAAACACATTGGCATCTTTGAATTGAGAACCTCACAGCTCTTTATTCTAAACACAGTAACGAGTATTTTAGGACACTTACTATTTAAAAGTGCAAATACTACATCATCTAAGAATACAGCTGCCTGTATTTGTCTCGTCCTCATCTTTTTTTAGGGAACAGGTCAAAGAATAGATGTGACTTTTCTTTCAGTTCCTGAGAAAACAGTCCACACTGTAAAAAGTGCTGACGTTAAAAAAGGAGCAGAGGTCGTTTTTATGGTCAAAAACATCTGGAAACAGTTTGAACCACAGACACAAAAACATCTGACGGAGCAGAAATAAACGGATCACCGAGTCAGACCATGACGAGGGCATTATACGACCAGGTTAAAGCCCGGATCTGAGGCTTAGAGGCAGCATCTAAACCAAAGTAAAGTAAAACAACACGAAGAGCAACGAAACTGACTGTTGTGTTTTTTAATCTGGTTTCATGAATTCACAATGTGAAAACAGACCAAGACAGAGCTGCAATGAATGACTAAAAACATACGATGGGATTTTTAAGGATACAAACTTAAATGTGAATATTTGTTTCTTCCTCTACAATGATTAATCTGAGTGACTTTGTTTTGTTTTTTTTTAACCAAATCAGACGCTATTGGCTTTTGGTGTTAGTCACCATTAACTGACATTTTCTAAACCAACTGAGAAAATAAATGATGAATTGATTCGATCACAGTGATAATCTTTAGCTGCAGTCCTAGCGTCAAATGATGTGAAATTAAACATATATACAGTGATTGTGAAAAGTGTGTAGAATAATATCATAAAGTTAGAAAATAGTCTGGAAGTCAGAGAACATCAAGTCCTCCAAAAACAGGGAGAATGCTGAAATAAATGGAAATGGATCTGAAGAAAAAAAAGAGGTTTAAGTCTTGTCTATGTTAAGTGAGACTAAATTAATTGGACTTTAAGGGTCTTAAAAAGAAAAAACACATTTGATTAAGTCACCACAATGAAAAAATTTACTTAAATTTACTAAAAATTCAATTTTGTTCACATTTTCAATTGAAACCCTTAGTAAATGTTTATTTTCCAAGTTTAATTTTACTCGTGTAGATTTAGTTGTTGTGCAAACACTAAAATAATAAACCTAAAATAATAAACCTATTAACCCTTTAGGCGCTGGACTATTTTTTTTCCAAAACTATTCATTTTTGATATGAAGATTTCAAAAAGCTGGAGCTTGGAATTGCTTAAAGTCATACTGTAAAAAAGAAAAATATTGGGTATGACCAAAAGTTTATGTTAATTTACATATTGTGATGTCACATGCTGGCGGCCATATTGGATTGGATTGGTTAACAGTAAAATTTTACTTTGAACATATTTACATGGAAGTTGTTTTTTGTGTTTTTGTTTTTTGTCATCTTAACCTTAAAATAAATGAACTTCAACATTAGTAGGAAGGAAGTAAAAATAGTAAGTTCTGGTATCTTTGTATCCAAATCTGTCCTTTTCTATCCAAACTAAAACTAAATAAGCTCTACTGACTTACTAAACCAGCTCAGGACCACACCTTTAAACTGGATTTACTTCTTCACTTTGAATAGAAACATGTCCTGAAGTGGTGTTAGGACTGGATGGGCACATGTCCGCTATCTATAGGTGGGAGGTGGTAACAAGATTTGGAAACTATTGGGACTATGGTCTGTTGCGGTCAGTTGTGTTGATTGTTGCAATATTGCAACTTGGGCACTTAAGGGGTTAATAAAGTGTTAAAAATGGTTAAAATGTTCTTGGGAGAGAATTTATAAACTCTGCAAAGTCTTGAACAAACACTGGAACTGACAACGCATCTAAACCTGTCAAAACATCGAGAAAATCCTGAATAACACAATGAAAAGACAATCTCTCAAAATATGTATAATATTAATAATAATATCCATGAAAACAATAAAAGGCTTCACACTGTATTAATATGACATGAGATTCTCTTCAATAGACACTGGAAATGTCCTTCGATGCCCAACTTTAGACTTTTAGAGCGTGATGATGTTTTAGAGCCTGGACTTTTATACTTTTACTGCCACAGTCTTTTTTACACAAGCATCTGTGTCCTCCGGAGTAAACAATGTGAGAACTTCTGTTTTAGAGCAGAACTGAGTTTGCTCTAAACTCTATAAATCAGCCTAAAACAGCATCATGTTCAGTCTCAGCCTCTGTTTTGCTTTTGGTTTCTGTCACCACACCCACACATATTTTTTTGGTGTGTGTTTATGGAGCTGTGTGTTTGTTTTGGTTTTTTTTCTGTGCAGGGTTCAGGACTAGACCGGGCCTGTCGCCATGTGTTTTTGCCTCCATTTTCCCCTGGGAAAATACCACCGGCGTGTCAGAGATAATCTTGGATGACTCACTCTAGCGGCAGGCAAAGAGGATCAGGGGTCAAAGGTCGGGCAGGATCGACGAGCGGCCTAGCATACAGTATGTTCAAACATCACACATGACCTCAGCATCATCATCATCATCATTATGACCACAGTATCGCCGTACTCAGCAGTTCTCACTTCTTTTTATAGACGCCTCACACCAAACTCCGCTCAAAACAGGTTGAGTTAATGTTTAGGGAAGATGCGGTTGGAACATCGCTGTTTAAACCAATCAGGGATCAGACAGGAGTCATGTGATCCTGTCAGTGTTTACCCACAAGGCAAAGCTGTAAACAAACAAGTCTAGACTCTTTGAAACCACCTTTCCTAATCTTAGAGTCAGGAGAAAGTGGCCACTTCTGAGGCTGAAAAGTGAAGGGGATGCAGTTCCTAGAATGTCCACCAGGGGTCCATTCCAAAAGCCAGTCAATCCACGTTAATGTGTCAAACTTTACAACAGAAACAAAACATTTCTACAGCCTGGTACAAAGAACGGTTCTGGTCTCTAAAGTTAACTATACTAGCGTCTTCCATGGGGTTGGTTTTCTGTGTTTTATTCAGAATTTTCCTGTATGTTTTCATGGGTTTAGATCAGGGCTGTCAAACATGTAGCTCGGGGGCCTAATGCGGTCCACAAAAGGTTCCAATCTGGCCTGTGGGATGAATCTGTGAAATGCAAAAACTTACAATATTCACAACAATTTTAGTTCAGGCTCTACATACAAGCTGGGAAAAATATTACCATAATAACCCAGAAAAACTTATAACTCCAAATTTTTCTCTTTGTAAATGTAAATATTTTCAAGTCATTTTCCTGAATCTAAACTAAAACAAGTTATCATTTCACAAAAAAACGTAAATATCCTGCACAAATATGAACAAACTGAAATGTCTTAAGAAATGCAAGTGTAATTGTACCAATATTCTGCCTGTTATTAAATGTTTTGTGTATTTGTAGATCCACTGTGATCTGTTCGTTATAATGTACATGTGGAAATGATAAACTGAGGCAGAATACCGTTAAAATTGCACATATTTTTCTTTAAAAATTTTAGGTTGTTCATGTTATTCACATTGTTTTAAAGGATAGTTTGTAGATGTAAACATCAACCTGTATGTATAATTATATGTTGTATATATTTGTCATCTATAGTATAGTGTTAGCTTTTTGTATATTTTAGGAGTAATTAATAGTATTTTAGTAGTATTCATACATTTAATACCTTATCTTGAGTTTATTTGTACATTAACCATATTTCTCAGTATTTTGTGATATTATAGCCTTTTTGTACTTTAAGTGTTTCCTGCTAAATAAAGATGGAGCTGCAAAACAGATTTTCACTGTTCTTGTAACAACGACATTTAAGATCTATTCTATTCTGTTCTAATTAATCATCTAGTTTCTTTATCTTTCACACAACAGTTGTAGTATTTACGTTAAATTCACTAAACGTCCTTTTGAAGTGTACCATATTCACTTTCTTTTTCGACTCCTTTGTCCGTTACATTTCATGCCAGAATGTGTCACAACTTGCCGACACCGTGGGTTGAGCTGTAACAAAAGAAAACCATGTGTTCGACTTGTTTGTCTGCGTCTTTTTTTTTTTTTTTGCAGAGGTTTGGGTTGATACCATCAGTTTGGCGAAGAAGTAATTCTGTTTTTGTGGTTAATACTGTCATTTACTTGGAAAATGCACAGATTACTCATTTAGAATAGTTTCAGCTCAGACATATAAAGTTCAACAGCTTTCATTTTGTTTTGGTTTTTTTTTTAGTCAGCTCAGTTTTGCTAAATCCAAAATACCATTAAACAACAGAGGTCTTGGTTGTTTTCTTTTCATTTCCTGGGTTATATCACCTTAAATCCTCCTAAATCTGGAACTTTAAGTGCAGTCTTTTGCAGCTCTGTAATGAAATGGGCATATATTGCAACTCAGACCTAATAGCAGATAAATATAGGCAAATTATATAAAGATTTGCGGCTCAGAACATTGATAGTGTTACCACCAAACCCAACCTCCCCTGCATTTGTAAAGAAATGACTACGCCAGTCCTGTGCCTGTTCAAACTCTGAAATTCAGCAAAAATACACCTACTATTCCAACGCATCAGGGGGAATTTATCCTTATAATGAACCACCATGAGCAGAGACAATAGTCAGCTTCAATCTTGGTTTTTATATGCACATAAATGGTTCATTTGATGCATAATTTGCCTGTATAACATCTTTATTAACATTAACTCTACTCTGAGACAACTTCCAACACTGATAAACAGATAAAGTGCAACTAAATGGGATTTAAAAGTCTACTTTTACAGTCTTAAAAGCAAACATATGTAACTTTAGTGTCTTTCTGAGATACATAAGCCCATTGGGATGTAGCCAATTAACAAGGAAGTCATTCATCTACTGTTGGTGTTAATTAATACTGTTTCTTTTGTGTCCAGGTGTAAAGGTCAAGAGCCGAATTGAGCCGAACAGCTTCTAGATATCAGATTTATGATTTCATGGAGAAAAAGATAAAAAAAGTGCAACAAAATAAGTGCATAAACGTTAAATGTGTGAACTTTTAAGCGCAGTTCGGTGTGGTTTGGCTCCGCACAGATAACGGTAAAACTTCCGTGACCCACCGGACGAGGTTGAGCGTCTCCGCCGAGTCCAGGATGACGAACACGGTCTGGGGCTGCAGGACCCCGGCCTCCTCCTCCTGGAGTTCCAGCTCGGATCCAGGTCCAGGTCGGGTTTGGTCTCCGGTCTTGATCTGGTCCGAACCGACCGCTGACATGACTCCCAACACGGAAGAAGAAGAAGACGAAGAAGAAGAAGAAGACGAAGAAGAAGAAGGGGTTTATTTCCCAGCAGCCACCGGGTGAGGTCAAAGTCTGAAGAGTGAAATCACAGCATGTTTGACACAAACACGGAGAGAACCGGTTAAATCCGTCAGGAACGAACAGGAGCTCAGACACAAGGAGGAGGATGGAGGAAGAGCCGGAGTGCACCTGGGCACGAGACACGGAGTCTGTAGAAGAGCAGCTGAGAGCATAGAAATACAAGACACAGACAGGACACAGGACTCAGGCACAGCATCCAGACTGAACACAAGGAATGAACAGGAAAAAGTGGAGATGATGCAACATGACTGCCTCCATCCTCCAGTCACATCCATTTTTACACTGCATCAGATTTTACTATTCATGTATTTAAAGTAGTTTGTTCAATGAGCAAAAGAGACTTTTCTAATGATAAAAAGTTATTTATTGTTTTTTTTTTAAACGGAAGGAATGCAAATATAGACAAATGGACAAAAAAAAAAAACCTACGGAAATACAGAAAGTTAAAACTACATTGGACATTGCATTTAACACATTAGAAACATATAAAGGTTTGAATCTTTAATATTTTCTATATTATAGGACACTCCTGTGTAAATATAATGTAATGAATATATTCTTCTTTGTATATTTTTAATATAATTTTTGAGGATTGATGAAATGGTACACATGTAACTTTTGTGCAACTGATGTAAAATTAATTTTAAAAATACAAAAATGTGATGTTTGAAGTTGTGATTTTTCACAGTGACAATATTATTATTACTATTATTATTAATAGTAATAATAATATATTCTTTGTTGAAAAGAATACACATTTCACAGTGATATCTGTTTATTTTCCCTGTTGCAGGCTTTAAATCGTCTTTTCTGCCTGTTCTATTTCTATGTCTGATTCATTAACTCAGGGAGGTGGGCCTTATCAACCTGGAATGATATCCAGTCGACCAATGAGCTTGCGGTGTCTCCTCTCTCGTCCACTAGGAACGCGGCATGGTCTGCAAACAGCCAATGAGCCGCCGCTGTGGCCTTACAGTGGGTGGGGTAGCCATGTTGTTTTGTTTTTATCTCCGCTTTACGGGAAGCGAAAGTGTGGCGGGGAAATCCGAGGTGACGTAAGCGCCGAACACCAATCGGATGAGTGCTGATTGACAGGGGCGATGTCCAATCACAGAGTCGGAAAGAAGCCCAGGAGGTTGTATTTATCTTGCTATTTTTGTTTTTTCTTTTTGGAAAGTTTTTAAATTACCGACGGTTTCATCATCATCACGAGATTAAACGTCACCTCTGAAAAAAAAGAAAACATCTGTTTGTTACATAATAATAATAATAATAATAATAATAATAATAATAATAATAATAGAGGCCAAAAAAATAGTAAACATCAAAAGTATGTAAGAAATAAATCATACATTTTAAATTAAGCATTCTATCACCAAATATGCTCTTGTTTTAATTTTTTTTTAAATTTTACTTCCTAGGTTTGTCTGCTGTCTTCACTCTTTAATTTTTGTGTATCCATTTCTCTCTGTTTATATTATAACAGGCTATCTGCAGGTTTGATGATGCCAAATTTATTTTTCCATTAAACCTGAAAGCTATTACGTCTTGTCAGCTTTACTTTGTGGCCTCTGTGGATTACTCTGTAACCTGGATAGTGTAAGTACTAAAAAAATAGATACTTACCAACAGTGACAAAAAAAACCCAACAATAATATAATAACAGTCTGTTCTTGTAGGAAAAAGCAGCTAAGTGACTAATCTGTTGCTATCACACTGAAAAAATGTGATATAATTTGATATTTACGTTTTAAAAAACTTTAACTTATTTAACTTTTGAGATGAACATCTGCTATAGCAAAAATTATATAAAAGAACAAATCACTGTACAAATAAATATGGGTATTTCCAGTCCACTAGCTAATCAGTCTATGCAACATAAATATTATAATTATTAGGCTAAATAGAATTTATTAAAAGGTTATATTGTGAAAAAAAAAAAGTTATTTTTCTATCAGAAATCAGGTCTGAGAGATCTAAAATTAATGTAAACACATGAAAACATTCACTGTGCTGAGATACAGGTATAAAGTGCTTTTCCTGAACACCCTGACATGCTATTCCATAATGTCCATATAATGGTATCCATGGCACCAACAGGAAATGGGGCGTGAGAAGCAGCTCATCTGGATTTAAAGAGAACCAGAGAACCAGGCCATGTGGAACAGGGTTTAAAGAACTGGAAAACAGCCGGATAGAACGGTAATTAACCATCGATGTGGTGTTTTGAGCTGAAACTGAAAGTTGTTGTTGTGCGACTTACACTTACATTAACTTAAATAGAGTACATTATACAATATCCCTCATAAGTAAATAGATAAATCAACATCACAAACCTCACTGTTTAAAACTAAACCTTTACTTGTCACGTATATACTTATATTAATTTATCTTATCATGTACTGTTCTTTTCATGTCACTAGATGGTGCTGTTGCTTCTTTGTATGTTCTTCTGACACGTTTACTGCAGTAGAATCTGAATTGACGCGAGAAGATGATAAACATCCAGATACTCATTTGTTCAGTTTTCATGTTTTATTTCATTTATTACCTCATAAACATTTCTCATTTTATTTTCTTACAGAAGGGCATGATGGGAAACAGACATCAACAGGATGGAAGGCAGTGGCCGGCCACTAACCGATAACCTGCAATCAATACTTAATAATCAATAATAACAGGATACCAGAAATACAACAGGAAGAAGAGAACACACTCGTGGTGCTGTTACACCTGGAGAGAGTGAGAGAGAGAGATGATAGCGGATGCTGTTGTCACGGCAACAGTATGATGTGACCTAGAATCCAGTGGTTACTATAGTAACACGGGGCTGGCAGAGGCTATGGGAGCCACCGGTTACCATAATAACACTGGGCAACAAGGCCTGGGAACTTAACCATGGTAACACTACTGAAGAACCCCACTGGTTACTACGGCGACAAGTGATTACATAACAGCTCTGGTCACAAAAATGATGTCTGTCAACTGAGTGACATCATAGCTAAGCCCCCGTCTGATTGGTTTTTGATTCTAAGTACCCCTTTACTATCAAAGTGGACTAGGTCTGGACTGATACTGGATACTGGTACTGGTTCAGAATTAGTTCACCTTCTGGACCTGCTAAAAACCAGTTTGCCTTTCCATAGGCTAAAGGCCAACCATGAACGTCCTAATGCGCTAATGCCAATCGCTAAAGCTAATGCTAGGTGCTGTATGTATAAGGCTTGGTAAAATGCAGAGGCTGAGTTTCTCTATGGGGATAATAAGCTAAATTAATCTTAATTTTAACCTTAACCTAAAGTCATGTCATAGCATTAGTGTATAAAACAGCAGTTTAAAACCAATAGAAAGACACATGCTAGCTAGCAGGCTAACTGTAGGTTACCATTTTCAAAATACTACTGTTGTTGGGTCATAGAATGGAGTTTAGAGTTTATCAGATAATGTCCTTCTTTCAGTCTGTGGTTGCCTTGTCAATATAAAGCCTAAATCTTCTTCTTGATCGCTATATAAAGCCTAAATGAAGATTTCATGTGTTTGGAGATGTTTGGTTATAAATTTTACAACCATTAGCGGCTAACAGAGGCAGCTCACTACTCCTTATGTGTGTGCTATGTGCTAAGGCTAATGCTAGGTATCATGTGTATTGTGGGTTAAATGCAGAGACCAACCTTCCCCACAGGGATAATTAAGCAAATTAACCTTTGACCCGTTAGACCAGGACCGAGATCTGGACCTTTGGACATCAAAACAAAGGGGAAAGTTGAACCCATTCCGAACTAGAACCAGTACCAGCCCAGAACCAGCACTAGGTTTGCATTTGTAGAAAGAGGTTAGAGTCAGTACCATCACCCACCCCTGAACAAACTGACTCCTCAACCACTTGTATGCATGTGTGTACTTTCTGTGCCAAAACACTGCAAGTAACAGAATTTATTCATGCCATTTGGTTAAGTTTCATGCGAGTTGCATCCTTGTGTCGGTCTGAATATAAACGAAGGTGAAAACCCTGACGGTCTCCATGGTAACAGCAGCCTTGAACAGTCCACAACACTGTGACCGTGTGAAAAGGAAGAATTAGAGAGTGACAGGATGTTTCACAGGCTGAAGGTAGAAAAATCACTGCAGAGTCAGTGTGAAGAAAAAAACAAAGAAGAAACCCACTGTGATCAGAATATAACCAGTAAATTAAAAAAAAAAAAAAACCAACAAAACAAAACAATAATAACACTTTGGATTAAAAACCACAAAATAAATACAAGACCACAGATGGAACGACGGAACATCATCTGATTTGGCACGAGAAAAAGTTCATTGAAACTGTAAGGCAAAATCTGAATATACGAAACCAGAGCCCGGATCAGTCCAGTGGAGGTTAAACCTGTTTTCAACTGTTGAACCTGGAACTACACACACAGTTGTTGAGGGTGGAAAGTCAGACCTGGCAACAGCTAACTGGTTCTAACTGGATTAAATACTTTGTCACGAAATGGACACGAAATGGACAGAAGTATTGAGACGCCTGATTGTCACCACGGACATTAATTAGAAGTTTGTGTGGAAATTTTATGGTTTGTGCTTGTGTTTTTGTACCAGTTAGCAACAAGTATCACTAGTATATTTATTTATTTAGTGTAGCTGACTGGGGCTATAATTAAACTAAAACCAACATATTTAACCATTATAGTCTGACAACTTAAAACCTGAAGTAAACCAGCCTGCAGACGTTTGGGTGCATTTGTGGAGATAGTTCATGCAGAGTATTGGTTGAATCACTGCAGCATCTAAAACCACCACCAGTTGATTTAAATGAAACTGATGTGATTAACCTGCATTATCAAATCTGTGCAAACTCACTGCATTGTGTTTAACTCTGACATGCAAATGTGCACACGTATCAACAGGAAATCATCTTAACAGTGATGACAGAAGGAACAAAACACATAAATGGCACAGATTAGCACTACTATGTTGTTGGCTAGCGTGTGTTTTAGCAGTTAGCTTGTGAGCAAAAGTTCTGTTGTGCTACTTTCTAGTCAGGACAGTTTTAGGTCATTCCTGGTATTTCTTTCGTTAATTTTATTATTCTGTCTGACAGATCATTAAAAATGTACCCTAATATGTGCCACTCTGTTCTGTTAGATAAATTCAATGTTATAAAACACGTGTTAAACGTTAAAAACAGGGCAGGTTTTGCAGCTGAAATTAGCTCACTCCTCACAAAAACCAAAAACGTTCAAAGATTTTGGTAGTTTCGCATCAGATGGGTTACAAACTTTTAGCCTAAACAACAATAACCTGTTGGAAAATATCAATTTTAACAAAGCATGAACTCACTTCCTTAGATGTTAGAACTTAATTTCAGGAAAAAAATGTTCTTTTGTAATAGATTTTCACTTAAGAGATTTAAAGTTTATCTCTGTTTACCACTTCGACTATGGATGCTGCACTGGATAAGTTAACAGAACTGTTGATGTGCGTTCATTTATTTAAATGCATCCCAAACTGAATGCTTAACTGAATCTATGTGTGGTATCCAGACCAAAGAATCAATGAGAAATATTTAAATAGAATATATATATGTATATAAAACAATGATCTGATATATTAGCCAACAACATCACTACCTCTGAATACTGAATACTTAGCGCTGAATATGTGCTTTGGCACATGAAGAAAGTGCACATTGGACTGATACAACACAGCACTGTTCAAATGTTTCATACCAGCGCTGTCAGATGAGAAGAGTTTAAGTATCGGAACCACAGGCTTATTCTGACCAAGATTATCATCACATTATCTTCACTGTTGGAGGGGAAACCTCTTATGTCCCAAACGGTTATTTTTCAGGAAAGCGGAGAAAAGATGTATATTGTAAATAAATGAATGGAGTTAAGACATGTAGTCACAAGCTGTTTTTGACACGTTTCATTGGTTAAATATTTCTAAAATTGTCAGGCCAACGAGAAGACTGTGCAGTAGAATCATTTTATGACAAAAACAAAAGGATTTTCGAGGTTTCCGCCCGACAGTGACGATATATGTCTAGTAAGATTGTGTTAAAAAAGTTGGTAGCGATGCATTGAAGGGGACTGAACTTTGTACATAATCTAACATCTGGCAACGCTGGTACAGACTGGTTGGAAGCAAACATTTCTGGCAACAGGAGAAAATCAATTTCCGTACAAAAAAAGCGAAGATAGCCCAAGGAAAGTCACTCAGAAAGTTTCAAACATCGTTCACCACATGGAAACAGCTGAAGATGATGATGACGCTGTAAGGCGGAGTTACTGGCCATTTCCTTCCACTGAGGGAGGAGAGGACGACACACCACTGGAGTCTGCTTTACACGCTAAAAACACGCCAAAAAACACGCCGTGACAGCCAGAGACACGCACACACTGAGCACCAGTTAAGACAGGGAATTAAAGGACAATCAGGACATTTCACGGAAAAATCTGGAGCAAAAAGCGTTTGATTGAGTTCAGTTTCACCTTTGAGTCACATTTCTTTCCCTTTGAACAGATTTAAAATAAAAAACCCACACACACTTACGTCTCTTGTGTTTTTGTGTCTTTTCTAACATTTGTCTGAGGAATCTGACGATAAATCACTCATTCACTTTTAAGATCAACACTCAGTTTTTATAAAGTGCTTTTGTGATTTTAATCGCTTTTAGTTGCTATGTATTGCTGCAAACCCAGTCTTTAAATGGGGTTAAAATGTACCTGTTTCACTGTTTTACAACATGTTATTTCCAAAATCCTTGACTAATCTTAAAAATAACAAGTGGGCTCTATAATTAAACTCATCGTGAGTTGCAGCTGTAATTAAATACACAATAATTACAGATAAAACGCAATGAAAAGAGGATTTAGTAAAATGTCCGATTGTTCCTTTAACCCCCCCGTGGAGCCAACATGGCCGCTGCTGCACCCAGACTGAGCATGTGCGGCTCTGGGTGCGTGGAGGTCTGCGAAGTGTGGAGGAACAGCGAGCGTTGACCTTTAATCTTTACACAGTCACATGACCATGGGGCCACAGGAGAATAAATTATATTTACAAAAGTTGACTCTTTGTTTTCTTCTTGCATCAAGCAAACAACAAACACAACCCAGATTCATAAACACAGAAATATCCAACGAGACGTCTGTCTGCAGTTCATCATAGCATCATCATCAGAACAATAAGAATATCAATAGTATTTGCTTTTTTCACTATCAAAACACTTTTCCAAAAGGTGTTCAGAGACAGAGAGATACCATAAATACTGGAAGTGAAGATGATAAAAACAACCCAAGTCTTAGGATCAGATTGGCTCCGTCTAATCGCTGGATTGAGAGACGCTACAGTCCGTGGACCTGTAGAGTCTCAGAGTTCAGTCTGATCTCTGCCTCCACCCGAAAACCACCACCACCCATCAGTGTTCGCAGACGCCTCCTAACTCACACGATATTTTCACCATCAGTTAATCTGTCAGTTTTTTCCACATTCATTTGTCCCTTTTGTAAAACAAAGGCTTTAGTGGGACGAAAGTTCAAACTGCAAGTGTACTCCGAAACAGCAGGGATTCTAAATATTCATGGACACTGGATGAAGACATTAGAATCCACTGATGTTCTGGTGACTTTTAAGTCAATGCATTGAGACAATGATGAAGAAAAGTTGTCAAAATTATTGAAGTTTAATTTGTTTCACCCACCAAATCTGTCGTCATTATAACACAGCTTCAATAATTATGAGAAATTCTTAATTTTGGCTGTTTTTCTAACAAAGCTGGTGAGACATGTAGATTTTTGACAAATTTTTGAAATAGTAACATTTTTCTTTACTTATTATGGTCCATATTTTGATGGCTTATAAAATGGGAAAGGTTAGAGATATCAGTATAGTTAATATTGAGCACTGATAGGAAGTCATATATGGACGTTCATTTGGGCTCATGACCTTTGACCTTGAAGGGTCAAACTTAAGGTCACCAATGTCTATGTTTCAAAATGTCATTGTTTGAAGTGATTAATTTGTCTTCTTTTTGTTTCCAAATTTCTTAGTAATTAAATTTTTTTTTTGTTGTTTTTGTCAGACTGAAGAAAGTAATAATGTCTTAATCGTTTAAGGAAGTGATGCTTTCGAAACTCACAGATTAACTGATGTGTATTTTGTTACTGACAGTTTGTTTTGTGGAACCTGCAGTATCTCCTTCCACCAGCAGAGGGCAGAGCGCCTTCACCTCGCAGGCTGCTGGGTAATGGAGTTTACCTCCGGACAGATGATGAGATGGGTGGGTTTGGAGGTGAGACAGCAGGAGGAGGAGGGTGGGGTCTGGGGAGGGGGAGTCAGTCTGGGTTTAAATGTCTGAAGTGCACAAGGACAGATAAGCCTGTTTCTTCTTCTTTCTTTTTTTTTTTACGTCTCAGAACTTTCTCCGTCTGGGTCTGACAGATCATTTCATATTTCATTTCAGCTCAGAAAATCTTTGAAAAACGGGGGAGAATCTCTTCTTCTTTAATCTCTTCTTGAATCCAGCAGCAGCAGAGTTTTGCTTTAGTTTGGATTAAATTGTGTGTGTGTGTGTGTGTGTGTGTGTGTGTGTGTGTGTGTGTGTGTGTGTGCATGCACATGTGTGTATGTATATATATATATATATATATATATATACTATATGTATGTGATTATATTTTATAATAAAATTCCATTTGGTTTTTACATTTGTTTGTGCTTTTAATGTGAAGCACTCTGTAACTTTTGCTCTGAAAAGTCTTACATAAATACATTGTCTTTCTTACTTTATATCTGACTGTATTATAGGAAACAGCCAATTAGACCGCTTCAAAATCTGTTACCGGGCAGATTATTCTTTACTTTTTGGTCACTAAAAGTCCCACATAAATAAATTGTTATTTTAATACTTCATATTTGACTGTTACAGGACACAACCTTTTAAAGAGGTTCAAACTCTGTCACCGGTCAGATTTCTATGTAACTTTTGTTCTTAAAAGTTCCACATAAATAAATTGTTACTTTCTTGCTTTATATTTGACTCTATTAAGGGAAGCAGCCAATCAGGGAGCTTCAAAATCTGTCACTGGGCAGATCATGGCACAGTGAAGTTACAGTTTAAACTCTAAAGTGTGATTTTATTTTTTGAATATGATACAAACTCTGATGTCTGGGTGGAGTTATCTTACTGGCAACAGATGCTGAGGCTCATGGGTGATGTAGTGTTTCTGCTAAAAACTAAACTTTACTAAGATTTTACAGTGAGAAGATATATCTGAAGCTCCGCCCCCCTCACTGTCAGAGTCAGGTGATATGAGAGAAATAGAGAAGCCATCTTGGAGAAATCATGCAGACGAACCACCAAAGTTAAATACACAGAGAGCTCAGATTGTGTGTGTGTGTGTGTGTGTGTGTGTTTTTGTGTGTGTTTGTGTGTTAATTATTAAAGACCCCGCCCTCTTCAGCATCATCATTCCTCGTCCAATAGAATCACGTGTTCTCCCCCTCTGCTGCTGCAGCTAGCTCCTCCCCTTCCTCCTCCACGCTCTCCACTATTGAATGGTGGAACTGGAGCTCCTCCCCCCTGCCGGCACGTGATAGGACCTCCATCCAGCGCCGCTGTAGTTCCTCCACCTCAGCACTGAAGTACAACGTCAGGTGACTTTGGGAGATCTTGAAGGCGTTACGTCGCTCCAGACGGTCACATGATTCAGGAAGGGAAACCTCGAAGCCAATCAGAGGGATGCTGCGCTGCGCCTTCACGTCCTGAAGGGGAAACACAAGGAGCACCGTGTAAACTGAACAGTCCAGTCAGCAACAACACAAACTTCACACAAGTGCGTGGAAATATTACATGCTGAACCTTTAAGAATGTGGTTTTATCCAGTACAGGCCTGTCAAACTCATTTTAGTTGAGCCGCCACATTAGCCCAACACGATCTGGGCTGCACTGTTAAAATAATATGATCTCCTATAAATAATAAAACCTCCAAAGTTTTGTCTTTGTTTTAGAGATAAGAAAAGAAAATGTTTACATGAACAAATTATCCTTTATAAGAACTGTGAATGACATGAACAACTTGAAATTTGTTAAGAAAAATAAGTGCAATTTTAACAGAATGTGTCTTGGATGATTTAATTGAAAAAGGCAAAAAAAAAAAAAAAAGCCTCTCCACAGGCTGTAGTTGGATGATAATCCACCAGGGGACAGAAAAAAAAACACATATCGGGTCATACACAATAAGTTCTTAAGGAAAGTGTTGATACTGTTGATAAGATAAAGGTCTCAGAACCTGGCGTAGCAAATATGATACAAATGGTTTTAAAAGGTAAAAACATGCTTATTATGCCACATACCATTCTTACAGTAGTGACACAGTGGGTGATATTCTTACATGTGGAAGGTAATTCTATCTCATTTAGACTTCTGGAACAGTCTACACTGGCAGGTAGCTGCTTCTTATTCAGGAACCAGTGTTAAACCACTGTTAAAGCTGCACATCTAACAGGTCTATGGTGATGTAATATGAGGGCATCCTTCCCATCTTTGTATTCTGGAAAATTAATACACTCCAGCACTCATCCAAGAATTATCTGATGCCCTAACAGTCAACTCTCACTGCAGTAACTTCTCTGAAGGTTGCCTGGCAACTGCCAACGGGCGATAAATAATTTGACACACATTTCACAGTCGTAAAACTGGCATCCATCCTGTCATCTGACTAAGTGAATTTATTTAAATGTGGAAGTGTTCCTTGAATTACGGGGTTTCGCACCTGTGGAGCTCCGTAGATGTAAAGCACCAGGGGTTCGTTCTCGGGGACGACGAACCAGGCCTTCTGCCAACCCCGCCCCCCTCCTTTCTCCATGTGGTGAAGAAAACTACAAATCACACTGTTCTCTGCTGCCAGGGAGGCCTGTTTCTATGGTAACGACAGGAAACGAGAGGGAAAGAGTGAGATTTCTGACAGAGACGACCTTCTGCAGTCCGTCCTTCATATTTTCATAACATTTCACATCGTGTACAAGCGATACTGCGACAGCTCCTTAAATCTTCCTCAAATGTGAGATGCGAAGTGTCAGTGACGTGACGCTAACCTCCAGGATAGAGCGCCTCCTCTGGGTGCTGCTGGTCAGAGCAGCAGGTGAAGGCGACACACCCACCAGTGTAGCGTAGCAGTCCACACAAACACGGTTTGTTCGGTTGTTGTCATACGAAAGCCGAGCACGAAACTCTGAACATTTCCCACAAACCACCTGGTGAATCACAGATGTCAGTTATTGTTCCATGTGTGACAGTGTAAACATGTTAACCCTTTTAAGACTACCATTATAACAGGCACAAACTGTCAGAAAATGCTTTTTTTTTTTGCCAATTCTTTTGAATCTTTGTTCTTAACTTTCAATATCTGGACATAAATTATCATTATTATATGTAATAAATCCTTAAAACAGTGTGTTAGAGTTAAAAAAAAACAAAAACAAAAACAACACACACACACACACACTAACACACATTTATGAAAAATAACTGTAATGAAACATAATGAAAATTACAGAAATAAACTGTCAACATTTTTTGTCTAGGTCATTCTGTGTCCATGTTCCAGCTTCTTATTTTTTTATTATTTCTAGTCATTTTTATCTTGTGTGATAGTCTGTTCATTTTCTGTGCAGTTGAAGACAGAGTCCCTCATTTCACTGACAAAAACATCCATGATCTGCTTCTTTTACAGACACTGCATCTCTTTCTGCCCTTGCTAGCTCTCTGCATATAGATTTACACATAAATACATTTATATAATATCATACAGCTAAATAATGCAGCTATATAATATACAGCTAAAATACAACTATCAATGAATTATATTTTAATAAACAATAACTATACTTTAACTTGTTTTATTTATTTGATTTTATTGTTTTTTAATCCTTTTATTCATTTTTATTGTGCTTTTAGTCGTCTGTACAGCACTTAGGTCCACTGTGGTTGTTTTAATAAAGTGCTTTATAAAGAAAGTTGGATTGGATTGGAACTAAAAAACATGCAAACATACATTGAAAAAAGGTGAAAAAAACAAACAAACAAAAAAACAGGGAAAGTCGACAAAAACATAGCAAAACACTCTAGTAGAACACTCCACAACAGCACTATCACGATTACATATAATTATTTACAAGAATTCACCGCAAAAACACTCCTAAAACCTCGCTAAAAGACTGATAAAATTGATATAAATCTTCCATCTCTCTCTCACCGACTGCACTCTGCTGCTCTCTGCTCTGCCCAATTCCACCCCTCCCCCTCAGCCAGCGCAGGCCTCTATTCTAATGTGTTACACAGCAATAGAAAGAACCGAATCCCAGGTTTCGGATGACATTTGGATTTTGTCAATAGCGCAAACGGTGCAGGAGTTTTGGTAATTTGAATGACAGCGGATGCAAAGACGTGGCGTCGGAGAGACAACCGTCTTCAAAGGGTTAATGCTCTTCTGTGTTTTAAAAACCATACGTACGTGTCCACAGGCTTTACAGTGGTGTCTTCTCTTAGTGATGGAGTTAAACGGCTCCTGACATTTCATACACAGAGTGACCTCCTTCTCTCTGATCGGAGTCGGAGCTCGTTTCCCCAGTTCCACACAGCTCTGAGCGTTTGGGGTTTGAGAAGAACATACGTTTGTTACTGGTACATCCACATGAATACAAACTCAAGCATCAATATAAGCATCACATCCGCATTTCAGAAAGCTGGATAAACCTTTCACCCAAACAGGCTCTGTAAACTGAAAAAATACAGTGGTATATGGTTGGATGGAAACATCAAGAGCTATCCAAAAGTCTGCTGTTACATTATAGCACAAAATACATTATAGTACAAAATATGCACATTAATTCTGCACAATCTGACAATCTGGCTTTATTCTGACCTTACCAAATCCTTGAGACAGACTGTTGAAAATTTATTTATGCTTTTCCAAAACGATCAGACTGTAATGTTAGCTTGGGATGAGTTAAATGCTAATGTTAGCTAATATATATATATATTTAGTTTATTTATTTATTTATTTTATTTTCCTTTTATTTTAAACTTATTACTAAATGTAATGAGTTTTTCCCTCTATTTTCTTTTCAGATGTTAAAAAATAGGGTAGTAGTGAAATTATAACAATTCTTTGCATTTATACGACTTAAAACAGCAAAATGACATTATGTTTTGTGACCAATACACTGAGCATGGCATTGACAGGAAGATGGCCGCCACGTGAATTATGGTCTAGAACAAAAACAACGATATAAAGTGGCTCAGTTTTGGAATAATTGAGTTTTGTCTGTTCGTTGTAAAATAATGAAATATACTAAATAGTTTGGACAGAAAAAGGCAGAGTCAATTCATCACGCTTTACATAGAGAAAAGGAACAACAGATCAAGACACTAAAAAATATATAATTAAAAGAAAGTAGAGAGCACATGAATTCACGATAAACGACAAATTATTAAAATGATTAAAATGAGAAGCAGAATTTCAGAATTCAGAGGAAATTAGTTTGCTCTATAAAGCATGAAATACTGAACTATTTGAGTCTGTAGTAAATAGGCTACGGGTCTCAGTGGAAACTACAGAAACACTACTACATGGCCAAACATCAAAACCAAAGAAATGACTCTCGTCCAAACCCACAACACGACGCTGGCATTTAATCGCACTTAGCCCACTATAAACCAAAGTGGCCTCATTTTCAACAGTCACATTAATTTAATGTTAGGTTAGCATTTAGAGGAATGGTGTAAGCATCAGACACGCCTGCACACAGAGCACATGGTAATCAGACAGGAAACTAGTATTTATCATGTATACAGGGACATTATATCATATAAATATGAAATTTAAGTCAGACTTCAGACATTACGGTCTCCATTTTACAACCAGGGTCTTTGGGCTGGGAATCGAAGTTCATATTAAACGGGCTGGGGGTAAATATGACAAATGCATGGGGCCCAGCATTCCCAGTGGATATAAGTTAGAAGTTGTGTAAAGTTTGTGTAAGCTCTGGAGTAAAAGAGAGGCTTAGAAGCAGGGAGTCGGATGTCCAAAGTTAAATTTCACTTTCGGTTTCATGTAAGTTATGGTAGTTATGACACTAAAAAGCATTAAAAAAAGCATTAAAAGTCCTTAAATAGATTTTGTGAAAATGAAGGCCTTAAATGACATTAAAAAGCATTAAATTCAATGTCCAGAGGCGTTAAAAAATGAAATACACTTAATAGAAAAAAAGCATTATCACTCATGATTTATTTAGATTATATAAACATTTAATTATTTTGATTGGAAGTATAGTGTGATGATTGACAGGCAGAACCCTTTAATCGTCTATTATTTATGCCTTATACACAAAATCCAAACACCGGGTAATTGGAATGCAACGCGCTGTGAGCGTGTTCATGCTGTGACGAAAGAGCGGAGGGAGTATTAGCAAATGTGGGAAAAATGGTAAATGCAAGTTTGAGCAGCAGTGATTGAGGAGGAACTACTGAGAACCTGTTAAAGCCTGTTGAAGATGAACCGTCATGTGTTTATAAAACTATATATAAAAGTGTATGTGCAGTGGGGCGTGGGCATTAAATGTGTTTAAAGTGACATTATAAAGGGCATTAAAAAGCATTAAATTAGATTTGCTGATACCTGCAGAAACCCTGTCGCGGAACGCACCCCCACGTATACACCTCCCACCCCTACACCACATACCCCCCAGAAAACAGGTACAACTTTTCATCATATAGAAGGTAGTAGATACTGGATGTGATACACATTTTGCTCATTTGAGATCTGCGGATTACAGGAATATTGACATAATGGGGAAGACTCTTGGCTCAGCTCCTCGTGTTTACTAGACCAGCCAACACCCTGTTTCTACCGTCCATAAAGGGAAAAAGTCATTAAACTGGAGGGATACGAGCTGCTTTAAAGTTAGCAGAAGGTTAATTCTCCAGGAAATGGAGGTCAGTCGGTGTGCGATGGAAGTAAATCTGTTTGTGCGTTACCTACCGGGGAGTGTGGTGGTGTTGATTCGTCGTCTCGTAGTGAGCAGTTCAGGTGTCTGAAACTCTCCATGGTCTGTTCATGCCTCTGGATGGTCGCCTGGATGGCCTGAAAAACACACAGGTCATTAATGTACTGTATACAGAACCAAAGCATACGTTCAGGACAGCAGCAGTCAGATAAAGCATTTGTCTCAGATGTTCGTGTGAATATTTTCTTAAAGGAGTGATATTTGACTTTTTTTTTTTTTTAAACTGAACTGGTTCCTTTTCCATCCTTTCCCTGTGCTCTCCATAAACTGTAAATG
>JAPQRP010000028.1:6517577-6530192 GCA_037367295.1 Apogon hyalosoma
ACCCTTTCAGGGGACAGCAGGTAGTCACTAGTCGCTTTTCCACTGACCCTCAAATTGCGTGAATATAACTTGCGCATAAAAATTTACCTAAAAAATTTTTGCCAAAACTCTCGTTTTTCGAACAAAAGGTTTGTGTTGGCCAGAGGTGGTTTTTCAGCTGTAGCGCAATTGGTATATCACACAAAACTGCAACGGAAAGAGTCACGTTGAAAAAAGGTTCAAATAAAATAACATAAAGTTCTGATTCATTCTTTTTACAGTGTGTTTTTTCAAGGTCAGCCCACTTTGAACAGCCTACGAACGTACCCTCTTGTACATCCTGCACCATCTTGTATTAACTTCACATGGAAGCGAGTTACTTCGTTTGATAGACAAGTACATGAAACTTTAATTAAGCCTCTAACCACTTCTCAGCTTCATATTAATCTAAAATAACAAGCACCACTATCCAACATCATGGCATTAGCGGCATCTCAGTTTGAATCCAGTATTTAAATGCAACTGGGTGGAAATAAATGAAAAAAAAAAACACTGTTTTTAACCGAATTTAAACGGACAAACTGTCATGAGAGACACGAGGGCGGGTCCATCTGAAAATCATATTATTATGTATATATAGTAATTAAATGAACAGTATCATTACAGATGAATTATAGATGTTTGTTTATAAGTGGTCGCTCCCATCTGCACGTCTGTCGACAGGATCACACACAAACTTCAGGGCTTTCTATGAAACTCTGCCGACGGGTAGGACATGGATTAGATTATGGAGCAGATTCACGACAGTTATTGAGAAATTCTACTGACAGACGCAGACACATAACCTTACTGGGGGTTGAGCACCATTTATTTTTGGTACTTTAAGTCATTTAATGCTAATAGTTTGGTATTTTTACTTAAACAGCAAAACAGGAGTATTTTTACACTACTGCTATCATCACATTTTACAACACAACCATCTATAAGATTTATGGAAAATGCATGAGCCATAAAAGAACCAGACCGGTTTGAGCTGTAAGAAAGGCAACAGAAACTCAACTAAGCACTGATTAAAACCGAGCTCCACAGAAGAGCATCTGTGAACCTACATGTTGAACTGTGAAGCACATGAACGACAGCAGCGCGTCACTGAGCGGCCACTTTATTAGGTACGCCTAGTACTGGAGAGGTGGGCCAAATAAAAGCGGTCGATGAGCGTATTCTAAGTCATAACTGAGAATCTGTTAGGAAAACCTTGAAAATCCTCTGATTCTTTCATCGTCTTCCAATATTTTATAAACCAAATAATCAATGAATGAATTGAGAAAATACCAGAAATGAATCAACACTGAACATAATCCCTCTAGACCACGGGTGTCAAACATGCGGCCCGGGGGCCAAAACCGGCCCCTGGGATGAATGTGTGAAATGCAAAAATTACACTGAAGATATTAACGATCGAGGCTGTTAAAATCATTTTAGGTCCATTCAATCTAAAGTGGGTCAGAACCAGTAAAATACTATCATAATAACCTATAGATAATGAAAAAAGCTCCTTTTTCTTTTTGTTTTAGTGTAAAAAAAGTTAAATTATACAAAATTTTTACATTTACAGACTAGCCTTTTACAAAAAAATGTGAATAACCTGAACAAATATGAACAACCGGAAATGTCTTAAGAGAAGTATGTGGAATTTTAACAATATTCTGTCTTTTATTAAATGTTTTGTGTATTTTTTAGATCCACTGTGATCTGTAAGTGGTGAGGCACATGTATAAATGATAAACTAAGGCGAAATATTGTTAAAATTGCACTTAATTTTATTAAGAATTTTCAGGTTCATATTTTTTCATGTTATGTTCAAGTACACTTTGTAGATGTGAACATTTTCATTAAGGAATTTTACTTTTTTTTCACTCAAAAACATAGAGAAAACTTTGGAGTTGATATTATTTATAAGTTCTTATCCTATTATTTATATTATTTTACTGGTCACTTTATATCATTATTAGACTGTATGTGGCCCCTGAACTAAAATGAGTTTGACCCCCCCAATCTAGACAGTATAGAAAATGGGACCATTATGTCTGTTTCATTCAAGGGAACCTGTAGTGAATTTTCATTGCTAATTATTTCATAAGATCAGGTATAATAGTAGCGGTTCCGTCAGGTAACTAATGTTTTAGCCCCTCGCTGTTGTGTTTTATTGAATATTGATGTTTCTAAACTATATGGACATAAATATTGGGACACATCACGTCTACAGCTGTAAGATGTCCTGTTCATGACGATTTGAGATAAAAACATCAATATCTCCTTAAAGTTTAATGGGAGATTTTATGAAAGTAGATAGTTAGGTGTGGTAGAAAATTATTATTTACAGTCAGAGCATGAAAAATATTTTAGAAATTTAGAGGTAGAACGTTTAAAATCATAGTCATGGATAAAAAAAAACAAATCAGTGTTGAGAAATTAAGTAAAAATCATCTCTGAGGCATTTTGGAAGCAAAGATAACAATTAAAACCAAACGAACCAATGCAATAATAATATTTATCCCAATATAAAACCATATTCTGACATTAGTCATTATTGTTTTTATCCCAGACCCATTAGAAAAGAAACACCTGAATTCAACGTGTCCACATACTTTTGTCCATATCTTCAATAGAGACTGAAATAAACTCATCGAACTCAAATTAAATGAAATGAATGGATGTCAGGTTATGCAGGTTTCAGGAGAAGACCACATGAGCCTCTTACCATCTTCCTGATGGCGGCGTTGGAGTGTTCTGCCGCCGTCGCAATCAGCTCCAGAGACTCTGCAGACACCCACAAACACACAGACGAACATGAAATGATAGTGTACAGTCCAACGTAACACCTGCTTTGGATTTTTGCGCATAAACTCAATGAAGGTGGTGCGTTTGTTCTCGTACTCTGGGCGTCCCCGTAGTCCGGCGCGTCCTCCGGCAGCCGGTGCAGATAATCTTTGAGCAGCAGCTCGTAGCGAGGAATCCTCTGCACCGGCTCCAACATGTGATGCTGCAGCGTCAGGTTTCCACAGCGCTCCTCCCTCTGCACGGCAGCAACAACAGGTGAGTGCATGTTCAGTTACTCACACCCGGGATGGACGTGTTTAACAGTTCTTCATTTTTTAACGTTTGGATCCTTACTCGTGTTTGTCTTTTGGGTTTTGAGCTGAAAATCTGTTCTACACCAGCTTTGGTTCATTACTGTTGTTTCCAACCATGTGATTGAACCCTCAAACCTCAGTATAATTTACTACCCTTTAGAGTCATTCAGGATAAAAACTTAAAAAAAAAAAACTTGAAATTAATTTTTGTTTGTTGTTTTGTTTTTTTTCTGCATACATCAGCCTCAGTTCTGCTCAGAATTACCACACATTCAATCATTTTAAGGATTTTAACCCTTTAAATACCAGTTTGATTACTTGAAGTCACTGTTGTTATTTATGAAAAATACAAAAAAATAAGATATTTTTCATATTAAAAAATGTTGTATTTGTTACTATTTTTATTGCAGTTTTTGGAAGTGGATATTTTTGTCCTCAATGACTCAAGAACTAAACACAAAAACTAAAAATGCACCAAAGTCATTATTTTGGCTATTCTTTTGACAAATGATATATTCTTATGATATATGACATATTCATGAGTGATTAAAAAAACAAAATCCCCCAACCACCAAACATTATATAGAAAATAACAATTTTTTGTGTATTTTTCATACATAATAACAGTGACTTCAAGTAATCAAACTGGTATTTAAAGGATTAAATCCTTAAAATGATTGAATGTTTGGTAGTTATTTTCCATATAATGTTTAGTGGCTAGGGGATTATTATTTTTTTAAATCACTCATGGATATGACAACGAAAAGCCAAAATATTGACTTTGGTACATTTTTAGTTTTTGTGTAGCATCAGGTTTAACATCTACTACCTTCTTGAGTCATTCAGGACAAAAATATCCACTTCCAAAAACTGTGATAAAAGTAGTGACAAATACAACATTTTTTATATGAAAAATAGCTTATTTTTCGTGTATTTTTCATAAATAACAACACTGACTTCAAGTAATCAAGCTGGCATTTAAAGGGTTAAAATCCTTAAAATGATTGAATGTGTGGTAATTTTGAGCAGAACTGAAGTTATTTAAGAGATTTATGATGAACAAAAGATTCATTTGAAAAGTTTTATGGCAAGTTTTTGAATGTGAGACATTTTTGTCCTGAATCACACAAGAGTGTGGTGGGTTTTTTTCAGTATCCTGATGATCTATTGCAAAAATTTAAATTAGAATTCTAAACTTTGTCAAGAAAGACTTTGCTACAAAAAAAAAAACAAAACAGACTTAAATGATGCAAATGAAGAGGAAACATTTACCCAAATATAAAAAACGTCCATAGTGATACATGAACATTAGGATGAATAATCTGATGTGAGCTGACCTGGATCTCCTGGATGATGCTCTTAAACTGAGTTGATCTCTCCATCCACGTGTTCACCAGCTCCATGGCTCGGTCAAAGTTCTTCACATATTCTCCGTACATCTTCAGGAAAGGAGCCAGTTTCTGCAGAATGTCCCCGATTCGAGGGTTCAGGTCCCTACAGAGGATGAAGATGAGGAAGAGGATGAGGAGGAGGAGGGAGAATGAGAGCAGCAGCAGGAGGAGGTGAAATAACATCAGGAAGCAGGAGAAACATCTCACCATTCCTCCATCCTCTTCTGCAGCGCCGGCAGCAGAAACTGCTGATGGAAGCAGTAGATGGAGCAAATGTTGGAGAAGATTCCCTGGACCACGTCACAGGGGAAAGAGGAGCGAGACCGGGCCTCCTCCAGGAGCCGGGCACAGAAAACCTGCAGGAGGAGGAGGAGGATGAGAAGAAGAAGGAGGAGGAAGAGGAGTAGAAGAAGGAGGTGGAGGAGGAGGATGAGAAGAAGAAGGAGGAGGAAGAGGAGTAGAAGAAGGAGGTGGAGGAGGAAGAAGAAGATGGAGGAGGAGAAGGAGGAAGAGGAGTAGAAGAAGGAGGTGGAGGAGGAAGAAGGAGGAGGAAGAGGAGAAGGAGGAGGAGGAAGAGGAGTAGAAGGAGGAGGAGGAAGAGGAGTAGAAGAAGGAGGTGGAGGAGGAAGAAGAAGATGGAGGAGGAGAAAGAAGAAGGAGGAGAAAGAAGAGGACGAGAAGAGAAAGAGGAGGAGGAGAAGAGGAAGAGTTAATTTCAGACTAAATGAAATCCTGTATTAATCCCATCGAACATAAATGTTCAGCAGCAAAGAACAAAATGTAATAATAAATAATACAAATATTAAAGTAAACAGTAAACACATTCCTCCACAGTATTTTGACACTGATATTAATATTTTAACACTTTGGTTTTTCATCTGAGATGTGTTAATACAGTGAGGTTTCCATGGCAACAGCAGCACAAACAGACCAAAGACAAAGAATCTGGACAGAAGAAGAGGAAGAAGAAGACGAAGAAGAAGAAGATGATGATGAAGAAGAAGAAGAAAAAGAAGATGAAGAAGAAGGAGGAGGACAAAGAAGGAGGAGGAGAGGAAGAAAAAGGAGGAGAAGCAGACAAAGCCAGTGTCCAGTGTGTCACCTGGTCCAGGAGGTGGAGCTTAGAGACGTAGGCGGTCTCTGTGTGCAGCAGCTCATTGGCGATGTTGAAAACCCTCTGTTGGACAGACAACTGAAACACAGACGGACAGACAGACGGGTTACAGACCTGCAGGGGCTTCTACAGATTACAAACCTGTGTCTTTATCTTCAATCTGACTAGAAACAACAATTTACCAGGTTACAGGAACTAAAAGGGAAGGACTGAATCCTGACAGAACACTGACCGCTGTTTTTCATCTGGATTTAAATCCATGGACGCTGCAGTCAGTGTTTGTCAAACAGGCACTAAATTAAGACTTGATGAGTGGTTTTTTTTTGTTCATTGATTCATTTTAGAGCTTATGTTTCCAATCCAACTTTATTTGTAAAGCACTTTAAATCAACCACAGTGGACCAAAGTGCTGTAAAGAGGAAATAAAAACCAAAATAAAAGAGTAAAATACAAGAATAGATTAAAAAACATAAAAAGCTGTACAACCCCCCCCCCCCAAAAAAAAAAAAAAAAAAAAAATGTGACCAAACTCACACCATTATGCAGCGAATAATAATAACTTCTGAATATTCCAGCTTGTTTTGCATCTTACAGTTTTATTTGGACACTGTACAGTTATTATCCAGGTTCTTTACCCAGATCTTTTTGTACTTCTCATCTGTTATGTACAGTGCACAGGATTTGCTCTTGTATTCTATTTTTATTGTGTGTCATGCTGCTGCTTCGCTGGAATTTCCCACTTTGGGATAAAAAAAGTACATCTCTCTATCTGTAAATATAAAATTACATAAGTCTGTCTTTTTGGGAGTATTCCGTCTTCTTCAGTTTCAGACATCACTTGTATTGTTGAGGTTTTTCAATCATTATCATGAAAAGGTGACAATGCATGTCGGATTTCTGCTCCTAATGGAAGCTAAAGAAAGTGATCTGTGAAGATGTGATTACATGAGCTAAAGCACAGGTGTCAAACATACGGCCCGGGGGCCAGAACTGGCCCGCCAAAGGGTCCAAACCAGGCCGGTGGAATAAACTGCAAAAATTATACTGAAAATATTAACAATCATTAATGATCAGGTTCCACATCAGCCCAATTCAATCTAAAGTACTTCAGACCAGTAAAATACTGTCATAATAACCTATAAATAATGACAACTGCAAAATGTTCTAGGTTTTAATGTAAAAAAAAAGAAGTAAAATTAGATGAAAATGTTTACATTTATAAACTGTCATTTCACAAAAAATGTGAATAACCTGAACAACCTGAAAGGTTAAATCTAGAGGAAAATTCATTTGGCAACTTCCATGAACGTAGCCCTGGGTCTTTAAGGGTTAAGGCGTCACTGGCTGAATATGCAGGACACACCACACACCGCAACTAAGTGCCCTGCTCAAGGGCACATCAGCCAATACGTTCTCTGCCTGTCCAGGGAATCGAACCGGTAACCCTGTGGTCAGAAGCCGACTCTCCAACCCTCGAGGCCCCGTTGAAGATGTGTTTATAAAACAACGTTAAACTGCTCGTTAATATCGGATCGGTTTCGCCGTCTCACCTCAGTCGAGTCCTGTCTGTCCGTCTTCGTGGGCGGCAGCACCAGTGTTAGCTCCGCCTCTTCCTCCAGGTCACTATCCCCCTCCTCAGAGAACTCCCTCCTCCTCCTCGCTCCCCCCTGCGCCTCCCCCTCCCCTTCCTCTCCACCATCACCAGCGTATGAGGATGAGCTAGAGAGGCGGGGCAGGAGGGCGGGGCTGCACGGGTAAGCCACGCCCCCGTCATCCACGCCGGCGAAGCAGAGCTCCTCGCTGTGCGACGGCGAGCTGATACTGTCGATGCCACTGTCTCGATTGGCCAGCTTTCCGTCCGTTTGTGATGAGGGGAGGGACAGACGCTCCGAGGGGATTTCTGATTGGCTGTCGAGCAGCGGCGGTTGCGGCTGTTGCTCTCTCATCTCCACGGCAACTGCATCATCCTCCAAGTGTTTCTCTGAGGCGCTGTAGCCTGATTCCATAGACAGACGCTTCTGATGGACATCATCCCGACACGCTGCTGCCAGCTCTTCATCGTCATCATCGTCGTCGTCATCATCCTCATCATCGTCCTCATTTTCACCTTCATCTTCATCATGGAGGTTCTCCTCCCGTCCCTCACCCTCCGCCTCCACAGTGACCTCAGCAGGGTCATGACCTTTGAGCTCAGGGGGCGGCTCCTCCTCAGTGAGGGGAGGGGCAGGCGATGATGATGACGGAGGTGATGAAGGCTGGGAGGATGTGAGGGAGGGGTCAGGGAGGCGGGGACACAGAGCGCCACCGGTGATGTCAGGAACCATGATGATCTGCTCCCTGAACACAGACACGTGGTACAACGTCAGTGTAATCAGGATACTCCATAAGGGCAACACAGGGCAGTATTTGATTTATTTATTTTATTTAACATTTATTTAACCAGGAAAAACTCCTTGAGATTAAAAATCTCTTTTGCATTAGTGTCTTGAGTGTGGATGATGAGGAATAAATAACTGTGTCATCTGCATAAAAATGAAAATTTGCATTGGAAACATTTAGAGTGATACTGTTGATATACAAAATAACAAGCAGAGGCCCAAGGGCTGACCCCTGTGGTACGCCCTTTGTAACTGTAAGTCGTAGGTCTGTCCCTTAAACTTGTACACAATACAGGACCAGAAGGACACAGTACTTTATTAGACTCTGGCGGACCCAGGTTTAGGACTGTGACTTCTTATACTGACATTTACAGCCGCATCTGTCGGTTTAAAAGCTGCATGAGCTGAACATCTGTCAAATTAGATGAAACAAGTTGTTACAGTAGGTCAGTGCTCGTCCTTTTACACTCTGAACCTTAAACACAGGGTTTTCAACGTTACCTCTCATTTTACTTTATACAGTAGAGGGTGTAAAACTGTAATCCTTGGATGAAACCACCATGTCACTGGTCTCCTACAAATACAGTCTGAAATAATCCAAAGGCAAAAGCACTGTTGTCTTTGATTTCAGTGAGTCTGTAAGTACTAGAATGACATCCCACAGATAACAGCAGAACCTCACAGTACGAGCTTAAGTCATTCCGAGCTCGTATTGCGGTTTACTCATTTTACAAATCAGATTTCCCAAATGAAATTAACTGAAACATAATGAATCAGTTTCAGCCTCCAAAAAGCACACACAAATTCTCTTATGGGTTTTTAGAACAGAAAAAGTGCAGTTAGAAAGAAAATAACAATTATAAAAACATAACAAAAGAGAAAAAGAAAAAAAGAAATAAACTGGTTTTATGAACTTGATACGGTTTTGCCTCAACAAGATGAACATGTGAACTGAGCAGGTAAAGGCTGCTCCACTGAGCATGTGCGAGCTCAGTGTTGACTAGCGGTGGCTAGTACGCTCGCTTGTACTGCGGATTTTCACTCGTACTTCAAGACAAAAATAATCAGGAGCAGCGTATCGTGAAGCAAAGTACTCGTACAATGGTTCGACTGTTTTTCCTATAAAAAATACATTTTCAGACACTAAATAAACTACACCAGTTTAATCTGATTTGTCATCCCCTTCAATAATACACTGATAACTCAACCTGAATATAATTAGAATTCCCGTGGCCTCCCTCGGTGTGATAAGTCCTGGGATGGGGGGTGGGAGGGTGGCTGGATGAGGGTAGTTAAAATGTGTGTTTGTTATGTTTGTTTCCTCTGTTGTACTTTTGGTTTGTTCACTCTGTGTTTATTTTTGAAAATGCGGACGAATTGTAATAATGGATGTTTTTGTGACTAACTTGAATAAAAAGATTGACAACAAAATGTGAAATGCACATGACTAACAGTATCCAACTACTACAGCCAGTTTGTCTTAAATACGTTTTTCGGTCGCAGTATTTGTCATTTCCTGATTAAAAAGCTGCAGACGCTGATCATCGGGCAGAAGACGACCGTTCAACCACAGCCTTCCTCCTTCATCGGCAGCTCAGACCGGATTCACTTCGACCTGTCGAGCACGTTCTGCCTGAGCGCTCCGCTTCAAAGAACCTGCTCACCAGAGCCTGTTGGACTGCTCTGTGCACCGATTCACCCAAACAACGGCCGCTTCGAGTACGGTCTTGGTAAGAACGGCCCCAGAGAACGTACTTCCAAAGAACGCACGTCTATCTGTAATTGAACGGCTGGTACTTGTGAACTTTCCTCCAGGTCTCTGCTGCATTTATCATCAGCTCCATAACGTATTTCCCTCAAATCACCACAATATCACTGATTTGATTTCAGTACATTTGTACTAGTATTTACATGTCATTTGTACATTTTGTATAGTTTTCAAAACTGTACTACATTTTGTTGGATCCCATATCATGATAATAAAGACGCATTTCTCTCTATTCTGCCTCTCGCTCGTCTTCTAATATTACATCACATCATCTCATGACGCTCGTGGTCAAAAATATTTCTGAATGAAGTTATCAGAAGCCGCCGTAGAATTCGAGGGTAGTACGAAGTGCATCTTCACGAGTCACCGGCCAGTGCATCCTTCTTGGTTTATACGAACAGTACTTGGGCTGCGACTGATGATGTTTCACCAGAACGCGAGAACGGAAGAACAGACAAGAACTGAGAAACTAGAATTGAGAAACGGCCGACGTCTCTGTGAGCTGAACTTACACATGGATCATTTTAAGTCCAGTAATAATAATAATAATAATAATAATAGATTAGATTTATGTAGTTATTTTCTATTAACACATACTCAAAGCGCGTACAGTGGATCCATTATTCACTCACTCTCACATTCTCCCTCTGGTGGTGGTAAACTACATATGTATCCACAGCTGCCCTGGGGCAGACTGACAGAGGCGTGGCTGCCATTTCGCGCCTACGGCCCCTCCCACCACCACTGAACATTCGTATGCATCCATACACCAGTGTGAGCAGCAGCACTGGAGGTAAGGAGGGTGTAGTGTCTGCCCAAGGGCACGACAGCACATGACTGGGACAGAGCGGGATTCAAACCGCCAACCCTTCGGTTATCAACCCGCTCTACCTCCAGAGCCACGGCCGCCCCCTAGTCCAGTCCAGTCCAGCCCAGTCCAGTCCAACAACAGCTGCCGTTATAGCTGAATGAGTGTCCGCTGGGGCTTTGGCCTAAATACTATGTTTTTCTCTTCCTTAGTGTTTGACAACAGTAAAATAAAAGTCAGTGGAGCTGCTTGTGTTCAGTTACAAAAGGAGGGGGTTCACGTTCTGTCCCATTCCACAGCACGGATCTGAATTTCCAGGACAAAGTTATGATAAATATTTTGAATGGATGCTTGATAAAAATCTGTGAACCTTGAACTCACCTCTCAAACTTCTCAATGAGTGACAGGACACAGGTGGGGGAGGCGGTCCCATCTCCACGGGTGGGCGGAGTCCGAACGCCCCGCGGGTCGGCCGGGAGGGGTCTGCACGGTGGAGGAGGGGGGAGGGGCTTGTCTGGAGCTCGGGGGCGTGGCCTGGACGCTCCCGCCTGCTGCTGGAGGTGCGGAGGCTTCGGTGGGACTACAGTGGGCGGAGTCAGATGACGGTTATTGTGACTGTGCATCGCTTTAACTGCACTGCTGCTGCATACTATGTAATTTTGTAGATATTAAGAGGCTGTTTTATTATTTTTTATATTTTGCATATTTTATGTTCGTTTTTACTTTACTCTATTTACCTTTTACATATTTTATTGTATATTTTATCTTTCTCATGCTACAAAAACCAAGACCTGGGTAACTATGAGTTGTTCTATCATGTACCAGTGACACAAAAGCTGAGTCTGATAAATGTGAATAAAATGTGTTTGTTGGTTTTACCCTGCGGTTTGGGTCCGGGCAGCGGCGGCCGGCTCTTGCTTGGTGGTGTTACCGTGGTGGCCGGCAGCTCTGGAGGCCCTGTGTCGTTGACCTGCAGCACTCCGTCAGCTGGGCTGCGGTTCTCTGTTAGCTCCGCCCCTCCTTCTAGAGAGGCGGGGCCTGAGCAGGAGGAGCTGGGGCCGGGGTCAGAGGTCGACTGCAGGGCGGCGTCATCTTCCAGCGCCCCCTGGTGGCCACAGGGGGAGCACGGCGGCTCCAGAGAAAGGCTCTTCGTCAGCAAGCTGGGACTGGAGGAGGAGGAGGGACCTGAGGAAGGAACGAGGAAAATGTAAAAGACAGAAATCTACAGTTTGGAAAAAATACAGGAATTTGGTTTGAACAGCTGGAACATACAACCCTGGGTGCATTGTGTTTGGTTGGATTTCGCTGACTTAATGCAGAGGTGTCAAACTCATTTTAGCTCAGGGGCCACATTTAGCCCATTTTGATCGAACCCCTAAAATAAAAGCATCACAACCTCTAAATAATGAAAACTACAAATTTTTAAAAAAGTTAAATTACATTATGAAAATGTTTGCATCTACAAAATATCCTTTAAAATAATGTGAAAAACATATTGGTCTGCATGTGGAATCTGAACTTAAAGGATTTTAACATCTGTGACTGTTAATATCGTCAGCGTAACTTTTGCATTTCGCAAATTCAACCCACGGTCATTGGTCATTTTATTTATTGTTGCTATTTTCTTCTTTATTTCGCTGCAAAGGTTAATGCATTTGTGACCAACGTGGATCAGATATTTGTTTTAGTTTCATATTTATACTTTTATGTTGCGTTTCAGACTCGGAGGTCTTTATTCGTGCCTGAAAGGGTGATTCAGTTTCTGAAATCCACCGACCGCATTCACACGATGCAAGTGTCAGAGAAAATACACCGAGCGCAGTGAACGCTGAAGTAGACATGACAGTAAAGTACAGAGGACCAGCACACAGAAGGGCTGAGGCCGCAAGAAAAACACACTATTAGTCCCTTAAAAATACAGTCATTACTAAAGCAAAAAAGAAATAATGGATATGAATGGAAACGTACCAACAGCATGAACTGCATTAGTGTTGGTTGTAAATGATGACCCATCCATCCATCCATCCATCCATCCATCCATCC
>JAPQRP010000028.1:6559436-6575831 GCA_037367295.1 Apogon hyalosoma
TCAAATATTTGAGTATATTTTTCATTTATTACAATTTTAATTTTATATACTGAATATTTGGAACCAGTATTCACCTTTAAAGTCTTCTAAAAGGTTCGTTGAGCATCTTTGTGTTATTTATGCAATAAATTATATACATTTTTCAAATCAGATTTTATTTTATTTGTGTGTTTTTTTGGCCTTTTACGTTGATATAGTAGGTTAAAGTGAAAAAACAATAGGCAGATGATATGGATGAAGTTGGGCTGAAAAAAACAAACAAACATGGGTATAGTAAACATTTCTTTATATAATATATAAGGCAAAAATACTCAAAAACAGCCAAAAAAGGCTCAGACCCCTAAGGGTTAAAGTTGAGGAACTTTCTGTTTTTGTTTTTTTTTTCCACATAATTATATTTGAGTCGATTACTGATAATATTTTGAGGTAATAAACAGTGGGATCAGTCCAAGTTCAAGCCTTCCATCTGACTGGAGGAACCGGACCGATCCTGGGTCATAGTTTGTGGTTTGATAAAACTGTGCAGAAAAACAACCTCAGACTGTGATTGACCTTGAGCCGGTGCTAGAACACACGTCCCTGGGTTGTTTTCCTTTTACTGTTGTGTCTCTGCGGTCATGCCAACTCCGCTGCCTTGTAGAGATATGAAGAAACAAGGACTAACGGAGAAATTTTGGGCTGAGCTGTCCCTTCCTCCTTTGTCATTCCGCTCAGAAGCCACAGTGGGAGCATTTATGGGAAACACACCACGACGAAGAAGAAAAAAAAAAGTCTATTAATATAAACTGTAAAGGTTCAGACTTCCAGAATAAAAACCTCTACAACTAAATAAACATAACCTACACTTTCATCAGCCGCTGAACAATAAAACCCCAGTCACAGTCGTCACTCTTTTATTTTCTCTCTTCTCGTTCAGTCCAACTTTAACAGAAAATCTGACCCCGTGTTTCCCTCTGCCACGTTGTCTGTGGTTTTACTGCTTCTGTCTGTCACACCACAACTCGATATTAAACCGAAAACTAATACGCACACACTGGGTTTACGCAGCTCGGTCAGGGGCGCAGGATTCAGGGCTGATGCAGGGGATTGGACCCCAAATAAAAACATGAAAGAGCCAGAGGGAAAAACCAGCGGGACATTACTCAGACGTGCAACAGTATCTGAAAGCAATGCAGGACTTTTGTGCGTTTTAATCATCATGTTGTGCCCGTTTACTTTACTATCATATTCACATATTCATATATAGACATTTACACCATGAACAGATGCAGAAAAAACAGAAACTACAGAGTTTTAATGATACGAAAATGACCTAAAAGGGCCTATATGCAGCATTTCTACTTTGAAATATTAAAGCAAAACGTCCGAGCTGTGAAGTTGTGTCACAGATGACAACAGTGGCTTTTCCATCGGACAAATGCACAAAACTTTACCGATATTTACTAAATGTCGAAGAAAAAACAGGAGTGCGTAAAGTTGTTTTTTCTATTAAATCACAAATGCGATCATTTGTTTATTTATTATCACGAGATGATACGAGAAGTCATTCCATCAACATGTCGACGAATGTAAATATGGTGTTAATTTACAGATATATTCATTATTATTATTATTATTATATATTATCCCTCTATTTCATACTAAATTAAAAAGGATTCCGTTTCCTGGTGTGTCCACTTACACCGCAACATGTTTCTTTTAAAACTCTTCTTCTTCACTTGTTGTAACGTCCGTCAACATCTGTTTTTTGTTTGTTTTTTGTTTTTGTTTTTTTATTCACGTGACTCTAGTTGCAGAAAAAGGTCTTTCCATTGCAGTTTTACCATTTGCACTACGCCTGAAAAACCACCTCCTGCCCGAACAAAAACTTTGAATCGAAAAACAAAAGTTTTGGCGAAATTGTCGTTTTTCCATAAGTAAGTATTTATGCGCAAGTTATATTCATGCAATCTGAGGGTCGATGGAAAAGCGACTATTGATGCACAGTGACGCGCCAGGGGATTTATGTGACCACTAGAGGAAGTAGTGAGTCACTCTGCTGGTTATTTGATTAAAGCTTCAACCAGTTATTGCATATTTATAAATAGATCATATGTGACACATGCCCGTACACACTTATGCTAGGTATTAGCTAACGTATGACACATTTATAAACAATTATCCATGATTAACCCTTTAGGTGTTGGAGTTTGGGGTTTGTTTGTTTTTTTATATTAAATTTGGATAAAGATTTCATAAAGCTGTTCATTTCATTCATTTATGTTGGTTCTCGCAATATTGTGATGTTGGCAATTAAAGGGTTAAGCCATCAATTAATGGTTATAACTGCTACAGCTGCATAATATTCTATTAATAATCCCTTATTATTAATGACTGCTTCTACTACAGCTGTGTGTCATTGTGTTATTAATCTTTCTTATATTCTTACACAAAGATTATGCATAAATTCATAAAATAACAGTGGTCATATTTGCTACCTCTGCATAATAATGTTATTCACACGTTATTACATGCTTATAAACTGATTAGTAATGATGAAAGGGTGACTCAATTATGTCTCCTACAGCTGCTTAATAATGTGTTACTAACCAATTATTATGTGTTTATAAATACTTTTTGTCATGGAAAATATGATATGATTATATTTACTATGACTGTATAGTATTGTCCTATTAACAAGTTGTTACATATTTCTAAACAGCATATGCATGATAAATGAATGAATTGATAATTGTATCCGCAAACTTTGCATAATAATGTGATATTAATAAATAATATGTTTATAATCACGTTAGTCACTATGGATACATGAACTAATGATTAAATCTGCTACAGTTGGATAATGAAGTGTTATTAACCAGATATTGCATGTTTGTATGTAGATAATGTAGAATAAATAAATGAATTAATTAGAATATGTTTTCACATTTTTGTAAATAAACGATTCAAGCCAAATACATTATAAATAACCCTTATCTACTGCACCTTCATCACAGTCTGTTTATGACCACGTTTTCTCATAAAAGTGAACCTTAAAAGTAAAATGTTACCATTAAAGTTGTGGAACTATTTGTTTTAAAAACATAATTATGTTAGAGTACATTACCCATTAATATTTTGAGATAATAAACAGTAGGAAAGCTGAAAGTTAAACCCTTGCATCTGATTGGCTGAAGGACTGTCCAAGTGAGGGGGCGGGGCCTCATATTGATATCAGATGAATAAAAGAACATGAGGTTAAAAGGTTAATGCGAAGGTGTTTATTTGTTCCAAACATCTGCTGCGGCTCCATAAACCCTGTTCCGGATTCATCCTGCAGCGGGCGGTGAATGACTAACGCCTCATTTTATTTTGAGCAGCAGCGTGGGGGGAAACACGGACTGAGTCACCGTCTTCAGACTCTGAACCAGCTTCGGTGTTTAATCTGCAGGTTACATTATCCCACTAGAATACAGGACGAGTGGCAGAGTGTTAATAGAGCCATTAACTGTTTATTTTATCCTAATATCAATCTGTAAATATATATTCAGTCCTAAATGTCAGATTAATTAGAATTAGAAAATCGTCAGGCTTTTACTGAAATACTGTCCGATTATTCTCCTAAAGTCCTCTGACTAGTATAAATACTCATGGGTCATGAAGAGGTGAACATCTGTACCATTTGGTCGTTAGCATTAGCCTCGCCCATAAAACGACCATATGAGGTTGAACTTCTCATTCAGAGTTGAAAGTATTTGAAGAATTTACTGCTGTTAGAAAACACACATTTGCAGCTTTGAAGCGATGATTAACGTTAATGCGTGAAGAGTAAATTCTTCACTATGTATATAACATAAATGACCACTAGAGGGACTAGTGAGTCACTCTCTTAAAACAATCGCTTTCTTTTAATATATTTAAAAAGCGCCTTAAACAAAAACTATTGCTGTTTTATGCCTCACGTAACCTTACATGGCTTAATGAACCAAACAAAAAATAAAAAGGAAAAAAGGAAATGTAGACAAACAGAGCTACTTCGGAGATACGCCTGACCCAAAACCCCGCACGGCTGATAAACTAATCATGTAAATTCTTTATTTTTGTGGAACGCTCCATGTCTGACTATCGAACTGTCTGAGAATATTGGAACGTGCTGAGTACAGAAGGACTCAGGAAAAGGAAATTACATGAAAACATCGTTTGATAGATATAAGCAATATTTTAAATGTGTTTGTAGTTATTCAGAACGTCTTAATTTATTAAAGATTATAATGTAAATTGTGTTTTATCGCATGTTAAAGGGCCCCCGTTTATAAGCTGAGGACTGCTTCTGGGGCGTCCAGTTACAAAATGTATCTTGCAAATGAATTGTCAGTTACATTGTACGTAATAATTTGTAATAAATGTTATAATAATAAATAATAATAACTCTGCTGGTCTCCCATGGTAAGAAAAACTAAACACTGGAAAAAATCTACATCTGACCAAGTGGATTTGTGTCATTTCTAGTCCAAATATCTCATCACACTTAAAATCAGACAGAATCACCTACAGAGGAACTTTACAGTCAGAAATAAGAACTGATTTATAGACAATAGATCTGGAAAATCTGATTTCAAGAAATATTACCAAGATCATTTTCACTTGTTCCATTGGCAGATTTTTTTTTTGCTTGAATTAAGCAAAAAAATCTTGAAATAAGCAAAAAAATCTGCTAATGGAACAAGCGAAAATGATCTTGGTAGATTTCTTTCTTACGCGAGTCATGGTATCGCGTCGGATTTTCTGTACACCAGTGAAGTGGATTTGACACAATCGAGACGCGATCGTATGTGGACGTTCAACTTTAATTCTTTTTTCAGTTTAGTTTAATTCAAATATGCAACAAAACACAATAATCCTACTTAGTCCTTGCAAATGAAATGGATAAGAAAACAAACAAACAAGAAACAGAAACATATACATGAAAACATTCAAGGACTTTGATAAAAAAAAAAAAAATATTGCATGAACCATTTAGTAATTACAACCATTACAAATGCAGTCCCTCTGTTTATGTCACCGTCCAAATACTTATGTACCTTTCTACAGATGTTGTGTTAGAACTGTGCACATTCTAAGACTGACTGCTGGGACACAAAAAGGGATAAACAAAAATAAAAACAAATAGAAAATAACACTGGTTTTGGCCAAACTGTCTTTTAAATATAGATACTGGCTCGTAGTTAGTTTGTTTCAGCTCATTCAACTCGTCAGATTTATCAGAAAAATCCGGCTTCCCCAGTCCAGAGACAATATGTCTGTAAATAGAAGTAACAGTAAAAGCTAAATGCAGCTGGACTGAAAACATAAAAGGTTAAATTAACTCAAATGCAAAAAACTTCCATAACCAACAGGACGATGCCATCACTCTGTAGCTTCTCTGTAAAAAAAGGGATTTTTTTTCACACAGATTTTTAGACTTTAGACATATTTTGTTAAAAAATAATGTTCTGTTCCGTTTCCTAAAGCACAGACACGTTGCCCCGTTTGACGCCAAGACTCACTGATTTCCTTTTACCCTCTTTCAGACGTCGGTGTCTGTTTACAGCTTAGATGAGTTCAGATAAATCAGGTTACGGATGCGCAGATGATGCAGTTTAGGAAGAAAATCTGATGACAATAACACAAGCAGAGGTGTGTATGTCTGTTTAGAGCCTGGATTTATTCATAGAAACATAAAGAAAAGCCTGAATCCAAACCTTCACCACCCAAAACCACCTTCTCAACCAAAAAGTCCTTGTACTGACCCTTTAAACTAACAGCACACGCATACTGTTGACTTACAGTTTCTATCATTGGATTATTCTACAAACAGCATCTTCATACAGAAAAAAGCAGAAACTAGAGTCAACATATGAATTACTTTTTAATTACAGGGTCTATACCAGGGGTGTCAAAGTCATTTTAGTTCAGGGGCCACGTCGTCCCAATATGATCTGAGGGGGGTCAGACCAGTAAAATAATGACATAATAATATATCAATAATCTCAACTCTAAACTTTTAGTTTTAGGTAGAAAAAAGTAAAATGACATTATGAAAATATTTACATTTACAAATAATCCTTTAGCATGAACGACTGCACGAAAAACTGAAAGTGTTAAGAAAAATGAGTGCATTTTTAACAACATTCTGTCTGAGTTTATCATTTACTCATGTACATAATCTACAATATCTACAAATACACAAAACATTTAGGAACAGCGACAATGACAGTAACAGACGTAATATTGTTAAAATTGCACTTTTCTTAAGATTATTTCAGGTTGTTGATATTTTTTCAGGTCATTCACATTTTTATGAAAAGATAGTTTATGAATATAAACATTTTCATGCAATTTTCCTTGTCTTTTTTTTTTTTACACTAAAACAAAGAGATCATCTCTCATCATCTCATTTACAGGATATTATTATCGTATTTTCTCGGTCTGACCCACTTCAGATTGCACCGGGCAGAATGTGGAACCTGAACAAAAATGATTGTTAATATTTTCAGTGTAGTTCTCGCATTTCACGAAGTTCATCCCACGGGCCCGACTGGACCCTTTGACGGGCCAGTTTTGGCCCCCAAGCCACATGTTTGACACCTGTGGTCTATACGTAGTATTTCTACTTTTAAATATAAAAGAAATACCTAAATTATCATCAGAATGTTTAGAATAAAGAGCTGAGAAGTTCTGCCAAAGTACAGGGGCGGGCTGGGGATTTATGTGGCCACTAGAGGGAGTCCCTGCTGGTTATTTGCCCCCCCCCAAAAAAAAAAAAAAAAGGGCGGCAAGGGGTATTGTTTTTGGTTCGGTTTTTCTAGTAGCAAACCTATTGGTTGAATTCATACCAAATTGAGTTTATAGACCCAGAATAGATGTGATTACATTTTGGTCAAAGTTAAAATTATTTATATGAATTTCTAAAATCTTTTTTCTTCTCCCATTTACTTATAACAGGTGAAATTTCACCTATCCATCTATAAAAACATAAATTTTGTTTAAATTTACTTCAAACTTGGCGCATATATAGAGGCAACTGATGCGATGACATCGGCTGGATCGATGCCAAAATAAGCTACACTTTGTGTGAGGGGCGGGGCTTGTTGTGCCTGGAACCACTTGTTGCATATTTAAATATAGATCATATGTGATACATGTCCACACACACTTATACTTGGTAATAGCTCACATACGACACATTTATACAGAGTTATTCATGTTTACAGCTCAGATGAGTTCAGATAAATGCGGTTATGGATGCACAGATGGTGCAGTTTAAGGTGAATTCATTAGTGCTGTTTGTCTGTGCAGAAGAGCCTGGATTTAGTCACAGAAACGTTAAAAAAAAGCCCAAATCCAAACCTTCATAACCTAAAACCACCTTTTCAACCAGACCATCCTTGCACTGACCCTTTAAACAGCACACACATGCACATTGTTGACTTACAGTTTGAATCATTGGATTATTCCACAAACAGCATCACAAGACACGCGCTTTTTTTTCCTCCGTCACTGACGCTAAACCCGGAAACACGGTGTGACCCGTGTGACCCGACTTCACAGCGCACAGCGAGGAGCTGCACATGTAATTAGATTCAGTTTAATGTAATGAGCCGCCTCCGTGACCTTCAGAAACGACCACATACAGACGCTCAACGCTGGCACTTCCAGGCTGCTGAGGCCGCCGTGATGCTTCCCTAATGTGAATTTCATGTTTGGCTTTTTCCAAAGAGGGGGAGAAAAGCGATTTATTGGGTCAGGGGAAAACTTTCCAGTGTCAAAGAAAACTCGAATTACCACCTCGCGGTTGGGTGTTGGCCTCTGCCAGCCGGGGTTTACATCCAGACCGACACAGATTCCTTAAACGTGCTCACGTGTTCGACAAATGAAGCAGATCTGATGGAGTAGAATGAGGAAAATCTGCAACGTGCAGTGACATTATCCAACACTGGGACTCTACTTGGAATAATTCCAGTGTGCAATGGTTGTTTGTTGTCAGTTTATTTATCTTATTGTTTATTATTACTTTTATTCTCATTATTACTGTTACTTGCATACTTATATTACTGATTACTTATATATCATTGTTACAACTACTATCATTATTATAAATATCATTTTTTTATCCTGTGATTATTAAACTACAAATATATATATATATATATATATAGTGCATATTATAATATTATGACAAAATTACTTATTTATTGTTATTTATTATTATCGCTACTTTATTATTTCTTGTAATACTTTATTTTTAGTTTTAGTTGTTTTTAGTCTCTGTTGTGTTTTTTTTAGTTTCACTTGTGTTTTTCTTTTAGTTTTAGTTGTGTTTTTTCTAGTTTTAGTTGTGTTTTTTCTAGTTTTAGTTGTGTTTTTTTAGTTTCAATTGTGTTTTTTTTTCATTTCAGTTGTGTTTTTTTGGTTTTAGTCTTGTTATTTTGTTTTAGTTGTGTTTTTTTAGTTTCACTTGTGTTTTTTTGTTTTAGTTGTGTTTTTTCTAGTTTTAGTTGTGTTTTTTTAGTTTCAATTGTGTTTTTTGTTTAGTTGTGTTTTTTAATTTGTAGTTTTCTTTTATTTTTAATTGTGGTTTTTGGTTGTTTTTCTTTTTTCTTTTCTTTTTTTTTTTTTTTTACGACCGATTATTTTACCTGCACCTTTTATTTAGCTACTTTTATTTGTATTTCTATGGTAGATTTTAAATATCACGTACAGACTGGATGGCACTTTAAATTTTGTTGTTAATACTACAAATAATATGTGATACAACGAATAATAAAGATAGTCTATTCTTTTCTAATATTCAATTGCCTGTTTTTTCACTAGTTTTATAGCTATTGTTATTATTACTATTTTCTTATAATATTTCTTTTGTGTACATTTGGTGTTGTGCTGCTTCTGGAGAACCTTAATTTCCTGCGGGCTTTGCCCAAAGCATCAATAAAGTTCTATCCAATCTAACTTCATCCTGATTGGTCGAATAAGTAAAACTACTTCCTGTATTCACTGCAGTTCACTTCAGCCTTCTGTTTATCTTGCAGGTTCATATCTCAATGACAATGAAAATGTGTTTTATCCGTATGTGCCAGAACACAAATCTGTAGCCACGACAGTAGCTTCAAGTATCAGGTGTTTCTCAAAGTCAAGGAAAGATCCTTCAAGGCCTCATTTACATAAAAGTCATCAGATTTCACCAGAACCAGGATGTCATTCCGACGGTTTTCAAGGATGTGTCTTTTGTGCAGCTGCTTAAGCACCTACAACACCATTAAATATACAGATCTGACTGCAAATAAAACACCAAAGAAGAATATAAATCCCACAGTTGATTCACCAGTGAAATGCGCATTTTAAATATATTCTTGGACATGATAATGATTATAAATTAAGGAGAAATTCAAACATAAAAACAAAATTGTCTAAAATAACAGCAACATTATGTCAAATCTGAGGTATCTTCAATCTAAAGTCAGCGTAACTGACTTTAACCAAACAGTTTTTATGGAAACACAAGCAAAACCAACACTAAAACAATACAAAAGAGAAAAATCATACATCAACCAATATAATATTTATTAACATACAGTCCGGTGTAAAAGTCTTAGTCCAACAGTCTGTTTGTTGGTTTGTTAAAGTTCTAATGTCCACACATATGCATTTGTCGAACAGCAGGAAAAAGTAAAGTTTCAGGGTAAAAACAGCTTCTATAAACCATAGTGACATTATGGTGTTTTCCAGTGTTATCCCAAAGCTAAGCTAAGCTAGCTCCTTTAGCACGCACGTTAGCAAAGACAGTTGAACATATTTTTAGGGATAAGGGTTAATTTAATCGTGTTTTTTTTTAAACAGGTCGTGTATGATTTAAGGCTGAATAAATACTGTAACTACGTAAAGGAAAGACAACTAAAACTAGTTAAAGGACTTTTTTTTTGGAGTTAGTTGACAGCAGTGGGCTAAGCTAGCTAATGTTAGCTAAAGTCAGACCTTAGAACAAATGGAGTTGTTATGAATGTTCATTAAGGTCAGATTATTAAAAATTCACACACTGGTCCTTACATTGATGACATTTCTATTATTATTATTGTTATTATTATTATTATTATTATTATTATTATTATTACACAAAGTTCATGTTAATTACTTGTGAATACTTAGAGTACGGTCCTATGTAAAAAAAAAAACAAAGTGGTTGTATTAAAGTGTGACCTTTTAAAATTAACATGTCTTTAACCCTTTTGTTCAGACAATATGAGTTTTATAGCTTTAATTTTCTGATTTTTTATTCCAGGTTTCATTGAACACGTCAGATGTTTCTAATTGTTTGTGCTGTTTCTTGTCATGAGGTCAGAGGTCAAACTAAAAAGTGACTTTAACATTTACAACACGTTTATTGTGTGTCTTTTTGAAGCTGCGCACGTATTTCCTGTATTTTCTTGTTGTATGTGGGGGAAAAAAAAAAGAATGAGAAAGAAATGTGTTAGATCATTTCTGTACAAAGATTTTTTTCACCGCTGGGACTTCTGGAGATTTTACGTTAACGCAAAAAAACGGAAAAGGAGGAAGTTATTGGTTAATATAAAGCATATGTTCATGTGACTTATAAACCTCCGTGTTTGATTTCGGCTCCTGACAGAATGAGGACGTATTAGACCCAGACCGGATGTGTTTACATCTGGGCTTCGAACGTCCACTTGTGATCGGATCAATCTGGACCCAAGTCTGAACAGATGCATTTCCACTCACAACAATAAAAGACGTAAAGATACTAGAAAGATGAGACACGTCAACTCCCTCATAACAGGTGTGCGTATGTGTCATCTTCACTCACCCGTCCGGCGGATGCTGCTGCGAGGCGTTGCCGTGGTGACCAGGTGGTAGGAGAACCTCATGGTGCTGAACTGGCTGGAGAAGGAGGGAGGAGGAGGAGGGGGAGGGGGAGGAGGAAGGCTGAACCCCAGCAGGGCGCTACGGGGCCGGTTCAGCTGCATGACGGACACCTGGGCAGGTAACAGGAGGGGGCGGGGCTTCCTGTATAGGGGTCAGAGGTCAGCGAGGGGCTGACGTTTGTCTGACTGTTCACAGATCTCCTTCAGTCATGTTAGAAGAGTTCATAAAAACACCCAGAGAGGAAGAAAATGTTTCCCTTTTCAATTTTCTGCTCCAGGTTCTGAGTTTTTCAGTTCATCTCCCAGGTTTTAGACGTTTCCTGCCTCCTAAAAGGTTCAGCCTTTGGTCACGGAAGGCTTCATTTTTCACTCTAGATCACAATCTGCTCCAGTGTTTTCGTCTCGTCACAAATCCGGCTCGTACACTGACCCCCTAAATTCAGATTTTTGGTGGGAAACTTTCTCCCACAGCCGAGGAATGTGAGAAAACCCTCAGAGCGAAAGTGAAAAATGACAGTGAGGGAAACGTTGGAAAAGGAGGCGACTCGCTGACGTTTGTTGACTCTGTTTCAGTTCAGATCGTTAACAGTAAAAACACCTTAAAACCAGCACGGGCCGCGTTTGTATCTGAATGTGAATCTGCTGCTTTTGTCTCCGGTTGAAGCCATGTGGAGGTGAGGACGGACCTCCTTCATCCTCCCCCTCTCTCTCCCATCCTCTCCTCCTCCTCCTCCTCCTTCTGTCACTTTAAGAAAACTTTGAAGCGTCTCCTCTCCATGTCTATTCCAACGGCTGGGAAGATTTCAGAATAAAACTTGTTTGCTCTCAGGTTTCCAGGCGGCTCACGCTGACCCCTGCTCACAGAACCGGGCTCCAGGCTCCTTCTGTTTCTTAAATCCACAAAGTGCAGACTCAGCGCTCCTCCAGCTCGCCGCCGTCCTGCTGCTGCTGCTCCTCCACCTCCGTCCTCTACTCCAGGGTGGGTTTGTCTGAAGACCTCCAGACGGACGTCCAGACTTCCAGACGGACGGACGGACGGGGGTCGCTCTCTGCTCGGCAGCTCCGGGCTTTTGTGTGAAAATCTGATCTGAGCTGCAGACCAACAGCACAACTCCTCCTCCGTCCAGACATCTGATCCCAGACCAGCCCCCCACCCCCACACCTCCTCTTCCTCCTCCTCCTCCCTCTCTCTCTCTCTGTGGTCTGTTTCTCATTTTCTCTGCTTTTTTGGTTTTCTGAGGCTGAAATTTGAAGCAAAAGGAAAACTGCTGAGAGAAATTCCAGCACTTTTCCCCCTCCTCGGACAGAAGCTCCTCCTCCTGGATTTTCTGAGTTAAAACCAACAGCATTAAATTAAACTTTTTAAACTTTTCTCCTCCACCAGGGGGCTCCACTATGCTCTGGTTTTACTTTGAAAACAGTCACTCTATAGAGAAGGGTTGTCAAACATGTGGCCTGTGGCCCAAAACCGGCACGCCAAAGGGTCCAATCCGGCCCACAGGTGACAGCAAAGTGCAAAAATGACACTGAAGATATTACCAGTAAAGGATATTGAACTGGTTTTAGTTCAGTTTCCACAGACAGACCAATACGAGCTCAAGTAAAATGACTTTTTTCATTATTTAAAAAGCATCTGAAAAGGACTAATTTACAAAAAATGTAAGGCTGTATATCATTCGATTTGTATTTCTATTGTTTTTTACTTTAGATTATTATTTCAGTTGTATTTTTAATTCTTTTTTTTATTTGTTTATTTTCTTCCTGTGTATTGTTTATTTAAGCCTTTTGTGGCTTCCATCGTCTCCTGTACAACGGTATTACTTGCATGAAAAATGTTTTAAATTTTTCTCCTGCTGTTTATGATGTGCAAATAAATTAAATAAACATAAAATAATGGCATAACCACCGATAAATAATGATTCCAAATTTTCCTATTGGTTTATTGTGGAAAAAAAATACTACATGATTACTCCAAAACTTTTCTATTGGTTTTAAAGCAAAAAAAGAAGTTATTTTATATAAATTGTTAAAATATTTACATGAACTATCCTTGAACAATAGAATATGAATAACCAGAACAAATATGAACCTGAAATTTCTAATGAAAATGAAGTGCATTTTTAACAATATTCTGCCCATTACTAAATGTTTTGTGCCTTTGTAGATCTAATCTGTAATATACATGTATAAATGATAAGTTGAGGCAAAATAGTTAAAACAGCACTTATTTTTCTCAAGAAATGTCTTTTTTTCCCAGGTTCTTCACATCTTTTTTGTTCGGATCATTTATAAATGCAAATCTTTTCATAATCTAATGGGTTTTTTGTACACGTATATAACAAGTATCAGTGAATTTTATCTCAAAACCATATTAATGGAGGTGAGTCTTGAAATATTTTTCGTAACGTTACTTGTTTGTCTGGTTAGAAAATCCATCTATAAATAAAAGCTGAATAAATGAATTCTCCGTGGTCATGTTTGCTTATCTGGATAGAATTTGTACATATTTCTTATCTATAGTACTGAGTTAGCTTTTGTATATTTTAATAATATTTGCACATTTAATATTTTATCTGTAGTTTTGTATATTGCCAGTATTTCTCAGTATTTTGTGTTTTGCTTTTATACAGTCTTTTTTGCAGTTTCAGTGTTTGCTGCTAAACAGATTTTCATTGTTCCTGCAACAATAACAATAAAGATCTGTTCTATTCTACATTTTAACAGCCAACTGACACTGATTAACAATCTAACTGATTAAAATTTGGATTATTCTAAGCGACTTTAACTGATTCTTACTAAAACTGATGTGTCAATATAACCAAACAAAAATAAGAGTGAGATTAAAGGGTTAAAGGTCGGCTTCTGTAGAGTTTTCAATGGTAATTTTTTCATTAAAAATCCTGTCTCCTGTGAAAATATTTGCTTCAGGCTGTAATACTGCCAGTGTCCAGCAGGAGGCAGCAGAACACTGGTTTCTTATGAGACAAGTTTCTGTTTCTTAACATGTAAAATGAATCTTTATTGGCATTTAGAAAATAAAAACACAAGGGTTTTCAGTGTCATAAGCTCCGTTTCCTTCAGTGAGAGTCAGTTTTTCGTGGAGTCTCTGATCGTCGGCTCCTCAGGCTGTAACGAGGCTGATGATGAAGACAATGATGAAGATGTAGAGAGGAGAAAACAGAGGTCAGAGGTCATGTCTACTGGTCCGAAACCTGTCAGCATCTGGTCTCTGAAGAACATGGTTGTAATCTTGAAATCTCAAGCCCGTCTCAGATCTCATCATGTGAACCCGAGACCACATCAGGTGGTTTACACTCGTACCTGTTTGTCCTCCACCAGGACACTGTAGACCAGCGGAGACGAGGATGAGGAGGAGAGGCGGCGGGAGGAAGACGATCGCCGAGGACATCTACCTGGACCGACAGGGGCTTTCTGAGGACTGGGACTCTGCACCGTGGCATTGTGGGTAGTGTCGGGCACCAGAGTGGTATCAGCTGATGAGGCGTTCACTGTACTGCTGAGGAGACTGTCGGTGCTCCAACCTGCAAGACAAACACGAGGGGGAAATGACCCACAGTTATTGTTTTAATATGTTCATTCGTTTTATCAAATCTGCTTTGGGTTTTGATTTGAGTTTAGTTTTACAAGAGAGCGGGTAGTTAGGTTAGTGTTTATTTTAGTTTTTCCAGGTTTTATAAGGAAAGCTTTGATTTAGAGGCTGAAAAATGTAGCAAAGAACTCACATCAATTCATATTTACGTTAAGATTTCAGGTTTAAGAAATCTATCTTATTAAAGTGGCATCAACAGCACAAACCACTGTAGTTCATATAGAATAGAATAAAATATTTTATTATATAATATTTTAATCAATAATAATAATAATAATAATAATAACAAATTTTATTATATTAGTATATTTTCTTGTATCAATGTTTCCAATGTCCTGTTCTGTAATATCCATACAATAATAAAATAATTAAATAGAACCAATAGGGGGAATTGATCTAAGGTTCAAAGCCCTCTTAGATCAAAACTGTCAACCAACTCGTGGCACCGGTACACTTATACTGGAGGCCAAATTGCTGAACAGGACAGGATTTAAAAAAAAAAAAAAAAAAAAAAAAAAAGAATAGAATAGAATAGAATAAGCTTATGATTGTACAGTGCAACAAAATTTGGTTTTATGTTCTGTATGGTCCTCAAGTAAAATACACCCATCAGTGATAAAACAGTCAAGAATAAAAAAAAATATAAAAATACATAATATATACAAACAGTCATGTAAAAGACAAACACACACAAAAGTGAGTCCAATCTGAAAATGTGCAGGATGTACAGGTGACAGTAAACGACTATAATGTCATGTCTTTTTAATACACAGTTTTTGTGTTTTTATTTGTGCTTTAGTTTTAGTTTCATTGACGTAAATGCTTTTTCGTGGCTATTTTAGTCTTGACATAGAGGTACTAACCAATGTGTGACAGCTCCGACAGGTCAGAACAGTCCATGGATGAGTACTCCTCCACTCGTCTCCTCCTCTTCGACTCCTGAACCGGTAAACATACAAACATGAACAACAAGGGCCACATTAAAAACCTCTGAAATGCCCTCAAAGACTTTCAGGGTCTCATCAGAATCCTCTAAAACATGAGCGAAAGGCTCTAAAACTTCATGAAGAATCTCATCTAAATCCTCCAAAACCTCCTGTAGAACCTCATCATCCTTCAAAACCTCAGTAGAATCTTCTAAAACCTCACCAGGAGGCTCAAGAACCACACAGGGAAGTTCTAAAACCTCAAGAGGAACTTTATCAAAATCCTCCACAATCTTAGCACAGTTTAAAACCTCCCCAATAACTTCATCAGAATCCTACAGAACCAAATCAGGAGCCTTGTCCATATCTTCCAGAACCTTGGCAGAAGACCCGTAAATCTCATCAAGACTCCTGAACCTCACCTGAATCACCCCAAAACCACCACAGGAGGCTAAAGAACCTTATCACAAGGCCGTAAAACCTCTTCATGGGATTCAAGAATCCTCAAAACCCTCATAAGAATCTTCCTCAAGGACTTCATCAGAAGACTCAAAAATCGTGAATAACCTCAGAAATGTTATCATCTTCAAAAACATCAGAAATGCAGATTTTACACTAAAAAAGGTTTAGTGACAGACTGCTGGGTAGATGTTCTGTGTGCTCACCTTCACGTTCTGCTGATGTTCCTCCATGTTCTTCTGTCTCTCTCCTAAATTCTCTAAAAACAAAGAATGAACCAATCAGAAGCTGCAGTTCCTCCATCATCCACTATATGCTGCATTTAAACACATCTACTCTATTTGTACACAATTTTTACATTTTACCACATTAGTGAGGAGATTGTTTGATCCATGTCTTATCTTTGTTTTTATCCACATCAAAATAAAAAACTGAAAAATTAATACAACTATTTAAATGTATTTTTCTGGAAACCATTTGTGCATGATCTTTGAATAACTACAGACTT
>JAPQRP010000028.1:6721189-6733900 GCA_037367295.1 Apogon hyalosoma
GTGTGTGTGTGTGTGTGTGTGTGTGTGTGTGTGTGTAGGGGGGGTTTGTACATAAATCAGTGTCTGCATCTAAGACCTGCAAGATTAATAATCCTATCTTTGTATCACACTGACTACTTATATTTTTGTAATTAAAACCACTAGTTATAGAATTTAAAAGCTGCACACAATTTATATTTATACCTTAACTTAAACTCACTTGATTATAGACACAGAGACAAAATGGTGTGTTACATTTTAATTTTTTCATAGTCATTTACGACATCTTGTCAGTTTTATGAAGCTGAGCCTCTACTCATGAGATGGAATTCATACAAAAAATAATTAAATGTAGTACTAATTGTTTAGATAAGACTGTTTTCTTAGCTAAAATGCCAGATATTTGGCGGTTCTGCACAACATTTTTCTGTTTTTTCTTTCTGTTTTATTTAAAGTATTTGTGGGTTTTTTTGTTTTGTTTTTTTTTGTTTTGTTTTGTTTTGTTTTTAACACTATGAATCATTATCTGTTGACACAATTCTTTCACTTCTTAACGGTTATACCCAAAATGCATTTTGTGAATTCACACTAACCCTGACCTTTGACATTTAGCTGCCATAATCTAATAAATTTACTTTGATCTTGACCTTTGACCTTTGGCCACAAACATGATTGCATTTCATTCTTGCATTGAAATGCACATGTTTGCTGTATTTTGTTAAAATCTGTCAAACCATTCTTGAGGTATTAAATTGTAGACTTTTAGGATATGTACTCTGAAAATTCTTGAGTCATAGGAGTTAAAGACAATTGATGCACTACTAGATGTTAATCCAACAGCTAGACAGTTGGATAATTTAATTTTAACAGCTAGTAAAGTACAAATATTTTCTATGATGCGTTTGTATTAGAGGCTACAGACTATAAATAGCTAAATAATAAAAGTGTTCAATGCAAAAACTATATAATATGCTGACGAAGAGCTCCACCTCATCATATTGTACCGTCCTTTTTTTCAGTGTTTATGATCTTCACAAAACAAACTCACTAAAATCACACAACTTTCCTCAAAAATCATCAGTCCCCATTCATAGCCTGTAAAATTTGAACGATGAAGCCAAAGCATGTCGAGGAAAACTAGTAGCAAATGACCCAGTTCACCCTGTTTAGTTCCAATGTAGGACAAACCGTTACCCAAACAGTTTTCCTCACTGCTATTATTGAGATGAACAAGCCACAGCGATGTTTGCACAATTTATTATTATCTAGTTTTTATTCAATGTTATTTATTTGAGTCCTTTTAATTATTTGTCATTTATTCATATGCGTCTTTTATGTTCTTATTGGTGAGTCTTGAGTACTTTTATCATATTTTATGTACTAATTTGGTGTTATATTGCATGTTAAATTATGCTACATAACTTGACTTGAAACTTCCTAAAACTACTTTTCTTATTGGTTATTTAGTGTCGACTTGCAGACACATGACATAAAGATGGAAAAGGCTTCGCTTTGCTGAAGTTTTAACCCATCTGCAACTCAAACAGGGAATTTGTTATATTTTGTGGCATAGTTAACACCTATTTATCATTTATGAAGACTTATTGATGTTGAAGACATGGTGTTCTACTGAGTGAATCTGTATTATATATACACATTTTGTGTGGCATATGTTTAAGTGTCTGGATTACATATGTGACCAATAACTTCTTCGGTTTTTCATGATGCTGTGAACTCTGCCCTGTTGTATTTCAATGTGATTTTGGGTTGTATCATAAATATTGAATACAGGGTGAAGCTGAAGACATACACACACACACACACATACACATAAATCATCATGTATTGATCCCAGAGATTTAAACATGTCTGATTGAACAGCTGGTGCCTGTGACAATGTCTTTTATTGGATTTTTTTTTTTTTTTTTGGCAGCCAGACATAAACTCAACATGCCTGGCTCTCCATGTTTCATACGTATTTACATGAAACCCCATCCCACCCCCTTCCCTGCCTTTTACTTGTGGGTTGCCATGGAAACAGGCTCAGTATCCGCCTCCTCCTCCACAGTCATTCCTCACTTCCTGATTGTCTCTGGATCCCGGCATCCATCCATCCATCCATCCCCCCTCCTCCGTAGTTGTTCGATATCCTCCCTGCTCCCCACCCCCATTGCCCTCACACACACATTTATACAATATTTTACAGCTCCAACACAATACATGAATGATTTTACTGACATACACGACAAAAATGTTCAGATATGAGGTAATGTAGACTATGAATAGCTGAACAGAATGACGTCCTCTTTGCATCAACCAGCTCTCAAACTGTTTCGCTCGTATTTCATCTATATTTGAGGCAGTATAGAACAGACTTGCACACAGCGAATGAACAATTTTTTGGGATAAAAACTTGACTGTCTGGTTTCTAAACCTTATATACTCCCACATTTTTGCTTTACTCTTAGTAACTTAATATATTTTTAAGGGACGTACCAAGATGTTGGCCATAAACACCCAATATTTTCTTTCTCAGCTGACAAAAAATATCATGTTTATTCATTGTGTTACATTGGAGGTTGTGTCATAACCAGTCCAGAGGCTCTGAAAACTGTAAGGATTCTTATTTTTTGCATTCAACCTGCATTTTTGAGGGTCTAATTGTGATTAAATTTGTTGAAAATATTTTTTTTAAATTCTGCCCAAAAATGCATTAAAAATGAATGAGGTTTCTCTAAAACATGCCAGAGTTTGTTGGTGTAAGTATAAGGTCCAGACACACAACAAACCTTTGAAGCAATACTCTACATCCAACAGGAAGTACACTAGTTTAATTTTGATGTCCCAATGCTCTGGAGTTTTTACAATTTTTAGCTAATGTGTGTCAATATGAAATCAAGCCACTTGATTTGAAAGTTTTTTGTGATGATAACTTAACAAAATGGTGTCTTTGCATTGAATTGTGTTGCAGTGGTGACACAGCAGTCTTTGATTTTTCACTAGAAATGAATAAATTGCCAACTTGACAAAATCTTAATGAATGAAGCATGCATTTCCTCAGATGTACAAAATTCTGTAGAAACATCAGGTCTAGATGTGTAAAAATGCTCCTTGAATCTATCCCCTAAACCAAGCAGAAGGTAAATTTGGCTTAAACAGGCCTTTTTGCCATCTCATTGACCATAGTGATATTTAAATCCTTTGTCCAGGCATGACGTCCACATGGGGTGATGTGAAATCTACCCTGCCAAACTAGTGAGTTCATAAAAAAACACTTGACCGGGTAGAGTTAGTTTTACAGGTCTTAAATAAATGTATTCATAAATTTATTTCAAGCAACATGTTTCATGGCCAGTTGTGTCCTTCAATCATATTTAAGCATAACTATGCAAAAATGTTTAATTTATAATGTTCAAAATTAGCTAAATTTATCAATAGATTGTAATGAAAAAAATTTTTGATTTTATCTTAGTAAGATTATTGTGCCGTAGAGATATCTACTGAAGTTAGCATGCTAACCAGCTAACCCTCACCTTTCTCATTATAATACCAAAGAAATGACATTACCAAGAATTGCAACTTAATATAGCGTTTCATTGCAGTAACATCAACTAGTTATTTCTTTGCCACTATGTCATAACAGTGGTTCTCAAACAGAACCACAGTTTGGTCTTTTTCCTCTAATCTCTGCAGACAAGAGTAGAGAGAGTGCTGTTTTGCTTTGTTATAATGAGGTAAATCACTCTTTTTATAATGAAGAATTCTTTGTTTCATGACACAAAAGCAGGAAAACAGAAGCAAAAGCAAAACAAACAAAATATATCATCACTGGTGTTATTGAAAAACCAGTTTGGGATCATAATTTCACAATTGGTGCATCCCTAATTTGTTAAATGTGGCTTGTTATGCCTCAGATTAAAAAAAAAAAAAGTTTATATACAATATGTTTATTTTGTTCCCTAAACACCATATAACAACACAGTACACATAAATCTGCATCTGAACACTCACAGTCTTTGTAACCTCCATTATGAAACACATGAAACATGAAAATTTGGGTGCCGCTTCAGAGCATTTTAAGCCACATTTTCCTCACAACAAACTGGGTCAATTGTGTATTCTGATTCTGATGACTAAACACGAACAGCCTCCAGTGAACATCTGTAAATGTAAACGGCTGACAGTGTAGAAAGTAGGTTAACACCAATTTATGTTCACACAGCAACACAGTTTGACTCTTAATCAGTGCATTTACAATCAGTAAACCTTCAATATTCTCAGGAGCTGCAATTAAAGATATGACTTTTTCATTAATTTTGCATTCCTATCAGGGTATTTATTTTCATGTATAATTTTTGGGTCATAAGATTTTATCATACGTCAGGTATTGTAACAAATCCGAATCACATGATTAATAGATTCCTTGTTCCTTCACACTAGTAGCGTTTTAAGAGTGGAGGCTTAGCTGGAACTGGAGCTCAGGCATCAATAATACAGTGATAAATTAGTCCGCTAGCATGACCCCCATCCCCCCCCCACCCTGTCTGCAGCTCTTAACCTCAACAGAGTAAAGAACCCTGTGACACTAAACTGTACACCATACTGCTGTCTAAACAAAAACACACACCAGTCTGACCTCCACCAGGTAGATTCGGTTTTACAGACATTTTGAATACAGTATTAACATTTTCTATTACTTAAAGCTTCCACTCCACATCATTTTAGCAGTAAATATTTTTTTTTTTTTTTTTTTTTTTTATATTCATCTGACTCTAGTTGCAGAAAAAGGTCTTTCCATTGCAGTTTTACATGATGTACCAATTGCGCTTTGACCGAAAAACCACTTCTTACAGCGCATAAAGTTTTAATTAAAAAAATGGGAGTTTTGGCGAAATTTTCATTTTTCCATTAGGTAAAGTTTTATGCGCAAGTTATAGTCACGCAGGGGTTAGTCTTGACATGTCAGTGTAACTATCTTTTTCTATAGTCTGACCAGAGTCATTGAAGCTCTCAACATGAGCAGACTTGTCGGGGTCTTCACCGTTTTTAAACATTTTCTTAGTCGTTCCTGAAGAATGAGATGGAATATGACTTTTTGGTTTTGGTGACCTGTATCATAAAAGATGACAGATGCAGTTCACTGAGCTGCTTCCACGTGAAATTAAATGGCACTGAAAGATGCAGAAGCTAAAATCATAAAACTACCAGAATTTATAAATATATATCTTCCATCTTTAGCTCTCTACTGTCGGCTCAAATCAGAGACAAATATGGATGAACCTGACGCTGTTCTACGTTGCAAAACGGGGCATAGGTGGAATTCTTGTTTCATCTCTGACCATTTTAAGTCATTCTGCTTAAAGGTGGGGTAGGAGATCCTGGAAAAACAGTTCAACAGCGCTGCGCAGCATCAATTCGCCTGCCCCCCACCCCCCGACTAAACTGCGTGGTTAGCTTGTTAACGTTACATTCCCTAGTGATTTAGGTTAGCAACAAAACGTTACATCTTAGTATAGCTGATATAGCTAGCCAAGCTGTGGCTCTGGCTTTGGCTTCATTTCCTGTATTAGTGCTCCAAACCTCTGAGAACGCATGATTCATGCCCGAAGAGGGGTACGCGCAGAGGGGGAGGGACAAATGGCAGTTGAGTTTGATTGACATATCACCATTCAATCATTTCGATGGGCCGGTTAAAATGATTGGGTGATGTTTTTTCAGTCCTGTCCGTTCCACAGGTGACTAAACTTTTTTTAAATTTTTGTGTTAGAGCAGTTAATTAACTGTTTGCAGTCAGGGTGTGAAAGGGATTCTAAGAAATATAGTAAAAAATGCTCCAAGAAAACATCTCCTCCACCTCCTTTAAAGGCAAAAGCATCGCAGCGTTAACCATCCCAACTTTCCTAACTTGCAAAACTATCTACATTGTATCTGAAAATGATGACACAGTTTACACAGGATCAGAAACAGCAGTGGCTGCATTTTCGCACATGTGCAGACCGATCCGGGTTTTCGGTATCTGGATCACCCGTGACTGACTTCACCAGCTGACACGACCAGCTCGGTTACCTACCAGCATTAAATGTGAACCATGAACTTCTGATCAGGTGACTCGTTGATCCCTCAGGTGAGTCCTCACAGAGACGGACAGATGAGCCTTCTCCAGGTGTTCCTCTCAGTTTGGACCTGACGTCGCTGCACTAAAGCTTAAGCTCCACCCCCTCAGCTGGAACTTCCCTGTTGTGTTTCTGAAAATAACATAGGAAGGACACACTCTGGCCACATGTACGTATGGACACTACGACTGGAAACATCTGCTACAGGATGTTAGCTTTAACCAGCATTTAACACCCAGCAATGAAATCATGTAACACATTACAGGGGGGCGGGGCTAAGAAAACAGTTAATAATAGTGTCATTTGTTTGAGTTTGTCTGTGTTGATTTCAGGAAAAAAAAAAAACAGATTTGTCTAAACTACCAAAAAAAAGAAAGATAGAAAAACAACTGCCAAGCTTTTAGCTTTGTAAGCTAACAGGCTGTAAAGTTTCCTTGCAGCGTTTTGTCACTTGAATGCTGAGTGTTTCGAGTTCACCACTTTCTGTGTTGTAATGACGAGTTTATGAGCTCCGCTCCAGTTACAGGCAGCGTATGTTCTAAGGGTCCCATTTTCCCAAGATCCCATTGTTCCTAGTGGCCGAAGTTCCCCAGATCTCATTCTCCTGTTACAATGTTCCTAAGATGCTATGTTCCCAAAATGTTTTATTTCCAACGTCTCATGTTCCCAAAACCCAGTATTGAGGACATCATGGCCTCTGAAGACCCTGTCTAAAAATCTATATTCCCTGAGTGTGAAGTTCCCAAATTCCCATCCTCCCAGCATTCTGTGTTCCCAAGACCCTTTGGAACAAAGATCCTGTGTTCCTAAGATCTTGATGCTCAGAAAACCATTTGTTGTTAAGATCTTATTATTCTATCCTCAAGATCCCATGTTCTCAAGATTCAACGTCCAGGACGTCCTATGCTTCAAAGATCCATTGGTCCTAGAGTCTGAAGTTCCCAAACTCCTAGTCTCTCAGGGTCATGTGGTTCCATGTTCCTATGTTCCCATGATCTTTTTCCCCAAGGTGTCAGATTCTCAAGGTCCCATGTTCCCAAAATGTTCCAGTGCTCCCATCATCATCATATGCTCCGAAGATGTTATCTTGCCAAGATCCTATGTTCTTATAGTCCTAAGTTTCTAAAATGTGCCCCCCTGCCCGGATCTTCCCATGGTCCCATCCTATCTTTCAAAGGGCACATGTTCCCAAGATCTCATTCTCCAAAGATCCTGTGTTCTTAAGAGCCTATGCTCTGAAGATCCTATCTTTGCAGGATCCTATATTCCCAGTCATATGTTCCTTAGATCCCATGTTCTCAAGATCTTACTTTTTCCGAAGTTGTTATACTCCGAAGGTCCCCAGTTTCAAAGATTCTATTGTCTGAAGAACCTGTGCTCCCAAGATGATTCCAAAGATCCTATGTTCTTAGACTCATAAGTTGGCCAAATTCTGTTCTCTTTGGGTTATATGTCTCCAGAACCTGAACCTGGGAACATGGAACCCTTTGTCAGGTTCCAGGCATGTGTTGTATAAATCTTGGGAACATTGGACCCTGAATGCTTAGTGTGAAAGCGTCTAAAAAGTAGAGGAGACATTTTATCTGTTCGTCTCCTTGTGTGTCCTTCAGACTTATGCTGCGTTTAAGTCCTGTAGGAGATTCCCATGTTTTCTTCATCAGATGGGTGAAGTTAGTGGTCGTCAGTCTTCCCATTTTTGATCCATGAATTGATCGATTAATTTATGGAAATCGCTGTCACCACCTTATCCTTGTTTGTGTGTTAAATTCTACTAAATTAATGTCAGAATTTCCTTTTTATCACCAGCTCTGAGAAACCTGGTGATTTTAATAGTATTAACAGTTGAACAGTGTAAATTACCATAATTCTGATGTGACTTGAATGCAGCATCAGATGTGGTCCTCGGCCTCTGCAGGACTCGGTGGGTCCAGTCTGAGAGCAATAAGAATTTCAGGATGAAAATCTGCTGCAGCGACAATCAGACGATGATGTCACAGACACTGATTGATTTGATCGACTGATTCTTTTGTGATTGATCGGTTTATTGATGAACCAGCCTGCTTTTGTACTGAGCTCCACCGACTTTTATAAACACGTCCTTGAACTCGGCTTTTTAGAACTAATCTGACGTCAGGTTTAAGGAGCCCAAAGGAGTGAAAACACGTAACGAATATGGATCTAATCACTTTATTTGTACCTTCGGTTTGCCGATGTTTGTTATTGATTATGAAATGTGTCATTCAGGAGTTTTTTTCTGCTGATTCTCAGTGATATTTTTGATGTTTGTTCCTGGACTCTGAACCAAAACATCGGGTCTTTTTATCGTCTGTTCTGTCAGTCTGTTACCTATTTATTGATCAGTTCGATCAGCTTCACTGAAACCAGTCTGACCTCCACTTTATCGCTGCTTCTCCGTCGGTCTGCTCCGCTCAGCTGCCATCGTCAAACAGGAAACAGTTGAACACCTGTTCATCAGGTCTCACCAGGCCACAGTGACGCCACGCAGGCCGGGTTTTCAGGTATCAACGCCGTTAAAGAACTCTGGATCTAAAAACACACATCGCAGACTGTAAACTGTATGTAAAGATGGACGCTGTGACATCACTTCCTTCTGAAAGTGAAAGTGAAATGTAATGTTTCGAGGCCACATTACATTACTTTGTAAAATCCGTTATATAAAAAGTTAAATAATGCTGCATATAGACTGTTAGAACTCTGCGTTTTACATAATTAAAAAAAAAAAAAGGAAAACTGCCGTATGAACTGCACCTTTAAGCTGCTTTGTAATAAATCACTATAGATGAGGCGTATAGACTGTCATGATGCTACTTTTTACATCATTTTATTTTGGAAAAAAATGCAAAATATGGCATAAAAACTGTTCTGACATTGCTTTTTACATAGTTTTGTTAAAAGATCAGTGTGAAATGCAGTGTACAAATGATCATGGCACAACTCGTGATGTTGAAAAAAAAAGTTTAAAATGCTGCGATCATGTGTGTTTTTTTCTGACAAATTTACTTTTTTAAAAAAAAAAAAAAAGGCAGTGAATGAACTTTTAACTTTTTATGCAATTTTGTTTAAAAAAATGCTACAATGCCACTTTTTTTTTTATAGTTTGGTTAAAAGATGAGGGTAAAATGCAGTATCAAACAATAGTCAAACTGGTCTTTACGCTATTTTCTTCACAACTCTTTGTTCCCTGAACCCTTTTTTTTTTTTTTTTTTTTGATGAATACATGCACCGGTGTGATGTTATTAACACACTGTTTTTCTTCCCTTTTTTCACACTATTATTTTGTCCTTTCTTTTTTTTTGACACTTTTTATTTATAAATATTTTAATTTTACTAAACAAGAACAAGAATAGAATAGAACAGAATCTATAGAATGGAATGTGAGCTCTAGGGATGACAGTTATGACATAAACATGCAGACACTATCGGCTGTTTTTAAACAGTACTGTCACCGTTTGGAAAGACGGTCCATGTTCTCCAGCGCCTTTTTCCCAGCTCCTCCTCGAGCCGCAGGGTATTTTGTCCGTTCTCGACCCATTTTGTAGTGAACATGCGTCTGTTTTTACACCACTGTGTCAAAATTAGTATAAAATAGTTTCAAACTGTTGCCATGTAATGTCAAATCTGTAAAATGTAAGAGTAACAAACCAAATGTAGCAGATTTTCTTTTTTCTTTTTAACACATTGTAAAAGTGATGCAACGTGGCTGGTTTTGTCATAGATTTTCCACATCAGAGACACTATATTTGTCTCCTGTTTTGGTCCTTTTGCATCATCAACATCTGATCAGAAAGACGACATTGATCTGACCTGTGCCACCGCCGTCCACCAGGGGGCGACTGACATATTCTGACTTCACTTTAAGGAGGTGATTCTTGTCCATCTTTATATTCACACTGCGTTTTTGGACTTTATGAGACGAGATTCACTGTTTCCTGTTGTATTTTTTATTTATATATTTTTTCTTTTCTGTTGCGGCTTTAGTTGAGCAGAAACTTCTCAGATATCAGATATCCCAGCATGCACTTCTACTAACTCTGGTCTCACACCAAAGCAGAACAGACGTCAGGACAAAAACAAACTGTAAAAATCTGTAAAGTACACACAGTGAGGTCGCCCGAGGACACCGAGTACTGCAGTACTGTAAGTATTAACACTGCGTACTCTGTCCGTCAGGGACGCGTCACTGCGTTCTGCCGTGTTGTGTTCAAGTGCACTCTGTACAGATTCAACTCTGTGTAAAAATCATTTTCTATCTTTTTGGACTCTTTTGCTGTTTGTACTTTTTTCACCCTGTTGTTTGATGTAAATAAATGACGGCAGCCTGAGACTGTAAACATGCTGTTTTTAAATAAAGATTTCAGCTCAGTATTTACATCAGAATATGCCTTTATTCTTTATTATTCCGCCCCTCGAAGGGGAGGAAAAGGGTACTGTTTTTGGGTCGGTTTGTTTATTTATTTGTTTACACTTTAGCAGCAAAACTGTTGGTTGAATTCAGACCAAATTGGGTTTATAGATGACCAGTGACCCAGAATAGATGTGATTACATTTTGGGAAAAGTAGGTCAAAGTTCAGATTTTTTTTTTTTTTTTTTGCTTTTTATTGTTTTTATGAAAAATGATACAAAAGAACAAACAAATGAACAAGCAGCAGGGGGAGATCCTGACATTCAAGTAACATTTAGTCCACAATTACAACCATATTTTCATTTGCCCATATTATTTCCTTGATTATAGTAAAGTTTGAGAATGTGGCCCTTATGGGGGCACTTTGCAATTACACAAAATCTGGCCTTACATTTAAAACATAAGTGAGCCATTTTGACCAATTTTCAACAAAGATATCAGTTTTACATCTCAGTTTAAATGTGATTCTCTCCATAACGTATATATGGTAGACTACATCAATCCAGTCTTTTATAGTAGGTATGTCACTTTTCAGCCATTTTCTGGTCAGAACCTTCTTACCTGCTACTAAAAGTAATCTCAATAGACATTTATCTCTCTTTGCACATTCGAGTTCTTCTAAGTCACTGAGGTATATGGTTTTAAAGTCAAACAAATTTTAAACTTAAAAACTGCCTCCAGGACGTCATGGACATTTCTCCAGAATGGAACCACGGAGGGACAGTCCCAGAAGATGTGAAAGTGGTTGGCCATAGTATTTCCACAAGATCTCCAGCCAGCAGTCTGATCAGAGTACTTGGCCTTCTGTACTGGGGTACAAAAGAATCGCAAAGTTCAGATTTTTTATGAGTTTTTAAAATCAGGTTTTTTTTTCCTCTTTACTTATAATGGCAGAAATTTCAAATGTCTATAAAAACATACATTTTATTTCAGTTTACTTCAAACTTGGCACATATATAGAGGCAACTGATATACATCACTCTGGCATAAATCTATGGCGTACATTGTATCCCAATACTGTCCCAATACTTTTGTCCATGTGGTTTATAAACATCAATATTTCCTTAAAGTTTAATGGTAGATTTTTCTTCCTCAGCGTGATGTGAAAAAAGTAGATGGTTAGTTGTGGAAGAAAATTATTTACAGTCAGAGCAGGAAGAATATTTGGAAATTTAGAGCTATTCTATTCTATTCTATTCTATTCTATTCTATTCTATTCTATTCTCAGCATCATTGCAGTCCTAACATTTATTTATCCTGTGTCTTTGCTAAATATAATCATTTATTGAGTGAAACTTAAACCTGTAAAGTTAATAAACACAATAAACAACGGTAATATTTATCTTTCTCTTTGATAAAATCTTTGCTAATTCAAAGATGATTAATCAGACAAGAAAAAAAAGTCACATTCTCTGCACTTTCTGGAATCCTGGGAAATGAGAGAACAGACAAACTGGTAAAAGAAGCAGCTGAAAAGGTGGAGAATATGAAACTAATATTAAACTTTCAGCATCAGGGGGAGAAATGTAAATGAAGTGTGTCAACAGCATCGTAATGAGACATTATCAGTCAGCGCATGTAGGAGAATTAAACACAGCCAGGAACAGAACCGTTTTCATCTGAGGAAACATCAGATGTGTTGGATCAGTGAAACCAGGCTGAGACCGCTGAGGATTTCATTACATCATGAAAGATAATGGATGATGACAGCGTTACGAGACCGAGGACGGGGAGAGGACGAGGTGAGACAGTTTATGAGAGACAGAGGAGACGATGTGGGGACGAGTTTTAAGGACGAGGGGGAAACTGAATGGAAACGGACAAAAAACATCAAGTGATAATAAGAATAATGATAATAAGAGTAAAACAGCTGCTGCTCACTCGAATATTCAGTGTTTAATGCACTAATAAGTACATTTTTGAAAGAATACTGAGTCTTCTTAGAGATATTTGTGATGAAGAAAGTGGATTTAATGTTTATTGATTTGTATGAGGGAGGATCAGGGTCACACTGAAGATTAAGAAAAGATGTCCTGAGAATAAAAGTTGTAATATTATGAATATGAACACATAGGGACAGGAGAATATCAGAGGTCTTAAATTGTCCTTAACCTTAAAGACCCAAACAGCCACCAGTGACACAAACCATCTACTGATCTAAACTGTTTAATACCTGTTGATCCACTAATCCTAT
>JAPQRP010000028.1:6820420-6837185 GCA_037367295.1 Apogon hyalosoma
ACACACACACACACACACACAAATACACAAAACATTTAATTGCCGGCAGAATATTGGTAAAATTACACTGATTTATATTAATACATTTAAGGTTGTTCATGTTTGTTGAGGATATATATGTTTTTTTGTTAAATGATAGTTTGCTTTAGTGTAAATACAGGAAAATTACAGGAAAATATTTACATTTATATAGAGAAAAAAAATTGGAGTTGTGAGCATTTGTTGGTTATCATGATCATAGTTTGTATGTGGAACCTGAACTAAAATTTTTGTGAATATCTTGTGTAATTTTTCCATTTCACACATTCACCCCATGGGCCAGATTGGGCCCTTTGGCGGGCTGGTTTTGGCCCCCGGGCCGCATGTTTGACACCTGTGGTCTAACAGTTCTCTTTTTTCATGATACTACCTTGAGTTTACATGATGTCATATTTGGACGCTAGGGGGTGTGTTTTTTTCCAAATGGACAGGGGAGCTTCTGTAAAAAAAAAAATAAAAAAATAAAAATCTCACAAATCCAGCAAAAACTGTAATCAAATTATCATCAAAATATGTCAAATTGAGTCTAATTTACAGACATTTCTAATATGTGCCAGTCTGCGTTTACTAAAAAACAGACACGTTTTCATTTATTGTGTTTTTCTTCGTTTTTATACACATCTGGACCAGTTCAGTTTGTTCCAGTGGAAAGTGAGTGTGTTTATCCTCGATGCTGTGATGGAATTGCCTCGTACAGCTTCTATCGATTTATCTTTATTTTATTCATGTGCCTGTCAACACCTATCAGTTCTATCAGCCTGAGTTTTTATACGAGCCGCTGCGATCTGAGGCCGATTTTACAGCGAATCCTGCAGAACTAACTGTGTTAATGTACTTCCTGCGTGTGTCAATGGAGTCTGTGTGCGTCTGGATGCGACCTCCGGCTTCACCGCAGGACTCCGTCTTCCACTGACACTTCGTTTTATGTTAAAACTCTAATGAACACGAGTTGCAGCCTCGGTCGTCGGCGTTATCAGATCTTTCGGCTCCTTTGCCTTGTTGTTTTGCATTTTTCTCTGGTTTGGTCTCAGCTGTTTTCAGAGTTAAAGCTGCAGAAAAAAAAAAAAACATTAGAAAGATGCAGTGACAGATCAGCAGCTGAAGTCAGATGTTTGTCTCAGAAGGTGGTGGCGACCAAAAATGAGCTAAAAGGAGAGTGAATCTGTGATTTAGCGTCATCAGATGAAGAAAAACACCTCTGCATGAGGGTTATAGTGACGGTAACGTGTCTGTAGGATGGAGAATGAGCTGCTGTTCACTTTAAAAGGACAATCCCACTGTTTCCCACAAGTGTAAACACCTTTATCTTGTCATTGATGTTCAGAATATATGGACAAAAGTCTGTGGACACGTTGAACTCAGGTGTTTCTTTTCTTACAGGGGTCTGGGATACAAAACAATAATGTCAGAATATAGTTTATATTGGGATAAATATCATTGCGTTGGTTAGTTTGGGTTAAATTATCTTGATTTTTTTTTTTTACTTAATTTCTCTCATCATTGATTTTTTTTTTTTTAATCAATGACTATGATTTTAAATGTTCTAAAGGAAGAAAAATCTTCCATTGAACTTAAAAGAAATATTGATGTTTATAAAGTATGTGGCCATAAATATTGGGACACATCATGTCTACAGCTGTAAAATGTCCTGTTCATGAGGATTTGAGATAAAAACATCAATTTCCTTAAAGTTTAATGGTAGGTTTTTTTTTTCTTAAGTGAGATGTGAAGAAAACAGATGGTTAGCTGTGATAGAAAATTATTATTTATGGTCAGAATATTTTTTTGAAATGTAAGGTAGAACATAACAGCAACATACTCATCATTCTTCTTGTGTTGAAGCACTTACAAATATCTACTGACATATGTAACACACATTGATATAAGTTATATACGAACAAAGGTAGAAGCCATTGAAGATGAAAACATGGACCCGTGTCACCGCTGGACCTGATCCGACGGTAACACACAACAGTTTCTGCTGCGATTATTATTCTGATTGTGACTCTGATCATTCATTTATCTCGTATTGAATATTCACTTCCTTCTGTAACATTTATCCTGGACTGGACTCAAGACCAGACTCACTCCATTCACTCTAATACTTCAAATTTAGTATTTATGACCAAAACACACGGAATCATGTATGTAAAAAATCTTTAGACATTACACAAAAATAGTGGCTTTTCCATCGGACATCTGCGCAAAACTTGACCGATATTTACTAAATGTTGAAAAAACCGAAGTGCGTAATGTCCCGTTTTTGTTCATTAAATCACAAATGTGATGATTTATTTATTTATTATCATGAGATGGCACGAGAAGTCATTCCATAAACATGGTGACAAATGTAAATATCATGTTGATTTACAGATATATTCATTATTATTATTCTATATTACCCCTCTATCTCATTCTAAATTAAAAAATGATTCCGTTTCCTGGTGTGTCCACACATACCGCACCACGTTTCTTTTAAACTCTTCTTCTTCTCCTGTTGTAACGTCCGTTAACATCCGTTTTTTTAATTCACGTGGCTCTAGTTGCAGAAAAAGGTCTTTCCGTTGCAGTTTTGCGTGATATACCAATTTCGTTATGCCTGATAAAACCACCTCCTGCCAGCGCAAAAACTTTTAATCGAAAAGCGCAAGTTTTGGCGAAATTGTCATTTTTCCATTAGGTAAATTTTTATGCGCAAGTTATATTTGCGCAGTTTGAGGGTCAATGGAAAAGCGAGTACTGACTTCAAACCTCTTTACCTGAGTATTCAGCTGTTTTCATCAAGTTTTCCCTCCTTTTCCTCCATAAATGTGTCAGTTTCTCGACATCTTTCCAAAAGAGGGAAACCTAAATGATTTTGAGGCTTAAAATAAGGTCTGAATGAATGAATAAATGAATCAAATTGGTGTGATTTTGTCTATAACACTTTGTTTTACACCAAAAAACTAATAAATTCCGAGGCTTTAATCCTTCAAATCCGGTGTAATGTAAAACTCTTCATTGGTAGACGCTGAACGTTGTTGCCTCTGGCTGACAGGCGACATGTTCAGGTGATGTTAGATTTATTCAGTTCACATTTGTGCTGCTTCTGTGAGTCTGATACATATGGATGAGTGTCAGCGATGTGTGTTTTTCATATTATCTGCTCAGTATTACTGAGGATGTGCAGCTTTTCACCGCCGCTAATGATCTACTCTGACCTCATGCTAAATTGCCTAAATATCCGTGTGCTGAAGGTCTTTTCGTCGGAGTTTCGCTGTGTTTCAACACAAAGTGCAGCCCCTTGTGCGTCTGCCGGCCCAGAGGCGTCTCATTAGAATGGAACTCTGACATGATTCCACCTGCTGTGAAGAGTCTAATCGGACAGAAAAATAACAGAACTCTCACTTTGAAAGCCTTCGTTTGACTTTGGTCGGCGGTTTGATGGATTCTGGCTCCTTTTGGTGTTGGAATAAGAGAAATCTGATCTCTAGCACAAGTCGCTTTTCCATTGGAGATCTGCGCAAAACTTTACCGACATTTACTAAATGTTGAAAAAACAGAAGTGAGTAATATTGTGTTTGTCCATTAAATCACAAATGCGATGATTTATTTATTTATCACAAGATGACACGAGAAGTTATTCAATAAACATGTCAACGAATGTAAATATCCTGTTGATTTACAGATGAATTCATTATTACGTTTGCCGAGGAGGTTATGTTTTCATCTGGGTTTGTCTGTTTGTTTGTTCGTCTCTTAACAAGATAACTCAAAGTTTTGGAAGGATTTTGATGAAATTTTCAGGAAATGTTGATACTGGCACAAGGAACAGATGATTAAATGTTGGTGTTGATCCAGATCACTGTCTGGATCCAGGAAGTTTTTGAAGGATTCTTTATCACTGCCAGATAGGGCCAGTTTCAGCAGATGCATACATAACTCCACAACACAGATAATATTAATGTGAATCCAATGCTGTGTGTAGGTTTTCAAGGTCCAGGAATTCATTTTAGGAGTAAATTAATCATGGCGTGGGCGTGGGCGGGGGGCTGATCTGCCTGTGAGCTCGTGTTTTCAATATATTTGATGGTGTGATTACACATATGTGGGTTTATGTCCATTTATACAATGGCTTTAGAAATGTTGCACTAGATAGAACCTGTAAAGTAGTGAATGTATTCTCACGTGCAGACACTCCCTGCCTATATATACATATATGTAATAATCACAAAATAAAAGTACTCGTAGAGACAAGTGGTAAAGTAGTAAATAAATCATAAGTATTATATTATATTATATTATATTTATTTATTTATTTATCAACTTGTCTTGTCCAGCATCATAGCAGCTGAATGGGACTCTGGCTCCTTTTGGTGCTGAGCAAATTAGTTTTGCCAAAGGAAACGTCATAATGTACATGAGGCTCCCCTTGATATTCTACTGTCTTTATTATGAGTTTTGTTGAACCACATTTTGATGCCGGATCTGATATGGAAAAACTGGGGGGGGGTTATAACATTAAGAGACTGTTTCCTAACTTATTTGGCTCCTGCTCTTGTGGCCGTCGGTCCCAGTTCCACTCCTCTTTCATCCTGATCATCAGACGAACCCGCCGCTCGTCTGACCTTTGTGCGGTTCATGCGTTGAAGGCCGGGCTTTGTCCCACGTCCGCGTCACGCTGCAGCCTGAGGAAGACTCAGCCCGATACTTGGAATATTTGGCATTTTTCAAACCCGACTGAGTGGCATTTTTGTTTCGCTCTTTCTCCTCGTGTGTACGTCGTCGTCGATGTGGTCGGTTTTTAACCAGTGACAACATTTGTCCTGAGGGGAGTTTTGATGCAGTTCGAGTTCTTCTAGTGTTGAGCAGCTGATAGTTTTGTCCTTCCTGGAAACTCATTACATCATCTAATGTGACTTGAATAAATGGATTTCAACTGCAAGGAAATCCAGTGTTGGTCCATGTGTTTCACCCCTAGGCCTTCAGTGTTGTTCTATCTGACTTAATACACCATTTATTATCAATATTATACCATCAATATTGCATCATCAGTACTACACAAAAGCACAGTGTAACAGGGCGTTTCATCACAGTCATGTATCTGACAGAAAATGAATGAAACCTCAGCAGGTCTCCTTAACCCTTTAAATCCTAAGCCTAAAATGGTCTTTCTGGACTTTTCTCTTATTCTGACTATAAAAAGGTTAGAAAATATGCTGTGAGTGACTCCTTTTGCCCTTTTTTCCAGAGCGCTTAGAACTTTCAAAATCTAGCATTCATTTACACTTTACTGCATGTTCTAATTCTGCTAAAACAGCTTCTTCTCCAGCTTCTAGCACCGGCGTGAGGGAAATTACCGCAATGACCCAATAAAGCCTATAAAGGGCAACAGCTCAGGTTTTTCCAGTTATACAAACAGTGGCAGAGTTACAGCCGTCCAAACTGCATATGCACAGGATGCGTCAGCGATGACACGACAGGTTTTAAAGAGTTAAGCTACAGCCACAGCTGAACCACGGACATTATCTAAAGAACCAGCAGCGATGTTTACTGAAGGAAATGACAAAAGCGTACGAATGTTCATCAAATACATTAGATTCAACAAAACAACTGCTGATGTTTCAGTCTGAACCAAATCCATTTCTTCTTCTGTCGGCCATTTTGGATTAGAAACAGGTATAAATAGATAAATATATATGAACTGGGGCTGTAATGGTGCCCTCATTCGTGCCGCACCGTTTTGGTACGGGGTCCTTTGAAACAATACGGAGGTGTACCGAATGAATACATGTAGCCTGTGTGAAGAACGCAAACACCTTAGATTCCACACGAACCTGGAAGTGGAACGCACACAGTTTGAGCTGGGTTTCCCCGACGAACATTCGGTAGCAGCGGAATTCTCACTGCCGCTGAAAAAAACAAAATACTTTATTCTGAGGCTGGGGAGCTGATGGGGGGGGGGCATGACTGGAATAAATCTTAAAGTTTAGGCTGTAAATGTGTAAATGTTGGTCACTAGTGGCTTTTCCGTGGGACATCTGCGCAAAACTTTACCCATATTTACTAAATGTCGAAAAAACACAAGTGCGTAATGTCGGTTTTTCCATTAAACCACAAATGCCACGATTCGTTTATTTTATTATCGCAAGATGACACGAGAAGTCATTCCATAAACATGTCGACGAACGTAAATATGGTGTTGATTTACAGATATATTCATTATGATTATACGGGGGTTTTCAAAAAGAATGAACCGACTTCGTGACGCGTCGCTTCAGTTCTCCGGCGTCGTCACAGAATGAGTCAGTGACCGTTTGGACGGAAGAGCGGTTTTCTAAGTTTTGAACGGCTAACCTCGATGACCTTAAACATCCAATAGCAGCAGCGGTCGACTCAGGTGATGGCGATCCGCTGATCCTCGTCTGGGAGGACTGCTCTGCTGGCGCTGGTGTCGTCCGTGTGCAGGTGGAGGACGCACTGAACACTCGAAGACAAGAAATAAAAGTGGACTGCGAGTAGAACACTTGTGACTTGGCTGGAGTGTTCTGTTGCTTTTCCTTTTCAGATATTGCGTAATGAAATGGCTTCATTCTTTTTGAAGAACCCTGTTTATTATCCCTCTGTCTCGCTCTAAATGAAACAAGTGGTGCCGGGCACAACAAACCCCGCCCCTCACACGTATTGTAGTTTATTTTAGCGTTGATTCGGCTGATGCATGTGCCGATGTCAGCATATCAGTTCCCTTTATACACGTGCCAAGTTTGAAGTAAATTGAAACAAAATGCATGTTTTTATAGACATTTGAAATTTCGACCCTTATAAGTAAATGGGAAAAAATATTGAAAAAATTCATTAAAAATTATAACTTTGACCTACTTTTCCCAAAATGTAATCAGATCTGTTCTGGGTCGCTGGTAATCTAGAAACCCAATTTGGTACGAATTCAACCAATAGTTTTGCTGCTAAAGTGTAAACAAACAAACAAGTGGTGCCAGGCACAACAAACCCCGCCCCTCACAAACATTTTACCTGATTGGCCCTATCTCTTATTGTGAAAACACATTTTTGGTGACCTTGACCGTGACCTTTGACCTACATTCACCAAAGTTTAATGGGATCTATTCTGGACCACCTCGCACCTTTCCTGAAAATTTAATGGAAATTGGTCCAGTAGGTTTTGTGTAAAGCTGCTGACAAACAAACAAACAGACAAACAAAAAAACCCAAAAACGAACCAAAAACAATACCCTCGTCTCCCCTTCAGGGGGCGGGGTAATAATGCTTGGGTTTCCTGGTGTGTCCACACATACCGCACCATGTTTCTTTTAAAACTCTTCTTTTTCTCTTGTTGTAACGTCCGTCAACATCCGGTCTGATTTATTCATGTGGCTCTAGTTGCTGATAAAGCTCTTTCCGTTGTAGTTTTGTGTGAAACGCCATTTGCGCTACACCCAAAAAACCACCTCTGGCCAGCACAAAAACATTTAATCGAAAAGCGAGAGTTTTGGTGAAATTGTCGTTTTTCCATGAGGTAAATTTTTATGTGCAAGTTATATTCAAGCAATTTTAGGTTCAACGGAAAAGTGACTAGTGATTCTTATTCTTTAGGTTAAACGAGAAGGACTTGACGAACCAACACTGAGAAACTATCAGATGAAATGTTTTCATGGTTCTTAGATGCTAATGTTTTGCAAATGAACAGTTTATCGAAGGTTTACTCAAAACCGCTGAACCTGAACCTGATCAGACCCGTTTTATTCTGACTCGTGTCAATAAACTGCATTTTCAAATACAGCGAACATGAATCCGAACGCAAAACACTGGCCTGAATGAGTAAAACATTTATATTTACAGTTGAAAGCATGACTCCACATGAGGGAAAAGAATCCAAATTTGAGAGAAAAAGAACAGAAACCAAAACTAGTTCTTTGCCTAAAGACATCAAGGTGATAACGATCCTTTTAATTATGTAACTCAGCTTGTTGAGATATTTTTGTACTTAATTCTCGCTGGGTTTAAGAGAAAATGTCTTAACAGGATCAGGATAAAAATGTTCGGTTGAGTTTTTATTCAGTACTGTTGGAGGAGGTCATGTTTGGAGAAAAGAAAGGCACATTTGCCAAGATTAGAGTTGTACATTTGTAAAATAAAAGAATAAAACTGTAAATTTACAATGAAAAAACTGCGAGAAATAGGAAGATTTTAGTCGTACAAACCCCATGAGTGTGGGTTTTGTATAAATATATGTACAGTTTTGTCATTTTTCAGCAGAAATGGACTTTTCTTAGGTTTAGTTAAAGGCCTCGGTTTGTTCCGGGGCCTTGAATGTTCATTTATTCTCTTATTTTGATGAATCTGTGCCTCCAGATGCGTTTATAATGAGCCTCATCCATTCGCTTTATCGTTTAAATTCCCTCTTATTAACCTTAAACGTCTGCATCGATCTGGTTCTGGTTCCTCTGTGTTTCGTTTGTCTTTCCCGGTGTTTGTGCAGAGACTGGTTTTGCAGTGGATTCAGGTAAAAATGGAGAATTCCTGTGCAACAAAACTGAAAAACTATAAATAAGACAAACCTCAAGGGGAAACACAACCCACTCACAGGAAGTGGAATGACAGACTTAACACAACTTTAACTGCATTTACACCAAACATGACCTCATACTTTTACTCTAGCTCTGAAATCTCTATTATTTTTGCACAAATATATTATTTTATCACTTCACATAATCTCATTTCAATTGTTTTCTCTTAAATTTGTGAGTTTTTGTCACAAATGTAACAATATATCCTGACAATATTCAAGTTTTGACTTTTTCCTGCTCATTTTTTTAATTAAATGTATATTTTACTTAAATATACACACGAGTTGTCTTTCTTATTATATTATCTTCTGCGTGTTGCTTAAAAAAATAAATCTGGTATTTTCTTATATTTCATTCACTGATCGTGTAGATGTTTACTGAAGTTCATAGTAAATTCGAAGACTATTGTATCAAAACAGAGAAAACTGAAGAAACAATGACTTTATCTGTGAAATATATCATTACCAAACACAAATATATTATTTTATCACTTCACATACTCTCATTTTAATAGTTTTCTCTTAAATTTGTGAGGTTTTGTCACAAATTTAACAATATATCCTTAGACAGTATTCAAGTTTTGACTTTTTCCAGCTTTTTTTTTTTTTTAATTCAAGTTTATATTTCAATCAGCTACAGACTATAGGTGATTGATCATTATTATATCAGCCTTTGCATTTTTTACTTAAAATCAGGTATTTTCCTATATTTCATTTACTCATTGGGAGTCCTTTGGTTTTGCTGTTGAATGAACCAAAGGTTCAGATGTAATTCTATTGTAAATGCATGTGGGTCATTTTGACCCAAATGTGGAAGGTTGCGGTTGTAAAACAAAAATTACAATCACATAAAATCTATAAAAGATACATTAAAATTTTAAATGGCGTGATGTCAATAACATGTTTTTTTTAGGAATACCTGGAATATGAAATAATAACTTTTCATGACAAAGATATTGAAAGAAAACAACCTTACTGGGTCATTTTGACCCATTTATGCATCTAAGGGTTAATTGTGATGGAGTTTTTTTACTTTTTGCCATAACTGGTCGTATTTACATGTGATATTCTTCAGCACAGATATTCATTAACCCTTTCATGCACATTTGTGGAGACACACTTTAAGGGTTCTAAAGGTAATATTCTCCAAACCACACGGGGGCAGTCTGTGCAGACCCTCAGCAACACAATGAACAGAAGGATCGTCTTAGTTTTAGAATATAGACTGATCTGGGATGTCATAAAGTGAACCTCCTCGAACCAGCTATGGGTTTATTCAAAAACACAAAAAGGACATTCCATAAAAATTTTAAAAACGCATCTGAAAAAACTGTTGCATCATGACGTTTCCCATAAAGGCAATTATTTAATCAAAAAAGCCAAAACTTGTACTTTCCTGGATCTCAGGAGGTTAAATATCTTCTAAATAAAACCATATTAAAAAAAAAAAAAGCATTTCAAGTTTAGCCTAATTCTGAGTAATATGAGACCACAAGAGCAGGAGTCAAATGAAAGTAAGGGATCGTCCCTTAATTTTGTAGTTTCCGTGATTATAAAGGCCAAAAAGTTATGGAATTATTTGGGCAAGAAAAATAAACCCACAAAATGAACACGGTGAACGTACATTATTTCAATATTTACAAGTGAAAACAGAATAAAAACTGCAGTAATAATTATTATATGTGTGTATTTAGACACACGTACATATCGTTAGCCTTGTAGCACAGTTGCATGAGTCATAAATCTAGATACTTTTCTCCATCATTCATGTGCACTGTCTTTACCAAATAAACGAATAAACAGATCAAATAGATTAATAAACACACGTCACAGCGGTTTTGTTTTGTCTTCTTGCTTATTTTCCTCTGACTGTGCAGCCGCTAATGTCTGCAGATCATAGTTGTTCACCTTAAATGTGCAGAATCAAGGTGGAATGTGTCAACGTGCATGTTTTTTTCTCCACATCCAGAGGGTTTCCTGATCCCTGGTCTGCGTCTTCAAGGTCGTCTGTATACATGCGTCCTTCTGGTCCCATAAAACACCTGAGACGACGCACAGGCTCAAGAGGCTCAATGGCACCTTTTGTCGTTTCCTTCTTTTCTATTTAACGTCGTCTGTGGTTTGATTGACAGGAGGCGGAGTCGTTTACACAAAGAGACGTCTCTGTCAGGTGGTGGGTGTGTCCCCATTCAACGCATCATTTACATACCGGGCTCTGATTGGCGGATTATTTTACAGCCGCTTGTCACTTTAACTGCTTCTTCATCGGTCGATTGTTCTCAACATGATTTATGTCCAGTTCAGGCGTTTAGCGTCCCCGTCTAATGTCCACGGCCTGTATTAGAGGCATAGAGATGAACTAATTAGCATGATTAGAACTGTAATAAACGGGACATTACTGTGGTTTGGACTGAAAAACACAGTCTGTCTCTTTGCATTTTCACTGTTCATGTTTCAATCAATCAGCAATTAAATTAAATCAGAATTAGATCAGAGCAAAGTCAATTAGATTAAGTTAGATTCATTAATGTCTTTGCATAAATACAAGCAAAATGCACTTTGACGTCTAATCTGAAAGTGCAAATACAAGGACGTTCAAGGAGGGATAAAAGGAGTTTTATTAAATATATACACGATGGCATTTTAGTGTACATGAAATATTAATATAGTTACATCCATGTGTAGGTGTGTAAATATAAGGATTCATTAACCCTTAAAGATCTAGAGCTAATTTATTTAATGGCTTCTCTACATTTGACATTTCCAAAGAGATTTATCACCATTTATTATAATATTATCCTCTGCATTTTGCATTTTCATGTATTTTCTATATTTGATTCACTGATCATATAGACGTTCATTAAAGTTCCGAGTAAATTCAAAGGTTATTAAAACATAAAACTGAAGAAAAAGCGACTTTTCAGCAAAATGTATCAATAACTGAACATAAACCCAGTGTCAACCATGGTCATCAGATATGACCCATTTGGACGCTCAGAGGCTCCGTAGTTACCGTGGAAACACCGTCATCTTCTACAACATTGATTCACCAGTAAAACCCATGACAGTGGATGGACACACTGGGTTTATGTTCAGTTCAGGACAGATTTGACTGAAAAAGTCATATTTTCTTCAGTTTTCTCTGTTTTTGATTGAATGACCCTCAACTGTAATCGAAGCTTTTATGAACATCTACGTCATCAGTAAACTAAATGCATCAAAATACCTGATTTTCACTGAAAAACGGCAAAGTGCATCGGATATTATAATGATAAACGGTGATAAATTACTTAAGAAAAGTGAAATATAGAAAAAAGTAACATAAAAGTAGTGCTGGGTCTTTATGGGTTTCACCATCAGTGAATTAAATACAGGAAAATAACTGATTTATACTGATAAAATACAAAATACAGAGGATACTGTTATAAATAAATGGTGACAAATCACTTAAGAAAGATTAGATATGAAGAGAATTCCATTTGGGAACTGACATAAAAGTACTGCTGGGTCATTATGGGTTAATCAAATCCAATTAAAGAACATAATCAGTAACTGCAGCTCTTCTCTTTAAACTGTTCCCTGTTTTCAGATGAAGCCGGTCTCTCCGTAAACGCTGCCAAATTGGCTCCGAGTGGCGTATGTACAGTTAACACTTATTCAAGGATTTATTTATTATTTATGGGTAGACGGGCCGCGGACCGATCCAAGTTGATTGATGGGCCGGTTCTGGCCCGCGGGCCGCCAGTTGAACAGCCCTGCTCCGTCTTAACAAGGACAGATTGTGTGTGTGACAGGATGCGTCGCTCCTGTTTCATTCTTTTTCTGTTTTTTTTTCTTTTGAACTGGTCTTGTCCAGCGTCATGACAGCAGAACGGCGGTCAGCGGCCGTGGTGATGATTAGAGTGACAACAAGAACTACAATAAGAACTGAGTAAAAATAAAATACAATAAATACATTAACTGGAAAAGAAAAGAAAAGCTGAACAAACAGCTGTTCACAGTAACTCCTGTTTAATTCACACACAGATAGTTTATTGGTGAGGACTGTTTTCTACTGTGTAATCAAACAAAAGGGACAAATATGAATTCAAACAGGATCAAATTAATACAATTCTATTTAAATGGAAAAGTCAACGTCCACCCACTGGACCAGTATTTGGACACTCCTGTCCAGTCCTAGCACTTTGTCGGCCTTTTGTCTATATTGTCCATCATTTCATCATGTCAATAAAACTAAACAAACACCTTTAACCAGTATCTGTTTTCACTTTGTGTTCGCTGTATTAACGGCTCCTGTTAAGAGTTTAGCGTCGCTGCGACAGGACGTTATGCTCGTAGTGTCAGTATTTTTAGAGTCAGTGGACTGATTGATAGATTGATTGATTGATCCGTGTTGAGTTGGTGAGAGTAGAAAAAACACAAGACGAAAGAAAAAAAACAAAATGAACATAATGAATGTACAATATTTCAATATTTACAAGTGAAAATAGAGTAAAAACTGTAGTAATAATTATACAGTGTTTATGTACGTATTTGTGTGCAGGAAAAAAAATTAAATTCCAATATGTATTTATTATTATTATTATTATTATGAGGGAAAAAAATCAGGCTTTTTTCTCAGAATACTGATTTTTTTCTTATAATATTAAAAAAAAAATTTAACCTTTATTTATTTATTTTCCAGTGGCCCTAATTCTCTTTCGTTATGTATGTATATATACACACATACATATTGTTAGCCTTGTCGCACAATTGCATAAGTCATATTTTGGCCCAACTGTGATATTTGCAGAACTTTATTCAATGTTATTTATTGTCTAAGTCGTGAAAAAATATGACTTTACTATGAGGATAATGATATATAATTACATAGGTATATATTTAAACGTATACATACATACAGACTGAGCTACACTCATACGTCTATTTATTAAATCTATTTATTAAACGTAGTCAAACAGCTGTTAAATGGGAGGAAACGTGTCCTTCGTTTTTTTAACATAAATATTCTTTGTTGATACTGTTCTTATTGGTTTTTCCTGATCAGTTTACTGTGAACGCGCTGATCTGAGGGGTTTCTGTGTGAAAACCTCCGATTCTTGTAATTCATGAATTCTGTCTGTTCCTCACAAATAAACCCGCTGTGTTCAGTCAAAGCAGAAATAAAAAGCAGGATGTACGTCTGAGTTACGGAGGCGACGGGACGGGTTTCACCTGCACTCGTATTGACCAGGACAGATGAGCGTGAGGAGCCTCAGTCTATAGATCATCAATCAATATCTGCTGTGATTGATTAGCCCCTCAGCCCATGCAGCTCATTAACTCATTATATGGTTCAGCAGACAAACAGGAAGTGATTCATTGCGTGACCTCAGAGTTGGCCTTGAAGGCAGATGGCCGACGCGGCTCTAATAAAGGAGCGGTCGTATGGACTGTGTAGGAAGACGCTCACCAGGGTTCGCTCAGATCGCTGTTAGATTAAATTATAAAGTAAAAATACAGCCGTGCATGCCTGGGGCGCTGAGCGGCGAGGAGTGGGAGGGGTTAATGGCCAGGAGGAAACGCACAAACAGGACTGAGGTGAAAATGGAAATGAAAGGGTGGGAATAAAACGAAGGAGTTTAGGTTTGCGTTGTTTATTCTGATGAAAAACAAAGAAGGTAAAAAGGTGACGCTTGAAGTGGAAACGAGAGGGAAGAAAATATGATAAATGAAAAATATAATGATCTGGAGCTCAACGATGGAGCGACGAGGTCGTTTCTGGGATGTAATTCTGTAGCAGCAGCTATGATCGTTATCAGCACACGGGTTCTTTACCTTAAGGGTTTATTTTGTTCTGAGTTGGTTTGTTTTTAGAATTTAGAATTTTTTTTCCATTTTGTTTTTATTGAGAAGGTAACAACAAAATATCTCCAACATTACCGTCCATACACACGTTACCATTAGAGCCCTTTTCGTATTATTTTATTTTATACTTACAAAAGTGTTAAAAAAAACAAAACGAACATACGAACTGGTGCTTACAGTTTCGGTATTTGTCACTTAAAAACAATCATAGTGTTGCAATACCTCTGGGTTCTTTAAACATTACACACGTTTATGCAGAAAAACATAAGAATAAACAGGGAGATTCTAAAAAAGAGGACATTTTAGAGGAGTGATACAAATTCTGGGCGGCAAGAGGATGCAAACTGGATCCATTTGTCCCAAATATAATAAAATGCATCCGTCTGGATTCTGATAGAGTAAAAGTCAGGTTTTCCATTTTGAATATTTGCAAGATGACCTCGTACCTTCTGTTGTTCGTACCTTCTGTTGTTGGTGGAGTTGGTTTTAGCCAGAATTTTGAAATCATTTGATTTTGAACGAACATTTTATCATTACATTTATTCTGAACACATTCCAAAACGTTTTGACAGAAGGGAATGTGACGTGGTTCGATGTAGTGTTGATTTTCCAAACTCTGACCAGCAGGGGTCAGTCTGGTACCAGAGCACACGTAGTTCTACCAAAACCACCAACAAATCCAGCCTATGTTTCCACAGACCGAACCAGTCACTGAACACGGAATACAACTCATTGTTTCCATACATCTGTATGGAATCAAGTTTAATTCAAACTAAAACTCATAGACACTAAAAATAACACCGTCTTGTAATCTTCACATGCTACGTCAGCTGATAGTTTACATTATAGCTCTGTTAGCTTAGCTCTGTTAGCTTAGCTCTGTTAGCTAGATGTTGAATAGTTAGTTAACTGTCCGAGTACACTTCAAAATTGTTCACCGTGAGGGAAGAGATTCGGGTGCGTGATCACGGAAAGACTGACGGATCCATGATACTTAGGCTATGACTCGGATTTTACAGATCTGATGAAAAATTGGCGTCAAAAGTCACACGCAGCTGTAATGTCACATCTTCCGTTCACCCTGAGCAGAAGATTCATTAGGTCAGAATAAAACCAACGAGACTAGAGTGAAAAACACATTTGTTTAATACTTTTACAGAGACGTTTAGTGTAAGGCTATGAATCCAAGGCTTTTTGTTGCAGCATCTCGTGCCTGTCAGTGGTTTTCCGTTTCAGATTCTTCTGGAATAGGTTTATTTTGAAGCTGAAGTCTTTTCTTCTCGATCGTGGCAGAGGAACTCCCACCGTGAAACCTTTTCCACCAGTAAAAAACTAAAACCCCTCTTTGTTCCAGGGTTATCAGCTGCACGTCGACAGCAGCAGTACTGTGATTTTCACTTTCGTTAGTTACATAAACAGCGTCTGAGGCATTTTGTCTTTTCAGGAGTTTGAGCAAAGAACAGAAGCAGAATATTTGGTGGATGTAAACAGAGTCATTGTTCGTCAAAGAAAGATGGGAAGGGATTTGGATATTTCACCCTCTGTGATGCAGAACGTCATTAAAACATTCAAAGAGTCAGTGATGGTCCATCACAGATGCCCCCGAGCAACGTTTTACCTCATTACTCGCCCTAAATGCCCTGGTCTAAACTATTTTTGGCTTGTGTTGCAGGGTTCAGTGGTGAGAATAGATGTACAGTAAATGAACCCAGAGCTGCACCAGTGTCTGGACCCTCCACTCTGCCATAAATGGGTTAAAAATGTGTTTGTACGACACTTTTGTCATTTTGTCATGTTAAAAATATTCATTTGTATTATGTTTTGGTCCACAAAACAATCATTTCCTGTTTGACATATTTTAAAAAAATTTCCATTTTCCCCCATTTTTAACAGTTTTAAAATGTTTGTTTTGTATTTTGAAAATCTGAAAAGCAAAGTAAGTAGTAACAGTATAGTATAATATATTAATATATTAATAACAGTGTATAGTATATAATAGCAATGAATGAATGAATGAGTGAATTGTTTATTTTGGTTTGTACATTAATCATTGCACTTCGTACAATAATTATAGTAAGTAACACGGTCAAAAGGACACCAAAGTTACACACTACTATTTTTTTTTATATCTCTTTATTCTCTCACAGGTGCATTTTGGGAATTGAACTAATTATTCGAGGCAGAGTGTTTCACTAAAATGACCGCTGTTGGAAAATCTTTTGCGATTTATTTGCGTTTAACTGGGCAGGTTCTGCGTGTAACTCCAGTGGACACGATGGGTTTCACACCAAACCTGGAATGAGCCGTAGATTGATG
>JAPQRP010000028.1:6885137-6900908 GCA_037367295.1 Apogon hyalosoma
ACTGTAAAAAACAAAATGGATCAGTCAAACTCTAATAAAATGAAACTACCCCCCCCCCCCCTTTGACCTTTAACCCTTTAATGACCCTCTGCGTGTCCTCAGAACAAACAGTAGGTCAGACTGTACAGACAGATGCACGACCACGGACCTCTACTGTTATGGAAACGACCTCATTTATAGGCAGTAGGTCAATGAAAGGGTTAAAGAGATGTTTTAACACGTTAAGACCCAAAAACAGCCACACTGGAAAAAATCTAAATGTTACCAAGTGTATTTGTGTCATTTCTACTTCAAATATCTCATCACACTTAAAATCAGACAGAATCACCAACAGAGGAACTTTTCAGTCAGATATAAGAACTGATTTATAGACAATAGATCTGGAAAATCTGATTGAACAAATCTGACCAAGATCATTTTCACTGGTTCCATTGGCAGATTTTTTGCTTAATTCAAGATTTTTTTTGCTCAATTAAAGCAAAAAACAAAACAAAAAAAAAAAAAACAAATCTGCCAATGGAACTAGTGAAAATTATCCTGGTAAAATTTCTTGAAATTAGATTTTCGAGGGAGTTTTTGAAAATAATTGTATCCATAATTTTATACGTTTTAGTTAGTTTTGTAAACACACAATACAATTTCAGTTAGTTGTTGTTTTTTCTTTTAATTATACTTTTTATTTATGTTAGCTACTGAAAATGTTTTTACGATTCTAATTTTCGTCATTTTGTAAGTTTTCGTTAACCATAATAACCTTGGTTCAGAGGCTCCGTAGTTACCATGGAAACACCGTCATCTTCTCCACCGTTGATTCCCCAGTAAAACCCATGGAGTTGGATCAGTGACAGTGGATGGACACACTGGGTTTATGTTCAGTTCAGGATAGATTTGCCAAAAAAAGTCACTTTTTCTTCAGTTTTTTAAATCTGAGCTTTTATGAACATCTGCATGATCAGTGAATTAAATATAGGAAAATACTTGATTGTAATTGAAAAATGCAAAAACAGTGATAAAATACTTAAGAAAGGGTTAATAGAGAGAAATTGTAATTGCCACAAAAGTAGCTCTGGGTCTTTATGGGTTAAATAGAAGTTTTTCCTGGAGTTCAGGGAGTGGACAAGGACAGGGTTTTGCTTTTCCCTAAATTTGGGGTTTAGACCAAAGCAGGTGAAGCAGTTTTTATATTTGATATGAATCCATATTAAAATAATAGAACATAATCTGGAAGAGTTTATAACAAAGAATGAGACGAAGAAAAATGAGATATAAGACACAAGAAGATGAAAACAACACCAAAAAAATAACATAAATATAAAGTAACATAAAAGACAAGACAAAAAAAGGGCAAAAATGACATTAAAGATGTAACAAGACGACAATAGTATATGAGATGCAACAGGATTAAAATGACGCAACACGACAAAAATTGAATAAAATATGTCACAGGATTAAAATGACGAAAATCCACACGAGAAAAAAGATGAGAAAAGACGTAACAAGTTGAAGGAGATTGAAAAGACACAGTAAGACAAAATTATATAAAAGATGTAGCAAGACAAGTTGAAAGACACGACAACTCAACAACTGTCTAAGAAACACAACAAACATAAACAATGTGAAAGCCATAACAAGGTGAAAGAGACTCAGAAGATACAACAAGACAAAGACGACATAAAAGACACAACTAAAAGACGCAACAAAACAAAAACACAGGAGATGCAACAAAGACACGACAACAGGAAAACAATACAAACACAAAAAGACACAACAAGATGAAAGAGACGTAGAAGACACAAGACGAGAGCAATATGAGAGACGCAACAAAATAAAAGCAACATAAAAGAAGAAAGAGACACAACAAAGATGCAACAAAATGAAAACTGAAGATGCAACAAAGACACGACAACAGGAAAACAACGCAAACACAACAAGACGAACATTATGTAAAAGACGCAACAAGATGAAAGAGACACAATAAAGACGCAACAAAACAAAAACACTGAAGATGCAACAAATACACAACAACAGGAAAACAACATAAACACAAGACAAATGCATAAGACACAAAAGATACGACAAAATGAAAGAGAGATACAAGATGCAACGAAACAAAAACAGCATAAAAAAATGCAACAAGAAGAAAATTATGTAAAAGATGCAACAAGTTGAAAAACGCTTAGAAGTCAATATGAAAGACGCAACAAAACAGAAACATGAAAGGTGCAACAAAGACAACAAGAAAACAAGATAAAAACTAGACAAACGCATACGACACAAAAGATGCGACAAAATAAAAGACACAGCAAAACAAAAACAATATGAAAGACACAACAAAACGAACATGACATAAAGACACAACAAGAAGAAAGAAACACAACGAAGATGCAGCAAAACGGAAACAATGTAAAAGACGTAACGAGATGAAAGAGACAGAAAAAAATGTGAAAAATGCAACAAAACAAAAACATGAAAGACGCAGCGAAGACAACATGAAAACAAACACTAGACAAACGCACACGACACAAAAGATGAAAATGAAAGACACAGCAAAACAAAAACAATATAAAAGACACAGCAAAACGAAAACGACATAAAGACGCAACAAGACGAAAGAAACAACAAAGATGCAGCAAAACGAAAACAATGTAAAAGACATAACGAGATGAAAGAGACAGAAAAAAATGTGAAAGATTCAACGAAACGAAAACATGAAAGACGCAGCGAAGACACGACAACAGGAAAACAACAAACACGAGACGAACATGTGTCATTTGTGTCGGTGTCTGTTAATGTGTTACCGACGTTCATTGTGAGAATCCGAAGCCGCTGTTGATCTCGTCTTTCATTTTTGTTCATTAGGTTCTTCCCCACGGCTGACTCTGTGATATTCTACACTAATTCGTCTTTTCGAGTCAGTAAAATGTAGACGTTATGTAAATTCATGGTCCGAGGAGACATGTAATTTATTTTTTGGGCTTAAATCGTTTGCGCGTGCAGAATTGTAAAGTCAGACGTACAGTGAAGAGGCTATTTTTTTCCTTTTGCGAAGGAGCTGAAAGGGATTAAATGTGAAGCTTGAATGAACTTGAAGGCGTGCGTTCGTGGACGGGCCGTTTTCTCGGGGTGTGAGCTCGAACACAGGCTCTAATATTCTGTTTGCCGGGTTTAAGGGTGTGTGCGGGAGTTTAATACTTGGTTGGTGGTTGTACTTGTTGATGGGTTTCAGTACTTGATGAGGACGTTTAGGCTCCTTCATGTTTCGAGTGTGTTCAAGTGTTTGTGTATTTCAGCGTGCGGACATATGTGTGTGTGTGTCCGGGTTAATCCGATGTGTGAAACGTTAACTCCGCAGCCTTTCCAGCAGACGTTAACCAGAGGTCGTGTGTGTGTGTGTGTGAGGGGGGGGGGTCGGTGTGTGCGTTCGACAGGCCGCGTGTGTGTGTTCGCCGTGTCATGTGATCTCCCGCTGATCTAAACCACTTACACACTCCGCTAATTGGAGAGGAGGCTCCGCCGATAATATATGCGCACACACACACACTCAGACAGACAGATGTGAGGAATGTGTGAACAAGCACAGAGAGGTGATAGGCGTTAATGATATTGATGCTAATTCCATCAGTGTGTGTGTGTGTGTGTGTGTGTGTGTTAGCGCGTTTCAGTATCAAAGTCTTGTATTGATTAATATTTAATGTTTGCAGTGATCAGTATTCAGTTTGGCTGCAACCCAACCTGCAGCCGACTTCAGCAGCGCAGTACAAACACATAAAAGTACAGTAGAAATACATAAAAGTACAGTACGAACACGTAAAAGTACAGTAGAAATACATAAAAGTACAGTACAAACACGTAAAAGTACAGTAGAAATACATAAAAGTACAGTACAAACACGTAAAAGTACAGTAGAAATATGTAAAAGTACAGTAGAAATACATGAGTACAGTAGAAATACATGAGTACAGTACAAGTACCTGATAGTGCAGTGGATAGTGTGAGTGTACCGTCGTAAACAGCACCAGTAGAGTTCAGTGAATACCAGAACAGAACCAGTACGACAGCAGACGAACACGGACCGATTAGCAGAAGTTCACTGGAAACAGGAAGTGATGTCACAGCTTAACAGGTGCAGGGACAAGTACTGGCATCCGTCCGTCCGTCCATTCAATCCATCCATCCATCCATCCACCCATCCATCCATCCATCCATCCACCCATCCATCCATCCATCCATCCATCCATCCATCTACCCATCCATCCATCCATCCATCCATCCATCCACTTATCCATCCATCCATCTGTCCATCCATCCGTCTGTCCGTCCCTCCATTCCATCCATCCATTCGTCCATCCATCCATCTGTCCATCCATCCGTCTGTCCGTCCCTCCATTCCATCCATCTGTCCATCCGTCTGTCCGTCCCTCCATTCCATCCATCCATTCGTCCACCCATCCATCCATCTGTCCATCCATCCGTCTGTCCGTCCCTCCATTCCATCCATCCATTCGTCCATCCATCCATCTGTCCATCCATCCATCCACCCATCCATCTGTCCGTCCCTCCATCCGTCCGTCCGTCCCTCCATTCCATCCATCCGTCCATCCATCCGTCCATCCGTCCGTCCGTCCGTCCATCCATGGTTTATACCCTGTGTCCAGGTGTTGCCCGTTCATCCCAAACCCCTCCTCTCTAACTCTGCTCACTGACCCGTCTGTCCTTCTGTCCGTTCATCATATACAGTTTACTCTTCAAAACATGAGCGATAACAGAACAGTCACAGTTCGATCATACACGACATCATGGATTCCATCGCTAATACACACCTCTGGAAGCACTCTAACGCTAAGACTGCATAAAAAGTCTGGAAACTCAAACCTGCAGGACCTACTGTGGACTGATGACCCTGTGGGCTCAGTGGCAGCAGGTCTGTACCTGGATGATGCCAGCCTCAGAACAGACAGAATCAGGCCAGACGTCAGGAAAACGTCCAGGGCTGTTGTTGTTTGTGAACTTTTCCTTCCTCTGCAGCGCCGGGCCGGTTTATTCTGGGCCGTTGTGTTCTGATCGGATCCGGCTGAATGGACCTAATTCTTCTTTTCTCCTCACAATGGAAGCGACTGTGCTGTCACACAATCATCATCATCGTCATCGTCATCATCGCCGTGGTCGCTGCTATTCCTGCCTCAGTGGCTCTAATCTGGATTAAAGCCTGTTTGTATTGTCAGCAGATGTAAACACACAGAGCTGCGTTTGACAGCGGGATCAGATCAGAATAAGAAGAATTAGAGATTCTGCTCCGTTTAATCCAGGACAGAAGATCAGAAGAATAACTGAATAACAGCAGATTAACAGCCGAGTCTCTGTTCTGCCTCCAGCTCGGAAACAAAAATATCTGAAAGAATTAACACACGCCTTATTTTTACCAGCAGAGGGAAGAAGAGATTACACATCTCCGGTTTTATTTTCAGAGAAACTTTCCGCTTCTGTGACCCGAAAGGAAAAGTACATGTGTGTTCAGTTCAGTCTTTATTTAAAGTGAGGAATACGCTGAGGTAGAGGCCTCGTTTACAGCTGAGGAAAGAGTACACAGCGATCCACAGCGCTGGGAAACACGAAGAAGGAACTAAAATAATAAACAGGAAGATTTAGAACTTTATAAAGCAAAGTAATCAAAAGAAGTATGGAAAAGTGGAGCATAATCCAATTAAATATCCACAATAACAGCACCTAGCATTAGCACGTAACACATTAGCCCCTTTAACGCCACAGGCATTTTTACTTTAGCGTGTTTACACTGAAATTACCCTGTAAAAAAACTTTCCTTTAACCCAAATGTTCCCTGAATAAAGTTCCTAGAAGGTGGATCAGACTATATTTAAAGTGAGGAATACGCTGAGGTAGAGGCCTCGTTTACAGCCGAGGAAAGAGTACACAGCGATCCACAGCACTGGGAAACACGAAGAAGGAACTAAAATAATAAACAGGAAGATTTAGGAATTTTATAAAGCAAGTGAATAAAAAAAAAAAATGGAAAAGTGGAGCATAATCCAATCAAAGATCCACATTAACAGCACCTAGCATTAGCATTAGCACATAACAAATTAGCCCCTTTAACACCACAGGTATTTTTATTATAGCGTGTTTACACTGAAATTACCCGGAAAAAAAAACTTTCCTTTTACCCAAACTTAATTAAAGTTCCTTGTGGGGGGATCGGACTTTTCAGAGCCCCCCTCGAATTCTTGGGGGCAGGGCTGTGTATGCTGAAGAACGCTGATTGGTGGAACACACACAGCGTGTACATTTACCCACAATGTTTCATCCAGTGGCAGCTGCGAAAAACCTGTTATTTATTCCAGTTTTACAAGCTTCACTTCATTTGTGTTTTGATGATTTGGAAAATGGAGAAGAGGAGCTGAACACCATCATTACTGACACACTGCAAAACGCTGCTTGAAATGTGAATAATAATAATAATTATCATAATAATAATAAATTGTGTTTCCTCGTGGCCTGTATTCATTGTCTGCCAGTGGAAACAGCTGCCCTTGGATAAATTGGTGTCAGTTTGTTGCTGACTGTGTGGTTAGTTGATAACATCAGCAGAATAATGGAATATAATGTGTCAGATTTGCCTCTTCGTGCCCAGGCTACAGCTCAGGATGATGACTGTTATAATCTTAATCCAGACTGAAATTAGGTGTAAATGTAGAAAACGTCACCGTGATCCTAAACTGAGCGGAAAGTTGTCTCATTTGATAAATCTTGTCAGTTATTTGTTGTTAGTCAGAGGTGATTTATGACCTGGTATAAGATGTGTATTTCCTGTGGACGTTGTTGCCCGTATATGGAGTTTTGGGGGCGTGTCTATGTGTAAACTCCCTTTGGGTGCGGACAGATGTTGAACATGCTCCGTGACAATGTCCCCACTGCACCAAACATATGGATAACAGCATCTCCCTTTGGCCCCGCCCACGTGAATGACAGCCAATTAATATCCCGCTGCCACGCCTCACCGTCTCCATGGCAACCACGCGATAATGGAGAAGGATGCGGCACTTGTGTTTCAAACAGTTTATTTGGCCTCGCGGCAATGAGCTTCATCACCACGGTGACAAATTAACTTCCTGTGGGGACAGCGATATTATGATGATGATGATGATGATGATGATGATGAAGGTTTACAGTCACCTCTGTATTCATACAGTGACTCACTCATACACAACAAACACACACTCCGACACACGGGGAAGAAAAAAAAAACGGGAAATGACTTATTTTGTCAGAACCGCTGACAACATCCATAACACACACACACGCACTTTAAACCCCGCTGGGATTTTAAGAGTGTGTGTGTCTGTGTGTGTGTGTCACGGTTGTCACACACCCTTGATGATATCAAACCGTCCTCGCCTCTCGGAGCGCCGGAAAATATTCATGAGCTCACCAGGGGAGTGTGTGTGTATGTGTGTGAATAATAATAAAGCTGAGCAGACGGCAAAATAATCCTGAAGCAGAAAAAAGACAAAGAAAAGTAACAAAAAGAACAAAATAAACAAAGAAAGAACAGGAAGGAGACAACACAAACAAACAAACAGACAGACAGGTGGAGTTCGGTGAAAAGCCCTCAGACCTACCGCTCCGTAAAAACCAACAGGCCAACGCTTTTAGTGTTTATGGGATTAAAATCAGCAGTTTGTTTATTCTCTGATGTAGCGCCAGACCGTTTAGAGTTTTATTTCCCCTCAGGATTCGCTCCAGAAATGACAAACTATAGAATCCCGACTCATTCTAAAAATCGCAGCGTGAGCTAACTTAGGGGCGCGGTGGCGTAGCGGTTAGCGCGTCACAACACAGCAAGGAGGAGCCGGGTTTGAGTCCCAGTTGGTTTCCGTGGTTTCGTCTGCCGTTAAAACCATAATATAGTTCACTGAGGAAGAAAAATCTACCATTAAACTTTAAGGCAATGTTGATGTTTTTGTTTTGTTTTTAATCTGAAATCATCATGAACAGGACATCTTACATTTGTAGACATGATGTGTCCCAATACTTTTTTGAAACATCAATATTGCCTTAAAGTTTAATTATCTGCCAACATTTTCCCGCCAGAACCAAACATGGTCTTTTTTTTTTTATGTTAATGATTATTTATTTATTTCAATCAAACCAAGTAAAGTGTCAAGTAAAATGAAATGTAACTTTAGCTTAATGGACTGTTTTTCAAAGTATTGTACAAAAAAATAAAAAATTCTGATTCTGTTCTGAAGCCTCGTAGAAGGTCAGTTTAGGACGTCAAACTCAGGTCAGTTTGGGACGGTTTAAAATCCCAAGACATATTTACATTGATTTCATCCCAATTGAACCGTTTTTTAACCAAAAGTAACAATGGAAGCGCTTGAAAACGTGCAATGGTAAAACTGCGACATGTATTAGCTATTAAGTTGATGTGACTTATATTTATGATCAAACAGTTCTAATGTAAAGTTACACCAAATCAGACAGTATATGCCATTGGCGTTGTGGTTTTTACGCAAGTTCAACCATTTCTTACAATTTTTTCCCCTCTCAAAATTGAATAAAAGAAGAAGTTTTTACACTAGATTCTCAAAAACCATATATACGTGAAAGTAATGTGTTTATTGTCAAATTGAAACCCTTGTAAATTGACCTAAACTATAAAAATCCCATAATATTAGCGTCACATCACTGACCCAAACAAGTAAAAACCCTCGTAAATGGACTTTCATTAGTGGCTTTTCCATTGACCCTCAAACTGTGTGAATATAACTTGTGCATAAAAATTGACCTCATGGAAAACAACAGTTTCGCCAAAATGTTTATTTTTGATGAAAAGTTTTTGCGTCGGCAAGAGCTGGTTTCTGGGGCGTAGTGAAAATGGTATATTGTGCAAAACTGAAATAGAAACTAAGGTCATGTGAACAAAAAAGTGGATGTTGATGGATGGTGCAACAAGTGAAGAAGAAGAGTTTTAATAGAAACATGGCGCGGTATGTGTGGACGCGCCAGGAAACTGACTCATTTTAGAATTTCGTACAGGATAGAAGGCTAACGACGAGCATTCTAGATTCAGAACAACAGATATTTACATTCGTCACCATGTTTTGGAATGACTTCTCCTGTCATCTCATGATAATAAATAAACAAATCATCGCATTTGTGATTTAATGAAAACCTTATTGCCTACTGTTGCTTTCTCTTAAACTCTTAAATAACATCTTTTAACCTCTTACCGGCCTTATGTCCCAGCACGTAGATGACAGTATTTTAATAACGCCTATATACACAGCTCCTACATTAATGCACCTCCACTTGTCGCACATCAAATGAAAGCTAACAAACTCATCTTTCCGAATATATAAACCATTCTGAAGTGCAACAGCAACACCACATACACAGAAGGTTGTTTTCCTGAAAAGCGAAATAGGAGAAATGTGTCTTCTCTTCCTTTTAAAGGCTGTCATCGGATCAATCATCTGTTGATCTGGACAAATGTGGTGTCGGTTTCCTGGTAACACTCCAGCAAACATAGTCCAGTAAAGTATTTAGGCCCAAAACACATGGAAGATCCACAAAGGCACAGAAACTGCAGGAATATTTGTCCAACTTCAGATCTATATGGGTGATTTTTTTCCATTTTCCACGAAGATACCGCCTATAATTTACTTTTTTTGCTGGTATACTGGTGTAGATTGATAGACGAACTTGTTAGCTTTTGATTGACACCTAACTTGGCCAATCTAAAGCGTCCCAGGGGTGACTGATAGGAGGAACAGCCAACCCAGTGTCAGACAGGTACTCGGTCCTGCCCAGCTCACACTGCTGCCGTTCCAACAGATTAGGTGGCATTTAGAATCTGTAGTGACAGGCCGATAGCCAATGAGCTGCTGAACACCAGGACATATGACAAGGGTATTTTTGGACCATAATACTAGTTTTGCCCTTTATTTTACTATTGACAATGGTAATTTTGTATGGGAAATATTTCTTTTCACCAATTTTTGCTAAAATATGTGTATTTGAAGCATTCAAAAGCTATTCATTTTTTTCCCAAAAATTTTCAAATGTAGCCACTTTGGAAAAAATGATAATTCTCAAAATTTCCCATCTGTAAAATGCATAAACATAACCATAGAAAAAATGCTGTAAAACTGACATTTTTACAAATAAAGTTCTCAACTTTGAAATGCAAAAAGCCAAGACATTGGTCTGTTGGCAGATGGTGTGTTTCAGTCTATTCCTACCAAATGCAGCTTTATACACCCTTGTTTTCACCAAAAAATTAAGGCGAGGGGGAAAAATCAAATATGATTTGTGTTTCTTAGAATACAGCTTTTTACCTGTCAAATAAACAGCAACAGTGACTGCTTTAGAACAAACTACAGGGTGTTTCCTTTACAAAGAGCCCATTCTTTTATCTGTACTCCAGACGGTTGAAGAACAGCGGTAACTTTAATTTGGAGGGGTATTTTTAAGGCGTTTTAAGCAAAATCACCCCGTAATAGTAATGGTTAAATGAACTTTAAAGTCACATTTTATCACTGATTTTACCATTTTAATTTAAATGGTAATGTTTTTAATATAATTAATGTCTTTAACTTGAACTTTCTCTCATTTTTAAATCTATGTTTATGCCTCTCCTGTGATGCTTTTATGTTTTATGTCAAGCACTTTGAATTGTCCTGTACATGAAATGTGCTGTACAAATAAACTTGTCTTGCCTTAATGGAAAAACCCCCGTTACGCACTTCTGGTTTTTTGACATTTAGAAAATATCAGTAAAGTTTTGCGCAGATGTCTGATGGAAAAGCACTTGTATTTATTTCCATTCTTCAGTAAAACAATAGCTAAATACAGGGTTTACACTAACATTTATAGATACGATTCAATGTTATAAGAGCGATTATCAGACCTGTAACGTGCAGATATTGTCCCGAAACAGTTAATAATCAGGTCGATTCAAACACACGATAACGACCAGAGATAAAAGAATCAATTTTTTTGTGTTTTGGCGTCATGGTCATGCACCTGCAACAGAGATAAACGGCTGATTTATTTCTGTTGGTCTATGATTTTCAGTTTCGGTCTAAGTTTTGATGACTAATTTCACATCTTCGGTTCGTTTTGCTGACTCAGATGTTTGTGTTCCTTTGTTTCATTTCTGTCGATCGTCTCATATTCATCCTATAAATGAAGAATCTGCATCTTTGTCTCCCATAAGACGATTTCGGCGGCTTCAGTATTGACTTATTCTTTGCTTTGTGATGCAGATTTCCTATTAGGGATCTGCATGAATAATCGATTAGTCTATTAGTCAAAACGGTAGACATAGTCGATTTCTGTTTTTTAAAGAGTCCAATCATTTTTTCCTTGGCGTGGGGGTGGGTGGCAACTAATTGAATTAAATTAGCTTCATTATTAAACCTTGAAAAAGTAATTCAAATGCCTATATTTATTTGCTGTCTCTCTTTGATATCTGTACTCACTACTCAGATCCAACGATGTGCAAGTTACTGAAAATAAATAAATAAATGTCAATATTTATTAGATAAAGTGCCTTTCATGTCACTTGTCCATGTCTCTTATCAGAGGTTCAGTGTATTATTCTGTTTATCAGGGGTGTGAAACTCATTTTAGTTCAGGTTCCACAGACAGAACAATATGATCTGAAATGGGCCTGAAGAGTAAAAAAAAAAAACAAAAAAAAAAACACAACTTATAAATAATGGAAAGGCCAATCTTTTTATTATGTAATTTTACTTTTTTTTAGTAAAATGATGACAATGTTTACATCTGCAAACTACCCATTAAAAACTGTGAATAACATGAACAGCCTGAACTCAGGAACACAGATAAGTTTAAAAAGACAAAGGCAAGAACAAACAGCAAACAAAACTGTGTTTCTGTGAAAGGTCTACATTTGTGGAACTGTTGTGAGAAGGAATTAAGAATGTGTAGTTCAATTCATGCATTCAAAAAAATGTTTAAAGATAAGACGATAAAAAGGTATAGAGAAGATTTAGAAGTGTGGTATAATGCCTATAGTGTACGCATGCATTTATATATGTATGTTGTATTCTTCTTTCTGTTTTGTTTCCTTTTCTTGGTAAATTTTTCGTTCTTCAAGACGACCTACTTTTGTTTTTCCTTTACTGTTAATTTAAAAAGGATTGCTTAATGTAATACATGTTGATAATAATTCAAAGGAAAGGCCAAATAAGTGTTTAGCTTCAGCCTATTCCTTTTTTGGTCGCAACACCAAGATCAATGTTTTTTGTTTTGGTTTGGTTTTTTTTCCAGGTGTATTTTATTTTATTTTTACATTTGTTTTGCTATCGCATTGGCGTTACATCGATTAACCCTGTACTGCACTGTTGTTTCATGACCAAAAATAAATAATCAAACAAATAAACAAACAAACCTGAAATTTCTTAAAAATAAGCGTAATTTAACAATATTGAGCCTCAGTTTATCACTGACACATGTACGTACAACATACAGATCACAGTGGATCTACAAATACACTAAACATTTAATAACAGACAGAATATTGGCAGAACTTTGGAGTTTGGAACTAAAATTAGTTTAACTTCCTCGACTGTTAATATCTTCAGTGTAATTTCTGCATTTCACACATTCATCACCTTGACCAAATTGGACCCTTTAGCGGGCCCGTTTTGACCCACGGGCCACATATGTTTAAAGGGAAGTGGACTCTGTGTGTGTGTGTGTATGTCTAGGGCATCACACAAAATCCAAAAACAGCTGACTGCTCCAGTTTGTCATATTTATGTATGTTTGGTCCAGGGACAGACTAGTGAAAACGACAGGTTGCTAGGACCAATATTTTGGGAGATATTAGTATTTTTGGAATAGAATAGCCTTATAATCACTTTGCTATGGCCAGAATCACGTTGCCTTCACTTAGAACAATGGGGTAATGTTACGCTTTGGCGGTGACTGCTGGACAAATGCGGTGATATGCGTGATAAAAATAAATAAATAAATAAATCAGTTACTGCTGGTTAATTATGAGAAAGTGAAAAACCTCATGGAAGTGAGTGAATAAACATCTGTACAAATGTCTTTTCGAAGGCTGTCAGTGTGTTCTTTGAAATGAAAAACCTCTAAATGCATTAGTATCCAGCCACTCTTCAGTCAGAGCTCATCACTCTGTGATCCGCGTCAAAAATCGTCCTATTTATGTTTCCCCATGGTTGTGACATCACCTGTGTTCGACATGAATTTATCCAGCAGCTTTGACACTGCTGCGATGGGGCCCCTTCACAGCACCGCAGCGTTTGTCAGATCCATAACAGCAGAGTGAAAAACTGATAGATTATGTAATTGTAAGGGTGGAGGGAAGTATCTATCCCATAAACCTAACTGTGTTTATTCTATGAGGTGAGCTGTATAACATGACCTGAGCAGATTTTTATTACATGTACAGTGCGATACTTTTAAATAGAGCTGCACAGTATATCTAGTATATCCACAATGTACGTGTGCGCAGTAGTCGCAGGTCCTGCCACGTAGGAGGCAAATGAACTCAACGTGTTCCTGTCTAATTTCCACCTGGGTACCTGACACACACTGCGCGAAGCGATCCGCCAATCACAGTCATTAATCAGTTTGCTGAAGCAGACCACGCCCCCTGCACACGGAGTGAGTCGCTGGTAACAACACTGAAAAATGAGCAACGAGCAGGAGAGAAAATCACCAAAAACAAAGACTTGGTGCCAAAAAGAAAAGCAGCGTCAGTTACCTGCCTTCCCCCCCCCACACACACCCACACACACACACTCACCCTTTTCACATCCCACCCTCAGTATTGACACAGATGAAGTCCAGAACCCCACAGGTCAACACACTAGTTACACTTGAATGGAACAACTGGAACACAGTCATTTCCTCCTGGGATTAATGAAGTATTGTGATTCTGATTAAATGTCAAAGTCAGGCTCAGTCTGTTCTGAGCTGCTGAACAGACCTGAGCTGAGTCCCTCTGTAGACATAAACTGCTCATTCTAATGTAATGAAAAGACACGTACAATGTAATTTTAGTGTGATTATACGCTAAGGTAAACATAATCATGATTATTATACTCCATTTCTGTAAAAACACTCCCCGGTCTTACTCACTGGACCTTTAATGCGCACACAGCTGTTATTTTAGTTTTTCTGCTGCACGGTTCGGAACAAGACAACTATCAAATTGTATTTATTATCTATTATCACTATGATGAGCACTAATTAGGGGTACAGGTAGCTGGAGAACATCTCTCTGCTTGGCGGCCTATTGTCTCTATTTGTCACTGGTATTTTGCTAATTAGCCGTCTGAAGACAGCCGACTCAAGTGTGTGTCTTCGGCGGTAATCAGAGTGTTTAGGCTCAAAGGCTGCAGATGAATCCTCTGCTTTAATCCACTCTTTTCTGTTCCCTTGTACAGTCTTTTACCATCAGCGCAGTAGAAACATTGTTGTTGTTGTTTTGTTGTGTCCGTATTTTCAGCTCAAAAAAACCTCACATTGTTTGGAACTCGTCAGGATTAGAACCGGATTAGTCTAAAACGGACTGAGTCTTCATCCACTTGGACTAACCTATAAGGTTTAGCGACATAAATAAATAGGAAATTGTGGACGTCATCAGTTTCTTCTGCAGTTTCCGAGACAAAACAGACAGGAAATGAGTCCGAGGCTACGTTCAGACAACAGGCCTTGATGCACAGTTCAGATGTTTTTGTGCTCGTTCATGTTACACATTAAACTTCTGTCACTTTTGAGTCTGAACTAAATGCGACCCTGAAGTGACCCACATGGACTAAAGAGGTCCTGAAGTGACCCACATGGACTAAAGAGGTCCTGAAGTGACCCACATGGACTAAAGAGGTCCTGATGTGATACGTGACCACGCAGACACACACTGTGTTTACGAAAATAAGTATGTTTTCCCGCCGCTCCTCCTCCTGGGACGCAGAATTGTGACGTTTCAATGGCGTAAAGATCGGATAAATGCGACCTGGCCGTTCAGACTGAAGTCGCATTGAAAACTACAGATACGGATCAGATTTAGGAGCACATATGAAAGTGGCCTGGGTCGGATTTGAAAAAATCCGATTAGTGCCGTTCAAACTGTCTTTAACAGATCGGATTCACTGGGGCGACGTAAAGTTCACATCAGTTCAGTTCACGTGTATTTACAAATCATTTAAAATACGTATACAAGTTGTTTTATAATTTACAGCAAGATATGATGTTGTAAAAAGGGTAACCCCAGAAGCCATCCATAGCTCATAGACATTAAGCAAAACAGTAGAACTTATGATGAAGACAATCCCTATTTCTGTCGAAGCGAAAACCTAACCCTTGTTCTAAAAAAACCAAAGGTACTTCCATAAATACAGACAGTATAGAATTTAGACAGTATCAACCCATACTAACCAATAATAACCACCCAGGGACATGATAGTATATCGCATTATTGGAAAGTTTTTTTTTTAATGTTATTGGCTTTATTCCATTTAAAATGACCAAATTTATTACATTATTGTCCTTTACTCCATTTAAAATGACCACAGTTATTACATTATTGTCCTTTACTCCATTTAAAATGACCACAGTTATTACATTATTGTCCTTTACTCCATTTAAAATGACCGCAGTTATTACATTATTGGCTTTTATTCCATTTAAAATGACCACAGTTATTACATTATTGTCCTTTATTCCATTTAAAATGACCACAGTTATTACATT
>JAPQRP010000028.1:6962930-6974705 GCA_037367295.1 Apogon hyalosoma
GGTATTTTAGGGGTACTCCTCAGGTGTTCTACAGGTATTTTAGGGGTACTCCTCTGGTGTTCTACAGGTATTTTAGGTGTACTCCTCAGGTGTTCTACAGGTATTTTAGGGGTACTCCTCTGGTGTTCTACAGGTGTTCCATAACCTTTGGTTTTCCAGTAAACGAACACATATTTGGACATAAATCCACATCAAACCCAGCCTAAACTCCTGTGACCTGTGCCCCAGGTGCTGATGGGAGGCCTGGAGGTGGACCTGGGTCTGGTCCAGTACGACAGTGACTCTCTGTTATCTCCCGTCCCATTGGCTGCTCAGATCGGTCTGGGGGCGGGGGCAGCCGTCATCATCCTATCGGTGCTCGTCATCATCCTCATGTACAGGTCAGTGTTTTATGAAGTTATTTTTAGTTCATTTCACCAAACCAGTGCATTCTGGGTATTTACTTCATTTACATTTTGGGTTAACAACTTTTTTGTGAAAGGATAGTTTGTAAATGGAAATATTTTCATAATTTAATGTTTTTTATTGCACTAAAACAAAGAGAAAAACTTGTAGTTGTCATTATTTATAGGTTATTATGTTATTATTTTACTTGAGATCCAGACTGTTTGATATTATTCCATCAGTGTTTGGTTTTGAGGATTTTTTTTCTCTTAATAGCGGCAATAAAAGAGGCCGTTCTAATTGAAAATGTATTAGAATGATCAGAAAAGTCTAATAAATGAGCGTATTGAGGATGTGAACGCTTCGCCCTGAACTCATCCTTCACGTTTTCCATCTGAGTTGAGGTTTTTTTTTTCGCTCCGTCGTCTGCAGCTCGTCGTTCCCGTCAGGACTCGATTCCTCTCAGAGTCGTTTCCTCTGTTCTCGCGTCGTCTTTCTCAGCTCATCACATGCGACAGCTGTCATTTGCATCTGTCTGATCGATTTTCTGTTTCCTGAAGAAGAAAGGCATCGCCCAGAGCTGCACCGAGGCTCAGAGGTGTTTGATTCAGCAGAAACGGCATGAATCAGGTTACACAGACGCAGACGGTGTGGACGTGGAGGCCTGGAAGAAAAACTTAGTCATAGGTGTTAAGGGAACTTCACAGACCCACGAAACCTAATTTATATAAACTACATGGACAAAAGTCTGTGGACACGTTGAATTCAGGTGTTTGTTTTCTAACAGGAGTCTGGGATAAAAACAATAAGGACTAATGTCAGAATAGAGTTTTATATCCTGATATAGAATAGAATAGAATAGAATAGAATAGAATAGAATAGAATAGAATAGAATAGAATAGAATAGAATAGTGCACCCACATCTAAATAACACAATAAAATACAGACATATGTTAAAAAAAAAACATATATAAGCGTTCAGTACAAATATATGCAAATTGGAGATATACTGTATGAAAGGAGAACAAAAAGTAGTATAAAATATGTGCCAATCATAATCTCATAGTGTAATTGCCTAAATCATACATTTAATGGACATAAGTATGTGGACACGTTGAATCCAAGTGTTTCTTTTCTAACGGGTCTGGGATTAAAAAAAAAAAAGACTAATGTAATAGTAATAATAATTATTATTATTATTATTATTATTGTAATGGATTAGATTTATGTAGTGCTTTTCTATGAATGCATATTCAAAGTGCATACAGGGGATACTGGGATAAATGTCATTACATTGGTTAGTTTGGTTTAAATTGTTTTTGTTTTTTTTGTTTTTTTGTCTTTTTTGCTTCCAAAATGCCTCAGAGATGGTTTTTACTTAATTTCTCTAAACATTGATTTTGTTTTGTTTTTATTCATGACTATGATTTGTTCTGTTGTGTTCTGCCTTTAAATTATATTGCTATACATAATTAAATATCATATATTTAATTATACATAAATTATGTATAATTATATTGATATATATTGATATGTATTTGTTAAATCCTCATGAACAGGACATCTTACAGCTGTAGACATGATGTGTCCTAATACTTTTGTCCATATAGTTTAGAAACTGTTTAGTTAAAACTTAAAGTTTAATGGTAGATTTTTCTTCCTCAGTGAGATGTGAAGAAAGTAGACGCTTAGTTGTAGTAGAAAATTATTATTTACAGTCAAAGCATGAAAAATATTTTTAAAATTTAGAGGAAGAACATTTAAAATCACAGTAATGGATAAAAAAAATCAATGTTGAGCTAAATTTAGTAAAAATCATCTCTGAGGCATTTTGGAAACAAAGATTACAATTTAAACCAAACTAAACAATGCAATGATATTTATCCTATAATATAAAACTCTATTCTGACGTTAGTCATTATTGTTTTTATCCCAGACCCCTGTTAGAAAAGAAACACCTGGATTCAACATGTCCACATACTTTTGTCCGTATAGTCTAATTGTCTCTGCTAAAAAAAAAAAAAAAAAAGGTGCATTTATGCATTTATTGTCATTTCCATCATACATTTGTCCATTAATGAGTTTCTTTGTCTTTTGCATCTGAAGGAGGAAAAGTAAACAGGCTCTCAGAGATTATAAGAAGGTTCTGCTTCAGCTGGAAACTCTGGAGATCAACGTGGGAGACCAGTGTCGCAAAGAGTTTACTGGTATGAATCTATGTATGCACAGAGTTAGAGAACAGCGTGAAATATTCAGGAGTGATTTTTAATTCATCTGTAAAACTTCCATCTGTCTGGAACATCTGCAGTGGCTGGTTTGTAATTCATGATAAAACACATTTATATGCACACAGAGACAGTGTGGATGTGGGTGTGGGTGTGAGTGTGAGTGTGGGTGTGAGTGTGAGTGTGGGTGTGGGTGTGGTTGGTTTCTGTGTTAGTGAGGGTTTAGATGAAGTGGGTGCAGTTTTATTGATACAGCTTTGTGTTCTTTGGCCCCATGTTGATCAGTTTATCAGTGTCTGACATGATCAAAAATGGATGAAATGAGAGAAGATGTGTCAGCAGTTTTCATTGGGAAATGTTGAAAAAGGATGGATGGATGGATGGACGGACGGACGGACGGACGGACAGACGGATGGATGGATGGATGGATTGATGGATGGATGGACAGACAGACGGACAGATGGATGGATGGATGGATGGATGGATGGATGGATGGATGGATTGATGGATGGATGGACAGACAGACGGACAGATGGACGGACAGATGGATGGATGGATGGATGGATGGATGGACAGACGGACAGATGGACGGACAGATGGATGGATGGATGGATGGATGGATGGTTGGATGGATGGATGGATGGACGGACAGATGGATGGTTGGATGGATGGATGGATGGATTGATGGATGGACAGACAGACGGACAGATGGACGGACAGATGGATGGATGGATGGATGGATGGATGGATGGATGGACGGACGGATGGATGGACGGATGGATGGACAGATGGATGGATGGATGGATGGACGGACAGACAGACGGATGGTTGGATGGATAACATTCTTCCTCTGTGTGCAGACCTAATGACTGAGATGATGGACCTGAGCAGTGACGTGGGGGGGCCAGGGCTCCCCCTGCTGGACTACCGGACTTATGCAGAGAGGGTGTTCTTCCCCGGGCAGCAGGTGGCGCCGCTGAGCCGCCAGCTGGACCTGCCGGACTCCAGGAGGCAGACGGTGGAGCAGGGCCTCCAACAGCTCAACAACCTGCTCAACAACCGGCTGTTCCTCACCAGGGTCAGTGCCCGAGAACCACCGCGTGGACGTGGGAACGGCAGGGGAAGGTGAACGTGGAGGTGACGGTTCTCTGTGTGTTTCAGTTCATCCACACCCTGGAGGCCCAGCAGGGGTTCTCCCAGAGGGACCGGGGCTACGTGGCCAGTCTGCTCACCATGGCTCTGCACGACAAACTGGAGTACTTCACCGAGGTCATGAAGACTCTGCTCCAGGACCTGGTTCAGCAGTACGTCGCCAAGAACCCCAAACTGATGCTGCGCCGGTATGTAAAACAAACACCCACCGTAAAGAACCTCTGATCTGGGCCTGGAGGAGGTTCGGTCCCATCCTCCGGGATCCGCCCATAGAGGTCCTTCCTAAAACACACGTGAACTTCCCACCGCCGTAGATACGTCAAAATGTTTTTCATGCTGTTTATTTTTAACTTTTTTTTTTAATTTCATCAACTTGAGCCATAAACAAAAATACCAAATACTCTAACTGTCATATTTTAACCCTTTAACTACCATGTTTGTAATGGAAACAAATCATATTTTGATTAAAAAAACTGAAACTCCTGGTCGGATTCATTTGTATTTGTATCTTCCTTGGGACGATTTCTACAAAGTTTGTTCACAGTTCTGACAAATTTCTGAAATATTAAAAAATGTGCTTTTATTTATAATGATCCACGTTTTAATGGTTTATAACATGTAAATATTTACAAATATCAATATAGTTACTATTGATCATTGATTGAAGTCATATATGGACTTTCATTTGGGTCCATGACCTTTGACCTTGAGTGACCTTGAAGGGTCAAACTCAAGGTCAACAATGTCTACATTTCAATAATCGTCTTTTCTGAAACTACTGGTCAGATTCATTTCATATTTTATACGTATGCTCTTTGGGACAATGTCTACAAAGTTTATTCATAGTTTTAAGAAATTATGATTTTTTTTAATTTCTGATGAATTTTTAAAATATTAAAAATGTCCCTTTCCTTGTAATGGTCTATATTTTAATGGTTTATATCATGTAAATGGTTCCAGATATCAGTCTATTGGTCACTGATCGAAGTCATATATGGACTTGGATTGGATTAGTTGAGTTCTCCTCCAGTGAAAGTCCCGCCCACTTCTATTCTTAGATTGATCTGCATCCAGACCACAGGACTGGAACATAGAACAGAACCTGACGACCGCGTAGATTCGACGCTGACATACAGGGACATGGAACTATTTGTAGTTTTTTAATCCAGTTCAAGGCCAATGAAAAGCTCTGTCTGAGTATTTGTTCTACATGTGAATAAAGTCAATATTGTTAGGGTTGTACTTCACTAGTAGAATAAAATGAACAGAACAGTAAGGGTCCGTAGTCCTACCGGTCCTGTCCTCATCTCTGGACACAAACAGGTCAGTGAAGCTCATGGGCCAGTGGACCTGGTTAAAAGACAGACCAGAACAGAAGGAAACCGGTTCAGCTTTAGATCCGTCCACACTCGGGCGCACGTTTGGTCTCATGTCTCGTCTTTCGGTTCCTTCGTGTTGTTTCAGGACGGAGACGGTGGTGGAGAAGATGCTGACCAACTGGATGTCCATCTGCTTGTACTCCTTCCTGAAGGTGAACACCGACCGTCAGGGTTCAGGGGTTTTCACACTTTCAGTTACAGCCCTTTGGTTTTACATGTCATTAATTCTGCTTTATAATGTTATTTTATTCCATTATTAGTTAAGATACTGCATTCCCTTCACTGTTCCAGTAAAGTTTATCATTTTAAAGACTTAATTTAAGAGCAAGGAGAATTAAAACTCCATGGGAACACTTCATTACACAGTTTATCACAGTTTTATCTGATAAATATAATGGAATAAAAGGAACAGTATTTCCCTCTCAGATGTATTTTAATAAATCACAGCCCTTTGACCGACAGACTGTGTTTATAGTTTAGAATATTTACACTCATTCTGTTTCTGTTACTGGAATTTTACTGAAATAGTGTCGATTCAATGACACGCTGCTAATGTAGAGTGGAAATTATAATTAAGCATTAATAAAGCATTATTGTTCTGTAAAATAAATAGATATGTAAAGCTACAGACGATGGTCAAACTCTGCACCTCAGTGAAACAGAAGGAGAGTCAAGATTTTTATTTGCCATTTGTGCAAAAACACACAGTCCAAGCACATCGGTGTTCTTAAAATACGTAATAGCACTTAGCTATTAAATGACCAAATAATCTGCAGCGTACCCTTTGTGTCTCCTTCAGGGGGCGAAGTAACAGTTTCATCAGTGAAAACGTACACACGATAAATCTAATCAGTAGTAACGAAGATTATTGCAGTTTCTCAGAAACAGTAAATACTGCACATGATGTTCCATGAGAGGGGGAGTGGGTTGATACCAAAGGACGTCAGGCTCATCTAACCCTTGTCCATCCCTCCCTCTGTCCATCCTTCTGTCCATCCGTCCCTCTGTCTGTTCATCCTTGTTCATCCCTCTGTCCGTCCATCCCTCTGTCCATCCCTCTGTCCGTCCGTCCTTGTTCATCCCTCTGTCCGTCCATCCCTCTGTCCATCCCTCTGTCCGTCCGTCCCTCTGTTCATCCCTCTGTCCGTCTGTCCATCAGGACGTTGCAGGCGAACCCCTCTACATGCTCTACAGAGCCATAAAGTACCAGGTGGACAAAGGTCCTGTCGACGTCGTGACGGGAAAAGCCAAACGGACGCTCAACGACAGCCACCTGCTGCGAGAGGACATCGACTATTCCGCCATGGTAACCACGGCAACACGCCCATCACAAGCCATCCTGCACATCTGGAGGATACTAGTAACAATAATAATATAAAGTTCCACAGACGCCTCAAAGTGAGAAAAATAATCAGGTTTTTACAAGAAAAAAGATGCAGAGGAATTAAAACTATTATAGATATTTAAACCCAAATAAAACCACAAAAGAGACACATTAAAGAAATGAAAGCACCAAAGTCAGATTCACTGTCAAACCATGGATGCACCAAATGGAAAACTCTCGAATTAGCTTCTGTGTCTTTATCCTGTTTTTGTTGTTATTTATTGCCTTAACAAAGAAATATTGAGTATAAATATGAAATAGTTACATTATTACAGTCATTCAGTTCTTTATCGCATTATCTTTGAATGTAAACAGATTAAAACATACCAACTAATTTAAAAAAAAACTTAAATACTGGCTTTTAATACAAATGTGTGACTTATTTGTTTTACCTTCTGGTTGTGTTTTATTCATTCTATTATTCTGTATCTGTTTTTATCAGTGTTGGTCTAATATTTATTCTTATTTTTACTAGTTTTGTAGCATATCTTGTATTTTTATCTATAACTTTGTACAGCCCCTTGTGTTGTTTTAAATGTGCTTCATAAATTAACTTGACCTTAATATAACACGACAGATAAATATGTGACACTGACGTCAGTGAAAACACATCGCACACTAATAATGTGTAATAATGTGGAGACGAGACTATTCCTCTGCTGTAGGTACAAAATTGGCCGAGTAAAAACGTCTACATTTCGCAGACACACGCGCACAGACGCTCTGAGACCTTCCAGTATTATGACACAGCTAGGACATGTGACCCACGTTGACCTTTGACCCCTGTGAGTCCGTCCGTCTGTCCGATCACACCTGTCTCACTCTTTATACTCTTTTTCTGTCTCAGACTCTGACCGTCCTGGTGAAAAATGGCGTTGAAGTCCAGCCTTGTCCTGTTAAAGTCCTCGACACTGACACCATCACACAGGTACACGTCACACTTACATGTAAAACATTCCAGCTTTTACCTGACTGTTCGTGTTATTCACATTTTTTGTGACTCGATAGTTTGTAAATATAAGTATTTTCATGTAATTAAGATAAGATATACTTTATTGTCCCCACGGGGAAATTTGTTGTAGGCAATAGCGCATGGGGTTACAACAGCATATATAGAACATCATACAACAAAAGACATGACAGCGCAGGCACAGAAATAACACAGGAAGGAGGTGAAGTTGAGAAGCTAGTGCTAGCTAATGTTAGCATGTTAGCTCGCAAACATCAGTTCCCACTACATCTGCCAAACCGGATCTTTATGGCTTCCCCTGATATAGAAAAAGGATTTTAGGAGGAGTTTCACATCTTCATGCAGACACGTGACAACAATACAATGACATGGCATATTGAGACATAGCACAGGATACAGCACCAGTCGATAATAATTAAAATAAAACTATTGCACAGCCCTAGAACCATACTAAAATATGTAACATCATAAGAATTCAAATCAAGTAAAAAAAAAAAATACTCTACTTTTTTTTTTTTTACACTAAAACAAAGAGACAAATTTATAGTTGTCACTATTTATAGGTTATTATGATAGACAGTATTTTACTGGTTCAACCCACTTTAGATCCTATTGGTCTGAATGTGGAACCTGAACTAAAATCATTTTTACACCTTTGATTGATAATACACTGAACTGCCAAAAGTACTGGCTCACCTGCCTTGACTCGCATATGAACTTCAGTGCCAGCTCATTCTTAATCCGTAGGGTTTCATTTGACGCGGGTCCACCCTTTGCCGCTATAACAGCTTCAGCTCTTCTGGGAAGGTTTTCCACAAGGTTTAGGAGTGAGTTTAAGGGAATCTGCTTCCGCATACCAAGAGATTTTGGACAATTCCACGCTCCCAACTTTGGGGGAACAGTTTAGGGACAGCCCCTTCCTGTTCCAGCATGACAGGCACAAAGTAAGGTCCAGAAAGACATGGATGACAGAGTCTGGTGTGGATGAACTGGGCTGGCCTGCACAGAGTCCTGACCCGGTAGAACACCTTTGGCATGAATTAGAGCGGAGACTGAGAGCCAGGCCTTCTCATCCAACATCAGTGTGTGATCTCACTGGGGAAATGGTCAAAAACTCCCATAAACTCACTCCTAAACCTTGTGGAAAACCTTCCCAGAAGAGTTGAGGCTGTTATAGCTGCAAAGGGTGGATCCAGATCATATTAAACCCTGTGGATTAAGAATGAGCTGGCACTGAAGTTCACATGCGAGTCAAGGCAGGTGAGCCAGTACTTTTGTCATTACAGTGTGTGTTCAGTGTAATTTTTACATTTCACATATTCATCCCCTGGGCCAAATTGGACCCTGTCAAACATATGAACCCCAAAGTCCATATGTCTGACACCCCCGGGTTAAACCATGATCATGAACTCTGAATATTCACACACCTGTAGTGGACGAAGCCATGAATTTAGATTTTTTTTAAATGAAAGTTCAGCTAAACTCTGGATGTAAACCTTCTACTGTCCTCCTGTCTGTCTGTATGTCCGTCTGCAGGTAAAAGATAAAATCCTGGATCAGGTCTACAGAGGAGCTCCGTTCTCTCAGAGACCATCAGCTGACAGTCTGGACCTCGGTAACAAACACAAACATACAAATACAAATACAAATACACACAACTCTGTCAGTCAGTGGGTGATTGACAGCTCCAGCTGACGGCTCTGTGTTTGATTGACAGAATGGCGTTCAGGCCAGGCGGGTCACCTGACCTTGTCCGATGATGATGTCACAGCAGTGGTTCAAGGTCGATGGAAACGACTCAACACGCTGCAGCATTACAAGGTACGGACAACCGACCAATCAGAACACAGACACACCCACCCATCATGGTTCAGTCTCTAATGTCCTCTTCCTCCTCCTCTTCTTCTCCCTCTTTCTCTTCCTCTTCTTCTTCCTCTTCTTCTTGCTCTTCTTCTCCTTCCTCCTCCTCCTCCTCTTCCTCAGGTTCCTGATGGAGCTACTGTTGCTTTAATCCCTCGTTCTCAGAGTTCAGGTGGAGTCAACCAGGTTTTCCAGACTGGAGAGAGTAAGAATAAAGAAAAAAATATTATCATTAACATTCCTTTAATAATTGCCTGTCAATCTTTGTCAAAAATGAATTTTTGCCTCAAACGTTATTTTAGGAAGGTGGCGTTATATTACTGACATTTTGGTGATCATTAATGTTACTGTTACTGTAATCATTGTTACTATTGATCTTGCTGATATTGTTTTGGCTACTGCTACTATGAGTACTTTATTATTTTATTTCTGTTATTATTATTAATGTTACAATCTAATCGAATCTAACCCTAATCTAATCTAATCTAATCGAACCTAACCCTAATCTAATCTAATTTAATCTAACCTTACTTTACCTAATCTAATCTAATATAATCTCATATAATCTAGTCTAACCTAATCTAATCTAATCTAATCTAATCGAACCTAACCCTAATCTAATCTAATATAATCTAACTTTACTTTACCTAATCTAATCTAATATAATCTCATATAGTCTAATCTAATCTAATCTAATCTAATGGTTATCTAATATAATCTAATCTAGTCTAACTTTACCTTAATCTAATCTAATCTAGTCTAATCTAATCTAATCTAATCTAACGGTTATCTATTGGCGTTCTGTTTTCCGCTGACTCAGTGAATGATGGATGTGTTGTTGCCACAGAAACGCCGATGCTGGAGGGCGAGGAAGAGGAGGGTCTGCGTCTGTGGCATCTGGTGAAGAGCAGCGAAGACCCCGAAATCCCCAAACACCGGAAGAGCAGCATGAGGGAGAGAGAGAGGGCCAAGGCCATCCCTGAGATTTACCTGACCAGACTGCTGTCCATGAAGGTAACACGCAAGCCAGGCACTGAGACACAGAGCGTTCTTTATGGAGCACGGCTCCGACAGCGAACGCAGCACGGTTTAGTCACTTTCACTGAAATTACTCTTACATTTTTACAGCCGAGGAACCCCGAAGCTCGTCTGTGTCTCCATTATATATTCAATGTTTTCTGTTTCCTACATGTGATAAAACGACACATACGTGAAAATCTAAACAACCGCATATAACCTCACATGAAGAAATAGAAAATCAATGCTAATGTGACGAAAACCTTGTCAGTTAAGTTGAAACTAAGGTTTATCGTCATCATTAACAGGCATTATAACAAATTTCAATCAAGGTTTTTTATGTTTTTGTCAGTAATGGAGTTCTCCTGGATTTCCTTCCATGAAATAATTGATTTCTAGTTTCTAGATGAGTGGTTTATGGGTGATAATTATTGTTTCAGCTAAAACCATGAAGACGCTCAGTTTCCTGGAGACAAAATAATTAATGGATCGTGATATTTTCATGGGTATTCCTGAAATGTGTCTCATAATTTGATGCATCCACACATAAATGTTAAGAGGTCTTCTATCTGTGCGAGTTACTGCGATTAAACCCTTGTAGACTCTTGTTGCAGTTTCACCACAGTGTTCCTCTGTTTTTGTAATGAGGCGCTGTTCAATGTGTGAATGTACGTACATGTGTGACCCTTGTGACCTATGACCCCTGACCTTCATGGATCAATTTCAACACCCTGTTTCTATATGGGTATTCTTAATTTAATGACACTGTACAGATTTTTGGGTCATTTTTGATTTGTTTGGATTGTTGACCGGAATAACTGATCAACAGCAGCATCAATAAATGAATCTACATACTTAGGATTGGAAAATAGTTGGTGCTAGCTAACATGGCTAACAAGAGCTAATGTTATTTTCCATAGTGACCACAACAGAGTAATGGTGTGAGCTCTAATTCATTACTTTATGACCTGTTCGTGAGTCTCTGGGTGATGAAAAATCTCCTGATGTCTACTTTTTATTTGGAATTTCAGTTTGATAAAGAACCATGAGTCTCCATCAGACGGACTCGTAGGTAAATGTGTCCTTCCGTTAACCCGGTGTTCTGTGTTTCCGTAGGGAACGCTGCAGAAGTTTGTGGACGACGTCTTTGTTGCGATCCTCAGCACGAAGCGTCCTCCTCCCATCGCCGTCAGGTTCTTCTTCGACTTCCTGGACGACATGGCCGAGAAACACGGCATCGACGACCCTGAGACCGTCCACATCTGGAAGACCAACAGGTGAGGCCACGCCCCTCACTGACCCTCATAGTCTCAGTCTGACCCGTCCTCTGTGGACCCTCCTAGTCCTGGTCTAATCCCCCCCTCTCTCTCTCTCTCTCCCTCTCTCTCTCTCTCTCTCCCTCTC
>JAPQRP010000028.1:6975003-6987094 GCA_037367295.1 Apogon hyalosoma
TCACTCTCTCTCTCTCCAGTCTCCCTCTCAGGTTCTGGTTGAACATCCTGAAGAACCCTCAGTTCGTGTTGGACGTTCAGGTGACGGACAGCATCGACGCTGTTCTGTCCGTCATCGCTCAGACCTTCATCGACTCCTGCACCACCTCAGAGCACAAAGTGGGACGGGTACGAAGTGTTCCTCTAGCTGTCCGTCAGCGGGTCATGTGACTTCCTGTGCAGATAATAACTGTTCTGTTTGATCATGTGACTTCATGAGTGTTTTCTGTCCAATCAGGACTCTCCAGTCAACAAACTTCTGTACGCCAGAGAGATACCTCGATACAAACAGCTGGTAGAGAGGTGAGAGGACTTCTGTCAGCTTCACTGTGTTTTACATACTGTTACCATAGCAACAGGCAGTTGTCAGTCACAGAAACATAAGCACATCCTGTAAATAAGGGCATATATTCAGGTTTATTTCTGTGTGTTTGTTTGGCATCGAGGAAGGTTCACAGTCAGAAGGTTCTGAGTTCGACTCCCGGTCGGACCAAGGCCTTTCCCAGTATCGAAAACATGTATGCTAGGTTAACTCTCCTCTCCGATATGATCTTAAGTGGGTCAAACTGTAAAATACTATCATAATAACCTATAAATAATGACAACTTCAAACTTTTCTCTGTGTTTTAGGGAGAAAAAAATTTAAGATGTGAATAACCTGAACAACCTGAAATTTATGAAGAAAAATAAGTGGAATTTTAACAATATTATGACTCATCTTATCATTCACACAAAAAATACACAAAACATTTAGTAACAGGCAGAATATTGGTCAAATTACACTTAAGACATTTCAGGTTCATATTTGTTCACATTTTTTTATCAAAGAGTAATTTGTAAGTGTTAATATTTTCATGTAATTTTACTTTTTCACACTAATAGTTGTCATTATTTCTGGATTATTATGATAGTATTTTACTGGTCCAACCCACTTTAGATCATATTCGTCTGAATGTGGAATTAAAATGATTTTAACACCACTGATTGTTAATATCTTCAGTGTAATTTTTGTATCCCACGGGCCGTATTTTGGACCCCTCTGGAGTCGACTCCTGCAGTTGACTTGTCCTCAGGGTAATAAACCCACCTCTACTTTCCTTCACAGGTATTACAGCGACATCCACAGCGCGGCGTCCGGCTGTTATCAGGAGATGAACTCCACTCTGACTGAACTGTCGGGGGTCAGTAAACGCATCTATTACACAAACATACACACTGACATGTACCATTGAAGTGTAAAAGAGTAGATACTTGCTTTAACATCTGAGCAGGAAGTTCCAACTACAAACTCCAGGACCTGTTGTATGTGTACTCTACATCCTTATTTATACGTATGCGTATAGAAGGTGGCTGCTTTTTCCATTCGGATTTTCTTTGTTGAAAAATGTTTAAAAAGCAGATTTTGATTTAGAAAATAGGTTTCAAGTGTAGGATGAAAACAGAAGAAAATATGTGAAATATGTTCAGTTATTTTCAGAATGACGTGACAAAATTCAAAGTAACAGAAAACTGAACCAAGATGTTAATATAATCTATTTTCTGGTTTTTTTTTTTGTTTTTTTTTGCAGAGTTTTGCCTCAGAGATGAACAGTCTCGTTGCTCTTCATGAACTCTACAAGTACATCAACAAGTATTATGACCAGGTAACAAACGCACACATCCTGTTTTTATTTTTATTTTTGTCTTAGTGAAAGTCAAACAAATGTAACGGGTCCGTTCACACCACTGCAGCTTTTAATTCCAGTCCAGACCAAATATATGTGATAAGACGAGCTGAAAACCTGACTCCTCTGAATCAGAATCACATTTATTGTCATTGTTGAAAAAGAAAAGTAAAAAAAAAAAAGATGCTGTTTCAATAAACGGCAACGGGATAAACATAATTCAAATAAACGCAAAATTAAAACATGTTTATGTACAAATGTACATACGTACATCATTATATACATGCATATACTCTATGTAACATTGAGACAAGATACTGCAGCTTCTCAACAGCAACAACTCAACGTACGTCTGTTCTACCTTCCAGAGTTTTATGCAGGATCATGTATTTTTGATCGTGTTGAAATATAAATGAGGACACTGATGAGTTACCTACTAGAGCTGCATTTCTAGTGTTCATGAAATGGCAAAAACATTGAAAATCAAGAATTTCTCAATATAATATTCTAATAGAATAGAATAGAATAGAATAGAATAGAATAGAATAGAATAGAATAGAATAGAATAGAATAGAATAGAATAGAATAGGGGTGTGCAATAGAAATATGTGCAAATTAGAGACATATAACAAGGTCAAATTTTAAAAATATATAAATGTAGCATAAAAAACGTGCAAATATACCAATGTAATGTTTGCTGCTGTTTGTGTTTGGGTTTGTTGTTGACATGTAAACAGTGTTTTAAGGAGCAAAAATGGACAGGATTAAAAAAATGTTTCCAAATATTTACAGGACCTTTACATTCTTCTGTCTTACAATAATAATGTAATATTTACTCCATTTAATTTTATTCATGTTGTTGCACTGACTGAACTAACACTTATAATTTCATTGAACACACGACAATAAAGTCTGTTCTACTCATTCTATCTATTCGATTCTGTTCTATTCTACTCTACTCTATTCCATCTATTCTATTCTATGCTACTCTACTCCATTCTAGTCTATCTATACTATTCCACTCTATTCTATCTATTCTATTCTACTCTGTTCTATTCTATCTATTCTATTCTACTTAATGCTACTCTACTGTATTCTGTGTATTCTACTTTACGTGACACTATGCTTCTCTACTCTATCTATTCTATTCTACTCAATTCTATCTATTCTATTCTACTCTATGCTACTCTACTGTATTCTATCTATTCTACTTTACGGTACACTGCCCTACTCTATTCTATCTATTCTATTATCATGAATCTATAAATATTTGTGTGGACGTTTATTTTCTGTAGGACTTCTCATAGATCCAGGTCATAAAGTCGATAAAAACATAAAATGGTAAAAAGACTAAAGAATAAAACTCTGTGTCCTGATTGGCTGTTGCGTGTCACCTGACCGTCCACCAGATCATCATGTCTCTGGAGGAGGACAGCTCCGGACAGAAGATGCAGTTGGCGTATCGCCTGCAGCAGGTCGCCGCCCTGGTGGAGAACAAGGTCACCGACCTCTAACGGCCTCCGACGCCACCTCAGCCAACGAGAAGCACTGACCTTTGACCCCTGACCCTGAAGACACCGGGGAGGAGGAGGAGCCTGTTGACAGCGTGTCTTCCTGTGTGTGTGTGAGCATGTGCGTGGTGGGCGGGACATATGAGGTTTTTATATTCAGACTCAGGAGATTCAGTTGTTTAGATTCTTCACTCTGCAGCAACGGCCACAAAACTAAAACCATAACCTTAAAATAACCTGGATTCACCCTTAAATTAAACCTAATCCTAGCTTAAACCCAAACTTAACCAAACTTAAACCCAAACTAACCCATCCGACACTCTGTGGTGGAAAACGACAATCTAACGATCAGATCAGGGAACACGTCACCACCTGCTGCCTTGGAACTACATTACCCAGAGTTCCCTGCTGCCTGTTCTCAGTGTGAAGAGTCAGAAAGCACAATTTTAAATCTTCCTTCTGAAAACAACTGGTTGTTAATCTGCTGATCTCAGACATGCTGGATGTTTTTTATGGACAGTGTCGCCGACAGTATTTTTTGAGTTTACTACTGAAACCAGCACGTCTCTGAATCTAAGAAAAAAGGAAAACAAAGACTTATTTTAACGATAAAATCCCCAAAAAGACGGGATGTGGACTTCGACTGGACGCAATAACAGAATCAGGGACATTTTAAAGTGATGTAAAAGTTGTGTTTTCAGTGTGATTTCAGTTTCTGCTCAGAACAGAATAAGCATAAGTGTATTTGATTTTATTTGATTTTATTCTATTCTATTTTGTTTAATTTTATCTGACCTGTGCTGGTTCTGGTCCCAGTCTTCCCAGTCTTCCTCAGTTCCAGGTCGGGTTTCGGGTTTAAATACACGCCAAATAAATTCTAATCAGACCCGGCTGCCGATCAACAATCAATGCTGTATTAATTTATTGTTTCTCTATATGTATAAAATACTCAAAGAAGTATTCCGACTGCTGTAAAACAGGTCTGAGTTTTCCTCGGGTCAGATTTGTTTTTTCATAACTTTATTTAAATCCAGGTTTTGGTGGGTTTCGAGCCCCCCCCATAGATACTCACACTATTTGAAGGATTCAGGTGAATTTTCTTTAGGTCTGTTCAGGTTTAGATCCAGGTGCTGTTGGGATCAGGATCCAGAAGGCGTTATTTATTTTCTAGCATTATTTATTTTTATTGTAATGAATAAAATCACCTCAGGTTCAGGTAATAGAAGTTCTTCCACCAGATGACCGCTCGGGTACTTCATTACTTAATTTAACTGATGTTTCTAAACTTTATGGACAAAAGTAATGGGACACATCACGTCTACAGCTGCAAGATGTTCTGTTCAATATGATTTTACTTATAAACATCAATATTTCCTTAAAGTTTAATGGGAGATTTTTCTTCCTCGATGAGATGTGAAGACAGTAGATGGTTCAATTTGGTTATTTATTTATTCCCTTGTTTTATGATTCATGTACAGCACTTTGGCCAACTGTAAAGTTCTTAACATGCCTTATAAATAAAGTTGGTACGGTAGGGTAGAAAATTATTATTTACAGTCAGAGCACGAAAAATAATTAAGAAATTTGGAGGTAGAACATTTAAAATTACTACTTCGTTGACCCATAGGGAACCAAGGGTAATACATGTGAAAGGTTTTTTTATGACTTGCATTTTTTATTAACTTTTACCAAACATATCACATTATCACATATCAAATGCTAACATTAGAGCATTATTCAATTACCCACCCGTAATCAGAAGGAGTCTTCATATCGATACTGTGGCTTTTATCCCACACACATCAACTTTGAGTATCCATGTATATAATATATACATAAATAGCTTCACAAAGGTGTCTAATACATGTGGTCGTTTTGATGCTGGGCAGAGCTGACTTTAGGGAGAAGATGTTCATCTATACTTTATAAGAACTGACATAAAAATGATTTGGTAAATCATTCTTTAAAATTCAAACGACAATTAATACATTAATACAGATATCTAGTGACTGAAGTTAGTAAATGCGTCGTTCCTGTTTTTAACTCCATTTCCCATCATGCAGCGTGGTACTGCACTTCCTGTTAACAGCCTGAGCCATAGCAACGTGACTGTAAGGCTATTGTATTCCAAAATTACTAATATCTCCCAAAATACTTGTCCTATCGACTTGCCGTTTTCACTAGTCTGTTCCTTGACCAAAAATACATAAATATGACAAACTGCAGCAGTCAGCTGTGTATGGATTTAGTGTGATGCCCAAGACACACACACAAATACAAACACACAAACAGAGTCCACTTCCCTTTTATAGATAGTCATGGATTAAAAAAAAAACAATATTGAGAGAAATTAAGTAAAAACCATCTCTGAGGCATTTTGGAAGCAAAGATAAGAATTTAACCCAAACTAAACAATGCAATGATATTTATCCCAATATAAAACTCTAGTCTGACATTAGTCCTTATTGTTTTTATTCCAGACCCCTGTTAGAAAAGAAACACCTGGATTCAACGTGTCCACATACTTTTGTCCATACAGTGTATCTCCAATGTATCCAATGTATCTCCTCACCAAATGTGGAAGTGACTCAGGAAGTGTTTAAGTAACATTATCCACGTGTGTCATCTGTTTGGAATCCATACTGATAAATGTGTCATTATCGTACTGATTAAAAAGACAGAGTCCTAGAGGAGAACAGTCTGTGAAGTGGGAGATCCTGCACATGATGTACAGGATTATACTAAGGAAATGTCAACCTACTGCAGCAGAAAACCACGCGATGAGAGCCAAGGGAATCAACCAAAGCTGAAAACAATCTGTAGAGTTGAGGAGAATCAAAATATACTGCAAATATATGTTTTTCCAGTAGATAAATACAGATATTTACCTGAACCTCAAAGAGTTTTCAGGGTAAAATGTGAAAATAAATGGACATCCTGTTTAGCATCAACTAAAATGTCGCAACTTCCGAAGAAACATAACAAACAGAACGCACTTCCTGTCTGGTGATGTTGACACATATTTATGTTTGGTTGGAGTGGAATAGTTGTGATTCGCTCTTTTTTTTCGTCATATTTGCTTCTGTATGGCTACGTTTGGCTCCTGTCAGTCAAAAAACAAACGGACCAATCAGAGCCCGAGTCTTCCAGCTGTAGGTTAATACCCGACGTCGATGCTTTCCCGTCGTTCTCCATCTTTTTTTTTTTGTTTGTTTATTCTGTTTATGACCAGAAATGAAAATCACATCGAAAGTTAGGCACTGAAGTCCAACCCACTGAACAATGAAATAGCCAATAGGAGACGATAAAAACAATCTGAAAGCTGAGGGGGAGGAGTCTGCGTGAATGTGCGTTGTGTGCGTGTTAGCTAGTTACTAACTTATTGTGTGTACATACTATAAGTCCTATTTATACCTATTTATCCCAGCTGTGCCTTCACTCTTGCAGCTAGGTGGCGCTGTTGGGACTGACAGTGGCCGTATTGATCTTATTTGATTGATCTTTTGTCCCAGTGTATCATGGGAGGATAAATACATTTGGTTTAACCTTTACCGAACCAGATAGACGTATTAAAGGAAAGGAAACTGAAGCTACAGTAGATACAAACTGCTGTGTAATAATAGTTAGCGTTTCGCCCTTGCTACGTTTAACTCATTTTATCTTAATGTTTGTATAGCTACGTATAATTTTGGTCTGTAAATTGTGAAAACAAGCTGTCGCATGAGGCTGAATCCAAATGTCTGGACTTGGTAAATAAATTAAAGTAGCATCCCAGGTGTTTTTCACAGAAAAACGCTGATTTTCAGGTGCAGAAATCACCTGAAAACTGAATTTAAAGCTTTTCGCTGCATATTATAGATGTTCAAATATGGGTGTGTGCTGGGGCGCCGCTAGCAGTTGTGGGAAAGCTAAACGATGTGGGCGCTTTATAAAATTCTGTATCTTGTCGATTTGTCAGAGTTGGGGGGGGCATAACTAATGTGATTAACACACTGACATGAAGTGAAAGTGAAGCTTAACATCCGACTCTATTTATACCTGTATCCACTGCCCCCCCACCACCACTGCTCTATGGGCCCCCTAGAAATGCTGGGTCCCATGAATTTGTCATGTTCACCCCCCTTTACGGCGCCCCAGGCTGTATGATGTGAATGTGAAAAACTTTTTGGATGCTCCTTTAATCCTGATGCTATTTTTATCCACTAGGGGGAAGCACCAAAACCTGACACAAAACACAGACATTCAAACTTTATTCCATTTTAATGTAAAACCAAAACCAGCTGCTGAAAGAGGCTTAAACAGCTGCAGAGATGGTGTAAACCCTCCGTAAATAACAGAGACACTTTACATTTACAGAATCCTTGTGTTAAATATCGATCAATGCAACTTTAGAGGAACCAGACTGGACTCGAAGTTTACTTATGGGTTTGACTTCCCTCAGTTTGATGAGACATTTGAAAGACAGAAGGTTGGACCGCCTCCAATCACAGCTCAACCAATCAGCTGAAAATACAAGTCAACAAGTGGTTCCAGGCCCAACAAACCCCGCCCCTTGCACATATAGTAACTTATTTTGGCATCAATCCAGCTGATGTCATCACGTCTATGCATGTGCTGATGTCAACATATCAGTTGCCTCTGTATATGTGGCAAGTTTGAAGTAAATGGAAACAAAATTGATGTTTTTATAAACATTTGAAGTTTCGCCCCCATTATAAGTAAAAGGGAGGAAAAAAAAGATTTTAAAAATTCATTAAAAATTGGAACTTTGACCTACTTTTACCTAAATGTCATCACATCTGTTCTGGGTCACTGGCAATCTATAAACCAAATCTGGTATGAATTCAACACATAGTTTTGCTGCTAAAGTGTTAACAAACAAACAAACAAACTGAACCAAAACCAATACCCCTTGCCTCCCCTTTGGGGGGCGGGGTAATAATCAACCAATCAGCCAAAACTCAAGAACATTAATTTTAAAAAAAGCACATATAGTGTTACTTTACCTTTGTTTATTCAATTTTACTGTTATTGGTGCCCATTTGGGACCAGAAACCTTCATTATTTATGTTAAAATAGATCATTTTTCAGCTGTTTATCACATTATCTTTGAAAGAAGAAAATTTTGGTCATACAAATATACGAACAAACCATTAAAGTAACATAACAGATAAATATCAGCTACTTCCATCATTGTAAAGACATCTTTACAAATTGGCTGATATCACTGGTCTACAATTTTTTTACAAAGTATCTGCCTCAGAGATTGAATGTGCTAAATGTTACGTATTTTAATCAGATTAATTGGAAAACAAATGAAAAAAGTGCTGGTTTGCTGAGGTTGTTTTCTAGGTATATGATAAAGCGTTATTCCACGTATACATATGTTGGTTTTTCCACATTTATCCAATAGATTTATAAATGTTCCACTGATAGAACCTGTACAGTGAACGCATTGTCATGTGCAGACAGTGTTCTGAAATAGATCTGACACTAATATTCCATTGGAGTTAAACCCATTCTATCGTTAATTCTCGAATTTCACATTTTTTTACCCAAGACTGTATCTGTGAAACTTCAGCCAACCAGCATTTAGGACTGGATTTGTCTTTATCAGTGACTCACACTTTTATTCTGGAAGCATTTGACTTATAGATCAGTGTCATCAGCGAATATTGACAGATACTGATGCTCATTCTTGGTCCAATCCTTTGATGCTGGGTTCAGACCGCATGTCAGCTCCATCACCGACCGATCAATGGACGTCAAGGGTGAAAACTGATCGTTTTATCTTAAAGTGAACGACAACCAACGCAAATGTCCTGACAGAGAAGATACGATTTCGGATTAATGGATCGTATTTTCATTGCCGTCACAAATGCGTCACAAAAGAATGAAACACTATGTAAAAGCGGAAAATATTATGTCGTCTGAACCCGGCGTCACTGGTCTCCAAGGAAAAGGTGATCATTAAGCACATTTCATCCCTTTGATAGATAGAAACGTAGATGGATGTACTTTATTGATCCCAGTCTGGGAAATTTTAGTGCAGCAATGGCATGTGACACTAAAAATAAAATAAATAAAAATAAAATACAAGGATAAAAAATAGAACATAAGAGCAAACACACTATTATGATGGTGTATTAGGGCCACATAAGAAATAAAAACACTTGTTACTGTGAGAATAAAGTCATAAAATATCAAGATAAAACCTGTAATTTTATGAGAATAAAGTCGAATACAAAAAGAGTCATAATTTTACGAGATTAAAGTCATAATATTTCAAGAATAAAGCCATAATATTACAAGAATAAAGTTGGAGTTTAAAAAGCAAACAAACCTTAATTTAACAAAAATAATGTACTTTTTTAAGATTAAAATCATATTATTTCGAGAATAAAGTCGTAGTTTAAAAAAAAAAAAACCTCATAATTTAATGAAAGTAATGTCGTACTTTTATTAGATTAAAGTCGTAATGTTTTGAAAATAAATTTGCAACAGTGCGATAAAAAGTCATAATTTATAAATTGTCAGCCTTTAGTCGTGTTGATGACAGAGTTTCCGATTATAGTGAATGCAACAAGCGAAGCAGCAACTTTCCCTTCTGTCGGAGCGGACAACTAATGCTAATGTTTGATGGTGGGCGGGGCTAATAGGCTCCGTATTTGACCTTTGTGTGTAAACCCCAAATGAAAGTAGAATCTCACAGAATGTTCCAAGTTCTCCATTATGCCACGAGTGGATACGACTTTATTCTCGTAAATTATATTTTTCCCACCTGTTTTTAAATTACGTTATTCACCAAATATTATGGCTTTAGTCTCAAAATATGATGACTTTAATCTCATAAAAGTACAACATTAGTTTCGTTAAATTATGAGGTTTTTTTTAAAGTACGACTTTATTCTCATAATATTGTGGATTTATTTTCAAAATATTGCAACTTTATTTTCGTAAAAATTATGACTTTTTGTATTCGACTTTATTCTCATAAAATTATGGGTTTTATCTCGATATTTTATGATTTTATTCTCGTAGTGACAAGTGTTTTTATTGTGTGGCCCTAATACGCCGTCGTACACTATACATAATAAATTAAAAGTTTAAAAAAACAGAGCTGGTAAGAAACTAAAAAATCTGCATAATTAAACAGTAAAATGCAACAATAAACTGTAATGTGCAAAGTGAAATGTAATTTTCCAGTAAAATGATGCCACAAACTTCACATGTTGACAGTGAACACATCACAGCACACAGGTGATGGAGGCAGGTTCGGATTCAGCCACGTGTCTTTAAATAATCAGCTGTGTCTCCATGGCAACAGTTTGCTGTTTGAGCTGTCGGTGGTGTTTCCCGCTGCAACCATGCAATCAGTGAGGACGACTCTTCTTCCTGGGATCACGCTCTTCTTGCTGTTTTTCTGTAAATGGACTCGAACAGAGGCAATAAGTGAATAAATAAGTCGATAAATAAGTCCTGACTCGGTCTGAAACGAACAATCAGACTGTTCCGAGCTTCCTGCTGACTGAACGCAGCGTCTCTGCTTTTCTTCTTCTTCTGATGATATTTGCCGTTACTCTGAACGTCTCTCTGCTCTCTCTGTGTTTTGCCTTGCGTGTTTTTTGAGCCTGTGTTTGACCCGTAGCTGTAGTTCTCTGATCAGAGTAGACCTTTGCATGCGTGTGATGACGACGACGATGATGATGACGATTCTGGTGCTTCTTAAAGCTTTTTTTTTTTTTTTTAATGAATAAGAGGCGGGGCTTAAACGCCTCTGTGCCCCTGATTATGATGATGATGTGTTTGTCAAAGGAGGCTGAAGGTCAGGACACTTTGACCTTTGACCCTCCTGACAGCTGTACAGTTTTCTAATCTTGTATTCTGGGTCGTGATGAAACAGATTCTCGGCTCTGATTGGACGAGCTCTGTTTGTTATGAAATGTTTTTCTACACAAGGGAATAAAAAGTTTAAATGTTTGTATAAAATAAATCCAGGATGAAGCACAAACTGCTTTTCTACTGACTGTGTACAGTTTGCTAACAGTGTGTAAATGTGCCTGTAAATACCTCTCTGAGGAGGAGGAGGAGGATGAAGACGTGTCAGTCTGCAATGGAAATGTGTTTTTATTGTGAAGAGGCGGGAGGCCAAACACAATTTGTATGATGTAAAAATAAAGTTATAATTTTAACATTTCTCTGTGTGTGTGTGTGAGTTTATTCATCAGAATGAACAGACCTGAATATTTTTAGAATATTCATAGTGATGTTAAAATACAATAACAAAGCAGGAAAAAAGCAGCGATAACCCCCCACACACACACACCCTTTTTTTTTTAACTCCTACATTAATTGTAGATAATATAAACAAGGCATTATTTGGGGTTTTATCTGGTTGACCTCATTTCATTGGCAAATATTTAGAATTTTCTCAATGAAAAAGCTGCAATGCAAAGATGAACATTTAATCCTATCAAGCAGAAAAAGATCCACCACACTGAAGATTAAAAATCAATGTATTATAATATTCACAATAAAACAATTAAGTCAAATATGTTGAAATGAAAAAGTCTCAATTGAACAAAAATAAAGCCATAATTACAGAAAAAATAATATCAGAAGAATAAAAACAGTATTTGGAGAGAAAATCATGCAAGCATAAATTTACATGTATGACCCCCGCCTCGTGTATGTATGACCCCCTCCTCATGCATATATGACCCTCCCCTCGTGCATACATGACCCCCTCCTCATGTATGTATGACCCCCTCCTCGTGCATGTATGACCCCCTCCTCGTGTATGTATGACCCCCTCCTCGTGCATGTATGACCCCCTCCTCGTGCATGTATGACCCCCTCCTCGTGCATGTATGACCCC
>JAPQRP010000028.1:7005623-7016273 GCA_037367295.1 Apogon hyalosoma
GACAAAAAAAAAAAAAAAAAAGGGGGATCTATTCTGGACCACCTCATACCTTTCCTGAAATTTTCATGGAAATTGGTTCAGTAGTTTTTGCGTAAAATTGCTGACCAACAAACAAACAGACAAACAAAAAAAAAAATCGAACCAAAAACAATACCCTCGCCTCCCCTTCGGGGTAATAATAATAACAGCCAGATAATGGGTGTTGATAGGAATTGATAATGTTGTGGTTGTACAGGGGGTGCCTCTGTAAGAGCTCAATTTAAGGTTTCTTGCGGTTGGGTGTCTTCATTTGCCTCCTCTCTGCTCAGGAGGCCACTGGAGCTGGTTTGAATCTCTGCAGAACCCTATGTCCCCTGTGGGGTGTAACACATTTGAAGTGAATTAAACTAAATGAAAAAGGTAATTTAAAGTGAAGTTATTTATTGTCGGGCTAATCCTTTTACTGCTAATGGCGAACCCATTTTCTTTCTATTACGCCCTGGGGAAAGTTGCATGTGAAGGTTGCAGCAACAGTGTCACAGTCATGGACTAAAAGCACTGACCTGTTTCAGTCTTTTACTGTGCTGTTGTTCCCTTAAGCAGGATCCTGTAAGTGCAGAATCTGACACAGCTGTTTGGAAAGGCCTTCCCCTCAGGAGGCGTTCTCAGCCCTGCTTTTCACTGAATCTGTCAGCCAAAGCCACTTACACTAGAGCAAGTGCAACAGTAGGAAAGAATGGAATTCCAACATATTAAACCTGCTAGCAGAGTGTGAAAGTGAAGTGCTGTAGCGGCACATCTCAACAGCTCCAAACCAAAGCGTAAAACAAATGGGAGTCAAAAGATTTATTTATTTAGTCTACCTGATTTACACATTACCTGATGGACCTGTAGGTGGAGCGATGGGTTACTTTGCACATTTAATAAACAGAGTGAAAGCAGAAGGGTCTGAAGAACAATAACTCTGTTTCCTCATCAGTTTTACTAGACAGGTTTTCACACTTTATTGGAAAATCTGGAAGGTGCAGCAAACAACTGATCACAAGCTAAATGTCCATGACATCATTTATTTGAACAAGATGTATCCATTTCCTCTATGTAAATCAGCCCAACCATTTTTATTATTATTATTATTTTTGTAAATTTGACTATTACTCCCCTGTAAAACCTGAGCCACCAAAAACTAGCCACAAAATTACATTTTTTTGGAATTGAGATGTTTATTAGACCTTCTAACAAAATCCAAACTAAACATTTTGCTATATCATTTTGTTTAGGACCTATTTTTGTATTACATTTGATACATTGGGTGTTTTTATAAAGTATCTCATATACCTGCAGAATCAAATCTGATACACGTGGGTTTTTTTTTTAACATAGTTTAACTGTACTTTAAAGAATCAATTATCCAGTAACTATGGATTGTTTTAGTACACGTGGTATTTATTTAAAAAAAGAATAACAATATAAATGTTCTTCTAAATGTAACTTTTTGAAAATTACCGAAGACTTTCCTACAAAAAGTGTGTAGATGATTTAATGATAGCGGCCATATTGAAAAAGGCTGTAGTCAGATGATAATCCACCAGGAGGCAGAAAACGGGTATCAGGTCACAAACAAAAGGTTTTTAAAGGGGTCATATTTTGCTAAACCCACTTTTATTAGCCTTTGGTGCCTTTATTTGTGTGTTTGGACCCTAATAGTTCATACAGTTTGAATTTGAATCCTCCGGGTGCTGCAAAGCTATCTTTAGATTCATTTGGGCAAAAATCAAGTGAATTTCTACAACCTGTTTCAATTCCTACTTAATTTGTTATGTTTTCTAACTAGTTACATCATGACATTTGCACATATATGGTCAAGACTTCTGATGAACATTTCTCTGAGTACGACATAATTATTTATCAGCAGCAGCGGTTGTAGTAAAAACTGAAAATCTGCCTAAGCTTTGAGCCAATTACCTAAAACATTTAGTTTTTGGTTGTATTAACGAACTCAATGGGACAGAAAGCACAGTCAACAACCTGGAGGGGGCAGGGCCTGAAGTGGTTAATGTGCATTTAAAGGGCCAGTGCTCAAAATGACCCTTTCTGGTGTCATTACTCAGAAATAGGGTTGAAGATGGACCTGTGGAGTTGAATGAATGAAGAATTCAGACTCAAACATAGCATTTACAGTTTATGTAGACCACAGAGAAATGTTGGAAAATGAAGAATTCCATTTAACAAAGCAGAATATCACTCCTCTAAGGAAAGTATTGATCTTGTTGATTAGTTAGAGGTCTCAGAACCTGGTGTAGCAAATATGATACAAATGGTTTCATAGGGTTAAAGTAAAGACAGACTGCCATGTGCAGTGTTGAATATGGATGTATGTGAAGTTTTGAGCTTGACTTTGAGTTTGGAGGTTCTGCAGGTCTACCGATGATGGTCCTCATCTGCTGGAGCTCGTCCTCCTCCATAGACATGTGTGCAGTCAAACGGATTTTAGCAGATGATTCTGTGTGACTGCAACGTTTACTGAGTAAATCAAATCAAATTTTATTTATACAGCGCCAAATCATAACAGAAGTTATCTCATGACACTTTACATATAGAGCCAGTCGAAACCAGGCTCTAATTTACAGAAGCCCAACCGAATCCTCCTGGAGTAAACACTTATGACTGGTGACAGTGGAAGGAAAAACTTCCTTTTAACAGGCAGAAACCTCCAGCAGACCCTGACTCCTGGAGGATAGACATCTGCCTTGACCAGTTGGGATGAAAGAGAGAGGGTAAAGGAGGAGGAAAGAGAGAGAGACAGGGGGAGAGGGAAGGTGGAGAGTAGGGGAGTAGGGGGAGACACATGGATGCAAATGATGTACAGCAGAGTAAATATAATAAATATCAATGAAGTGAAATGACACGTTTAAAGACAGAGTTTGAAGCAGTGGTATCTCATCTGGATCAGATGTTTGGTTTGGTTCAGGGGCAAAAGCTAAAGACAGATTCAGGTTTTTGACAAACATATGTTACCTCTTAGTTGTATTATGTGCTCACTGTGCTCAGGTAGTATGTTAGTGGGCTGACTCTCCTGTTCTTTCATACAGCTGTGACTAACAGAGGGGTTTGTTCAGGTCTCCACCAGTGGCAGATACTCCCCTGTGACCTCCGACTCTCTCTTTCATTCCTTCAAACACCTTCTGGAAAAGGTCAGCTTTCAGTGAGCCTGTTTATATGTCCATAAAAATCCAATAACTGAGAGTAATCCCATAATGCCTTAATCAGATGTGATGTGTTTACATGCACTTCAGAAATGTGATAATCAAAAACTTTGGTTTACATGTTTCAGTCCATTGTTTGATTTCTTTCGGAGTAGGTAGGTACGTTATGATGTAAGACGTACACTTCCAGTCATTTTCAAAACATCCGGTCTGGTCTTGTTGCCCACAACAACACCTACAGTGTCAGCGTTAGCTGTCCTAATGTGGGAGGAGCTAATAAGACTGCAAAATAGGTCACAGGTTGCTGCTGTCGTTCATTCCATTTCATTGTTTGTTTACCTTTTTCCTTAGGCTCACAGTGTCACTGCGTAACTTCTGTTTATATACTTTTTTTTATTTTTTTACACAAACACAGATGTAAAAAAACAAATGATGAGATTAACCTGTATACATGTGTGAAGACATTGGAGTACTGGAGAGAAATCTAGTTGTATTAATCGAATTTCTCATAATCAGATTACTGCTGTTATCAGATTATCCTGTTTACATGATCACTTGAATAATCTGATAACTCCAGAAATTGGATAATGATGGGAGTATTGGTGTGCATATAAACGGCCTCACAAACCTGCTGATGTCCTTTGTCATGATGTTTAAAAGGAGCTCTGTGTCTTCTGACCACATATGTGGACTGTTATTTCTCTGCCTTAGATGGTCTGTGTCTCATCTTCATCTTACTGTAAACGGGGCTGGATGCTGTTCTATGATAAAACCTGAAAATCAGACACATATTTAAAAAGCATCATATCCATATCCAAAGACTTCAGACAATGTGCTGTTGACACATGTCAAATTCAGAATAATGGCATATTTATATCACTGAAATGGAGTTTCTGGGATATAATGGTTTCACCCCAAATGCTGCCAGATCCACCGCTGGATCTCCTTTGTGTGAACGCGATAACTAGGACAGATTTGGTTGGATTTCTTCTCCCTTGATAACCAACATAGCGGACCCCTAGTGGAAGAACCCTATTGATTTCAGCTCCTCTATGAGTATTATAAGTCATCCAAGTGGGGGCGCTTTAGTTGAACATCCGTTTTTTGGACATAAATCAAGCAATAATAGGCCGATTGAGATAAAATGTGGTTCATATGGATCATCTCGTTACCATCCAGAGTCCATATGGTGTCATTTTCTTTCACTAGGTGGAGAATTGTGGGTTATATAGCAGAGGATTGGGAGGATTTCAGGGATATACGTTTGCTCTTGGCCTCTGATAGCATAAAAATCGTTACAGTATCACTGTGCATACCCTGAATGATTGACACCTACTGTACATAACGTCAAGTTCACATGTTTTGAACTTTAAGTAAGTTGTCATCACGTAAACAGAATGAAAGTCCAATCAATAGCACAGATAAAGAGTGACTCTGAAGCAAACATTTCTTTCCTTGGGGCAGTAATGCTGAAAGTAGGACAGCAGTTTAGTACACACCTTCATACAGTGGATGTGTGTCTAGAAGTGAAGGAAACAGATGAGTATTTTTACACAGAATATTAGGAGATAAAAATAGAACTTTTAATGTGCGATCTGTGCAGTGGAAGAAGTGGTCATTATCACTTCCAAAACCAAACAACAAAGAATAGAAAACGGTTTCTAAAAGTTGCTGTGTCACAAGATCTAATTTTACATGACGTGGATTGGGTTTTAATAAATTATGCACATCCCTCATTTTATTCCCATGGTTTTCTGTTTTGGAGGTTTTCTGTAGACTCAAACCAGCCCATAGACACACATCATATATGTCCACTTCAACTTCAACTCTATTTAAACTATGCAGTAATGCACGATGCAATAATCTTCTGTGCTGCATTAACAATGCAATATTTATTCAATATTTATCAAATATACATGCAGTATTTTTAGATAGACTGGGTTCATAGAAATACACACTGTTAATATTGTTCATAGATATACATACTGTGACATTAATACTGTAAATTTGTGTCTTCATATTTTGTCCATTTTTTTTAAAATTCTACCAACTTGATATCATCACTCACGAAAATATACAACTGCGCTTTAAATTGGTGTGTTATCTGCACGCATTCCAAGCTTTCCGTGTGTATGTTATGCCCCGGTCCAACCTGAATAGATGCGTCAAATACCACACACTTAGGGTTAGGGTTATGTGAAACGGAGATCGGAGAAACGGAGAAATTGACACATAATCAAATGGGGTTGAATAACATGCGAAAGGTCGAAAATGCATACATATTTCACCCAAAATGCCATAAGAACTGGCGTGACAGACAACGCTATGTCATGAGATCAGTCTCATTCTACTTTGCTCTATTCTTATGTTACTTTGCAAAATTGTAAAATTGATATTCTATTTTCTTATCTTATTTTTTGTTTTGTGAATTCATACCAAGGCATTTGGGGCAGTTTGTCCAAGTAGAGTTAGCGTCACGCTTGGACAAATGGGCAGTTGATCCGGTAGTGACAGGCAGCAGAAGCAACCCATAAAGATGGAAGACACTAAACAGCATGTGGGCCCTCTGGATGGAAGTATGAGGACAAAAAAACCAAGACGGAACAGTTGGTTACAGTTGTTTTGTTGAAACTGTTGGAGTTTAATAAACATGTTAAGTGCAGATATATTCCCTTCTTTATTGAGTCTGTTTGCTCATGCAAAATGAAAGGTGACTAATATAGATTAAAAATGAAAGATATTTAAATGTGATTAATTGAAATTAATCCACAGCAACCCTGTGATTAATCTGATTAAAAATTTCAATCGTTTGACAGCACTAGGCTAATATTGTTGCACTGACTAGTTCTATTCTATTCTATTCTATTCTATTCTATTCTATTCTATTCTATTCTATTCTATTCTATTCTATTCTAGAGCCATCAGTGGTTGGTTTACCAGTAAAAGTCAGCGTGGCTTAAGCTCTGAATGTGAGCTTCATATTCTTGCACAGATCAGAGATTCGTATTGATTTTCACATTAAACTCTGACATGCTGACTTCTTAAGTCTTCCCTCTTAATCTGCTACTCTGCAGTTTTGTGTGTATTTTATGTTTGAATTGCTCATGGTTTATCTGTACAAGATCCTTGTCTGTTAAATTACTGGATGATTCAGAGCTTGTGTGAGGTCTGGAGATCTGCATAATCCTGGAATCCTGACATAGACCAGATGAACCCACTACGCTCAGGGGCTGGACAATGAAACAACAACACACTATTTAACCTGATATTATAAGTGTCATTCTCATCATACACTTTTCTTTAGTATTTTGGGCTCATTTCCTTTACATTCTCTTAAAAAAATGTTTACATTTAAAATGGTTTTATTTCTTGCATATTTTGACACTGAGAAGAGTCATATCATTATAGTTTTGACTGGTCTTAATACTGTTTGTTATATTTATATAATTTATAAAGTTTTATAAATTTTTTGTCTCGTTAAATCCTTTTTTTTGTCTTTTTGTGTCCTTTGTATTGTGTTCTTGTGTATTTTACACATTGCATATTTTGTGTCATTTTTTATCTTGAGTGAAATTTGATTTGCATGTTTTATGTTATCATCTGCTGCATTTGTTTTTCACTCCATTTTCTTCTTTTGCATCTTTCATATTGTTTTCATCTTGTGGTCTTTTTTGCCTTGTTTTCATTATTTTCTTTCACATTTTTGTCATGCTGTCTTTTTGCATCATTTTCATCACTTTTTTCCCCTTTTTACACCTTTTATGAATTTTTTTGTTTTACATTGCTTCCACCTTGTAGCATCTTCTTTGTCTTTGTGTGTGTCTGTTTTTTCAGATAATTGTGTATTCTACACCATTTTTGTCTTTTTGCATCTTTTGTGTAATTTTCATCATGTTGTCCTTTTAGTCTTGTTGTGGCTTCTTATCATTTTGTATATTTTACATAATTTTTATATTATTACCTCAAGTATGACTCATTCAAAGCTACAGATTATCAGCTAGTTTATTTAACTTTTCATAGAATCTTTCAACTTAACGTTTATGATAATTCTAAAAAAATAAACTTAAATGGAATCTTTCCTCATGATATTTTTGTCCATATTATCCAGCCTTATTGAAAAGCGCTCTGGAAGCCATGCAGATACAAAATAAGATATAAGATAAGATTTCTGTCCTAAACATCACTGGTTCAGAGGGAAATAAGTGACATGTTGAATATACAGTATATACACATTCCTACTGAACCATTTATGATGTTATTCTAATATTCTAAATGTTATTCTTGATTGTTTTTAGACCCTTCCACCTGTTCATTTGCTACTGAAATACTAAAGTAATCGTCAGTGAGCACCAGTGTCATTATGTGCCAGACACATGGATAATTTTGGAGTTGATTTGTTCAGGCCTTAATGAGTCGCTTGGCCATTATTCTTCAATTCTCACTATCCACGAACATATTTGAAGTCATGTATGTCTAATGAGTGCTCGGCAGTCATTGTACATCATACAGTCCTTCTACAGAGATCACGCTCACTTTACTTAATTGAAAAAGTTGGAAGAAGTCCTTGAATCTGAGTTAAAATGGAGATACAGTAAGTATATAGAAACTCAAATGAAGAAAAAGCAGATTTGGGTCCTTTTATACAGTTAGGATTTTCTCGATGGCTACAGCCAGAAAGTTCATTGTGTTCTTTTGTGACATTTGTGATTTTCAAGTATCTTTGGCAGTTGTATTTAATATTTTAGTTCTCTGTGAAAACCTTAACTGTATGAAGAAAATAAAACCCTTTTTGCTCCACACATCAGCCAAATTACCCATCATCCACATGAGCTCGGTAGAGAATGTATTCAGATTTATCTTTTTCATCTTCAAATGCAGTATTTTTTTTTAATGTCAGAAAAGTAAAATTTTAGATGTGTCATGCACCAGCAGTGAGGAATTTGTGCAGTAATGTGTTGTTTTTTTAGCTAAAAGTTGATATATTCTGCAGCAGTGAGAGTTCCACACCTGCAACTTTCAGCTCTGTCAGCAATGTGACCTTTGTTTTCAAGATAATGAAGACAAGCAGTTGGTACTTAGTAGGGAGAAATAGATGGTTTAGGGAGGAGAGTGCAGCTTATTTTTGCTTTTCTCCATTTGTTCAAAGAGGCTAAAATAGATGAGTCAGACATGATGGCTTAAACTCTGCTTTTAGTCTCTGCCTCCTCTTCTACAGTAGAAGTTTGTTAAAATTGTTGATGTGCTTGATCAGGTTCATTGGTGGTAACCTGCCAGGTGGTGTTACTGCCGTTCCCCTACTGTCCATTAAGTGTGTGCATTCATTTATGTGCCCAGCAGTGGTGGCTCGTCAATAGAGGGCGCTAGGGTGGCACCCCACCTGTCTCACATGAAGAAGAAGGCAATTGGCATCACCTAAAAATAATTTTACAAAAACACCAATATTTAAAAAAAAAAAAAAAAACAAGCTATACATGATACAGTCTGTGAGTACTGTGTGTAATCTGCATTCAAGTGGAGTTGAAAAATGTTTTCGCTGTTTAATAAGAATCCGTGTATCATTCGTTCTTTTCATATTCAATTAAGAATCTACAATGGCAAAATGAAAAAATGACTGGTTATTTCATTATTCATGTACAAATCAAAAAAACAGTTGTTTTTCATTCTTTTGATTGTACGCAAAAATGAAAAAATTGGAAATAAGCAAATGGACCAAATGTCAGGTTTCAAGTTGACATTTTTGATATCCGATTTGGTCTGACCCGGAAGTTACTGACTTCTTCGTGTGTTACGCGAAGTGTCTTCTACTTAGATTGTCGACCATGGATGCACTGTATTAGACAAAACAACAATACCTGGAAGATCCGGACCATTTTTTCAGTTGTCATGTCGTCCTCCTTCACAGTAACGCGTTTGCTGCCTCTGAATAACACCAATTTCTCGATTACCGCAAAATGCATTAGGCAGAATACTAGCAAACCCACCACTGTCCAGATCAACACACCAACAAGTCAGGAACTTCCGGGTCAGAGCAGATCAGATATAAAAAATGTCAACATGAAACCACACATTTGGTCCATTCGCTTATTTCCTATTTTTAATTTGTGCGTACAATCGAAAGAATGAAAAACAACCCAATTTCTGATTTTTGATTTGTACATGAATAATTAAATAACAAGTCATTTTTTCATTTTCCGATTGTGGATTTTCAATTGAATATGAAAAGAACGAATGATACACAAATTAATGAACAGTCAAGTCCCGTGTTTTCTGTTTGGGGCGTCGGCCAAGAACTCCGTAGACTCTGGTTATAAATGGCGCTTGCACAGTGAACCTCCCTCCAATACAAATGATAGGAGAGTGTCGGGGCACAAAAAATTGCACCGCCCACAGGAGTAAACGTCACATCCCAGAAAGAATCAAGACCTTCCTCAGAAATGGAATCAGCAAATAGGTCTGTAAGTAATACTTCAGAGCCATGACTAAACAGCTGGTTAGTTCAGTGGTGATCGCAATGGAAGTGTGGGGAGGGGCAGGATCAATACCCTTATGTTGATTTTCTGTTTTTTCAATGCCATGTGATCTGCCTCCACCCCTGGTCTAAATGCACTGTCCATACTATCAGTGGAAAAGACACTTATCACGGACATGTCTGACTATCAACAGTCATAGAAAAATATTCATGTTTGAAGGATAGACGGTGAAATTTACATATTAAAATACTTGACTGAAAACACATACCGTGTATTTTTATTTTAATTTAAATCAAACTTTTAAAATAGTGGTGCATGTGCATATTATTATATTGTTCCTTAGTACTGCCTTATCTCACCTGTTGAAGTGTGGGGAAACAGTTATCAATGTTCCATACATCCATTATTCATACCACAAAAACAAGCAGTGAGAATCATACACAAAGCTCAATTTCTAGCACATAGTAATAATTCTTTATTCAGTCAAACTTCTTTAAGATTCATGACCTTGTGAAATATTATACCCTGTTAATCTTATTTAAAGCATTTAACAAATCACAACCAAATAACATATAAAGGTTTTTTGCACTCAGAGTGTAACGTCCGAACTCAGACGGCTGAACCCAAATGCAGACCCAGAAACAGACGTAAAAATGTAACGATATTTATTAAATACACAGAATAAATCCTCTTGACAAAAATCCACAGAAAAACTATCTTCAGGATCAGTGAGTATTTGGTCTCGCTCATGGTGCAAACACAGAACAGGGAAACAGGCAGACTGATCCGAACCGGTCTCAAACATCAGAGTACCAACGTATCGGGCGTGGGTCAAAAAATGTGGACGCAGATCTGGAGGCAGAGCTACCGACAAGGGAAAGGCTAGGCTCAGGAACGAACAGACAGGCTGGATATACGGCAGGCAGGAACAAACGCTGGGAAGTAAATCACTGTGGAAGATTATGAACTGGCAACGACTAGGAGAAAACACAGGGTGT
>JAPQRP010000028.1:7030935-7041944 GCA_037367295.1 Apogon hyalosoma
TTATCTATAGTTTCGTACATTTTTGTTTTTGTTCATTTATTATTTCATGTATGTAAACCCAGTGTGTCCATCCACTTTCATTGATCGAACTCCATGGGTTTTACTGGTGAATCAGTGTTGGAGAAGATTACGGTGTTTCCATGGTAACTACGGAGCCTCTGAACGTCCAGATTATTTACATGTATTGATAGGATTCATGGATCAACAGGTATTAAACATCTCAGACACAAAAACAGATTCTCTGATGAACCTGTGGAACGTTCGGATCGACAGAACCAGAACCGCTCAGACCAACCTCTGCGTTGCCGTCGTCGCTGTCCTGGTCGGACTCGGTTGGCGCCGCCGTGACCTTCGCCCTCTGCGTGTTCTGTGTCAGTTTGTTGATGTTGGTTTGGAGCTGCTGCAGCGCCCCCTGCTGCCACAGAGCGAACATCTGCATCAGAGTCTGCGACACCTGAAAGGACGGCGACGCGCAGGTTAAGGTTCGACTGGAACAAATACAAGAACGAACCAACGCAACTATTTTAATTAAGTCTAAATTTAACACTGGAGTCATTGATTTTAAAACGACACATCATCTACGCTCTTCACTGAAACTAATTATTCATTCCACATATTTATTTAAACTGCGAAAATCATTTAGATTTCCCACATTTGCAAAGTTGTTCAGATACAAACACATCTATAAACAAAACATGTCAAATTAAGAAGGTTTACGGTCAGTGAAGTGGTTTGAAATCATCTTCAAATGTCATATTCAGATCGAACCCTAATGTTTTAATCATTTACTGTCATTTAACCTCCCACTATCCAGGTGAGCATATTATGCACACTTTGTACTTCATCTTATTAAAGGTCATATTATTTTTCACAATTTGTTTTAGGTCAGAAATCAAAAGTTGTTCATTTTTGCATCATTTTTAAAATTCTGACCCAGCCACTAAAATCAGCACATGATAAACAATGTTGAATTACTTCACTAACACCTTCTACCAAGTGAGTAAGAAATGCACATTTTAGACACATTTTAAACACATTTTAAACATTTAACCTAACATAAAAAATAATAATGTATATTAACCAATGTTAGTTAATCATTGACATATGCCAGGATGAAAAACATAATAATTAATCCAATAATTACATAGAATATGGGAAAAATATATTTTAAGTCAAATATGTTTTTTTTACATTAAAAACATGCCATTTAAAGGGTGAAAAATATGCTAATTATTGAGTATTTGGTTTTTTTATTTTTTTGTTTATGGCTCAAGTTGATGAAATTAAAAAGAAAATGTTAAAAAAAAAACAATAATTTGAACCAAACTGTATGAAAACAGTTCTGACATTATTACGACACTGTGCACATTGTTGCTTTCATTGGGGTTCTGTGGGCAGGATAATGAAGAGGTAATTACAGATTTTTGTTTCTCAAGAACATATTTTAATTACACCGACATGTTTCAAGATTCAAGATTTTTATTAGTCACATGTGGATGTACAGGTACATGCTCAGTGAAATGAAGCTGCAACAAGCACCCCTGTGCAAACTGCACTGGGCACAGAATATTAAATATATACAATTAAATACACACAAAATATATAGAATATGAAATATAAAATGGACATGGAAATATTCAGTGTAAACAGCACAAATATGCTGTAATATGTGCGACTGGAAAGCAGATGTTTTTCTCAGTTTGTTGTTGGTAAATAGATTCTCCTCTTAAATATGTGACGTTTACGTCCCGATGATCAATAAAGTGTAGAAACATATAAAACATCAGTGTTTTACTGTGAAACTGAAGATGAAAACTCCTGTTTCCTCTTTTTCTGAAACATGAATCTTGTTTTTTTTTTTTTCCCACCTTTTCTGATCTACGTTTGCCCTTTAAAATCGAAGTGTCAGTGTTTGTACCTGAGGTAAACTCCCATCATCCACCACTGTGTCGAACTCCTGATCCATCAGCCCAGAGATGTAATCCTCCACCTCGTACTGGTCCAGGTCAGCTGACGGGAAAACACACACCGATCAATACGTGAAAACAGACGCTCAAACTAATGTAATATTTACATCATCATGTCCCCCACTCATCACCTAACTGGTTACCGTGGTGACCTACCGTTGTCATGGAAATACTGCTGGACCACATCCACCATCCAGTCAGCTTTCTGCTGACCGTACACGCCTCCGAACCCGTTGTCCACGGCGATCTGAGGAAATCCAGATGTTCAGACTGAATGTGAGATATCATCATGTGTTTATAAAAGTTAGACTCGTTTAACTGTTACCGTGGAAACAGCGGAGAGACGTTTTCTATTGGACAAGAGACGCCATTTAACGTCGTCACAACATACAATAACTTACTATGTTGTCATCTTATTTATTTTATCACTTTACTTTTATCATTAAAACTGTTTTTAACCTCCTGAGACCCAGGAAATCTCAGGAAAGTACAAGTTTGGGCTTTTTTTTAATGAAATAACTGCCTATATTGGAAACATCATGATGCAACAATTTTTTTCAGATTTTTTTTTTTTTTTTTTTTTTTTTAATGAAGCCTCTTGCCCAGAAAACCTATAGCTGGATCTTAGGAGGTTAAAGTTCCACCTGTTTTTTTATTTTTTATTGTAATAGCAGTACCTTTACATATTTTTTACAAATAAAATCAAATAAACCCATAAACAATCATCTGGTTTCTTAAAATTTCACACAAAACCAAACAACCACCCTCTAAACCTTAAGTAAATAATAATTTGACATGTCACATGTAATGTATTTTGTGGCTGCAAAGTATAAAACAATGTAATGTTTTTTGTCTTAATATGATGGTGTATTAACGTTAAATAAATAATTAAATAAAGGGGTCAGACATTAAGAATAAAATTATAATATTATGAAAATAAAGCTGTGATTTTAGTGCGTGAAATGTCTTAATGGAAATAAAACAATGAAATCATCAGAGTCAAACACCCAAACACTAACCTGTCATTCAGTCACATCTTTGAACCAATAGCAACAGCTGCTGATGCGTTTGGGTGAGCTGGGAATTTGTGCTTTTCCTCACAGAAAATAGGTTTTACAATTAATTTTAATACATTTATACATAATAATTACTTCTCATCATATTCTGATATAATATTCGCATGTAATGAAATACATTTTACCGATACATATGGGATATTTTTTAATCCTAATACTCCTTCATTCAACAGAATCGCAAACATACTAATGTTGTAAACACACCTGAAGCGGTTTTATTTACTGTCGACAATAACACATGCACATAATAAAGACAATAACAGAAAAGCCCGATTTCACCTCATTTTCACAATTCACATAGAATCAATTAAGATTAGGCTAAAACACATAGTTTTCAGTTTTCAAGTTTGTATTAGATTATAAAACGGAGACAGAATGTAAATAAATCCATGTCAGATTCGTGGTTTCTTTGTGATAATAGAACATTTTCTGTGTGAAAAGAGCTCATTAAACCCAACCCACGGTGCAAAACACTGTATTTAAACTGGTCAGATGTGTAAACTAGTGTCGACTCATTCAAACTTAACTTTAATGACTCTGCTTCTGTCTGAAACTGCGTCTGCCTTTAGCCGGTTAGCTTCAGGTTGTTAGCCGGTTAGCTTCAGGTTATTAGCCGGTTAGCTTTAGCCGCTCGGCTCCTCGGATCACGCCGGGTATTTCCGTCTATTTCCGCGGTCTGCCGGTTTCCCCGTGGACGGACCGGGCTCTCCGGTGCGTCTACAAGCCTTCGGGTCTTACCTGGAGGACCGGCCAGGTGTGTAACACTGCTCTCACGCCGTTTTTGAACACTTCACGTGAAGCTGCGGAGGCCGCCATGTTGGATGAGTCAGACAGGAGCAGTCGAGTGAAGATCCGGATCCGCATCGATCCGGATCACAGAGTCTGGGATCCGGTTTAGTTTATCTGCAAAACACGTTTATTCTCTACATTCAGGAATTTATATCAGTTATATATTTAATGCATTTATTTTCTAACTGTATTTATATTGTTGAAGGTCATATATTTATTGGCAGTCTCTATTAAACTTGTATCATTGTAAAAAAAAAAAAAAAAAAAAGAAAGAAAAAAAGAAAGAAATATTTATGTTTCCATTTACTACATTTTTGTGAACATTATTGTCAGAGTTGTGAAGCTTTCTTTTGAAATGTAACAGATTACAGATTAATTTATCATCTGTTGAACATGGAATGAATCACTTAGGTGTTAAAATACATTTTTCAAAGTTATGTAATGACTCACATTTAATGACTATATTATAATTGCTAATATTTAAAGCTGTCAAGTCATAAAAAGAAAGCATCCACTTAAACCCATAATATTGTACAGTCATGTTAGCAGCTTTTTTTTTTAATTTCACAAGAAAAATATTGTTGAATTAACGCTTTCTGCTCAGTTTGAGTCATTTTTGTTCATTTTATTGATTATTTGGGGATTTTTTTTTTCATTGTGTTGACAATTTTTGTCTGTTTGTTGTTTGTTTTAAATCATTAAATCAATCACAAAAGTGCATTTAAAAAAAATTGTTATTAAACTTTCATATTTTTACTTTCAGAAATTAGAGGAAAATATTCCAAGTCATATGAAACAGAGCTGAGGAAACAAAATGTGCTTGTATTTTTGAGCAGTGATGTCATTTTAGAGAAATTAATTCATGATTATCACTACACATGAACAGAGGGTTACAGGGCAGTTTATGGCTCTTCAAAACTAACTAACTAACTAACTAATTAATAAATAAATAGTTGTAATGGTTCATTAAAAAGAATGATCATGAATGAATCAGACTCTCCTCTTTTTAATAAATATTTATATATATATATATATATTTTATCATATGCTTATTTATTCATTTCAGAATGAATTATCTTCTTATATCTATCTTATATGTAATTATGCCAGTGTTTTTCTTTGCGCATAAGAAAAATAAAGTGTAATAAAATTAAATAATCTATTAATTTCAACACAAACAACACTGGCTCCAGACTATGTTATATTTTTATGGTGCTTTTAGGAACCTTTTAGTCACAGATTTTATAATTTTTACCCATTTTCTGAAAAAACATGATTAAACATATTGATTTATATCAAGTCGTGGTGAGTCTTGTCCATATTTGACTCAGCAGAAGGTTTTTAAACCAACATTTTTTATTATGTGTTTTCATATTTTTTTTATATCCAAGAAAAACAATAAAAGTAGATTCTTTAGGACTTTATTTTGTTTATTAGACAATTTATATAAGCTATAGTAAAAAGTCTCCTTCATAATTTTAATACTAATACTTTTACTACTGCTACTGTTATGATTACAATGATTAGTAAGAAGACAAAGAGGAAGAATACTTATAATATTTTTATGTTCAAGTCAGACTAATAATTATTGGATTTGTATACAAACCGGTGTGTTGCTTATTTTTACATGTTTACTGTTTTATTTTCACTTAGAACCACCTTAATGTGAGATCAGATGTGAAGCTAAATCTGAAAAATGTAAAATCAGATGTAATGACATGTGTCACCAGCAGGTGGCAGCAGCTGCTCTGCAAAGACTCATGAATAAGTACAGCAAATAAATGAAAGGGACATAAATAAAAAGGAATTAAAGCCAATAAGAAGCGTTTCTCTTATGGGTTGAAGGTAAATGTGCTGACTGATGGTTTTATTTTGAAAATCTGCTTGTCTCTTCCTTTCTAAATAAAATCTCTTTCAGATGGGATTTTCTCTCCACAGCAGGATTTTAATCCTCTCAGGCTTTTTCTTCTTTTACAGATTTAAAAGCAGACACAAACGCTCTGTTTGTCCAGTGGGTTTTTCACAAAAAGAGCAGATATTTATTCATTATATAACAGACTCTAACTGGGCGATCGTCCTCTGAATCTGGAAAAACCCTTTTCTGTCCCTTCGTTTGTGTCTGATTCTGCTTCTTTTTTGGTTTTGTTTCATAAACACGTGCATCGAAACAACAGGAAACAAATCCAACACTCTGTCGTCGTAGCTGTGTAACATTTATTTATAGATTAAATGTGTGAAATGAGGAGTTTCTTGTTCAATTCAGCTGAAAATGATCAAACAAGTACAAACAACAGAAATATAAGCTGTTCAGTCTTTTCTGTTCAGACTTTTATCAGTTACAGTAACTTTTAACACACATTACACCCATAAAGATCAAACAAACAAGAATAATCCCAGTTTTAGAACTCCACTGCACAGTGTTGTTATACGAAAACTCATTCACTTCTTCACTGGTAAAAATAGACTCTGCATGGACAGTTTGTGTCATTGTTTATAAAGATCACACTTCTGTTGTCAAATAACAAGATGTATCTATAAAAAAAAGAACATAATGGTAATTTCAGTTCAGGTTAGAGGATAAAAACACACTGTTTTTCACTGTAATGGTATAAAACTGCAGAGGATTCACCACAATCTGCAGAAGTATTTTATATTATTCCATTATTATGAACATTTTTAGAACTGGGAGGAAAGTGACTGATCTGCCTCCGATCAGATCCAAAAAGCTCCGACTGAAATAAAAAAATACATGAATAAATAAAACTGACTAATATTTAATCATCTGCTGAAAAATGAATCCTGCATCATGAGACTGAAGCAGAAGAGAATGAATGAATGAATGAATGAATGAATGAATGAATGAACGGAGATGCTGCTGGTGTTTTCTGTACACATGTTGGTGTCAGTTTTTCCAAAAGTTCTTTCCAAATAGGTCTGACATATTTGATCTACGGCCGAACAGGAACAGGCTGATGAACAGGCGACAGTAGAACCGGGCGACTCAAAGACCTCAAACCCAAACTGAAATGGAACATTTCAGGTTAAATAATCTGCTTTAGGAACCGTTTTCCCTCAAAGTCAGTATTTCCAGTCAGATAATAGTTATTACTGACTGATCATTTATAGAGCATTAAATCAACACAGATCAATCCATATATGATCATAGAATTTAAAAAAAAACAGCTCAAAAACTGAACTGATGGGACAATTTATGGCATAATGTATAACAGCAGCACCATTACATCGTACAGTATCTCACCTGTATATATCCTATACATATATATGTCCTATATTGCCTGTATATATCCATTATTACATATACATATATTGCCTGTATAAACCCTATATTATCTGCATATATCCTGTATTACCTGTACATATATTGCCTGTACATATCTTATATTATCTGTATACATCCTATATTACATGTACATGTATTACCTGTATATATCCTACATTACTTGTATATATATGTATATGATATGATATGATTTCATTTGTTCTCTGTATTTCTATCTTTGTATGATTTTATTTTGCCCTGGATGTTCCATTTATTTATTTATTTGTTTATTTATTTATGCATTTATGCATTTATTTATGAATTTCTATATATAATGTAAGTAAACCTGTTTCATCTCGTCAAACAAGATCACATGATATTTAGGTTTATGTTCCACTGGTAAAAAGATCGTCTTTTTAATTCTTTTTTGAGGATTTCTTTCTTTTTTTAAATTTTTATTTAGTCGTCCTTTTAAAAGCCTCATGCAGGGGATTGTGGGTAGTTAAAGCGTGTCGAGGATCCACTGATGCATCCTGGGTATTAACCGTCCTCCAATGAAATCAGATGATGTAGCTTTAAGTAAATAAATCCTTGAAAGTGAAAAATGATATAAAGCCTATATATCAATTTACTTCCTGTTTTAGGATCACATGGTCTCTCCTAGGCCCCGCCCCTTTAGGAGGCTGGCTGCAGATCCCATTGGTTCCAATGTAAGGTGGGATTTTCAACCGATTCTTTAAAGTTAGTCACCAAAGTAAACTCTGGACTCACTTTCAACAAGATAGACATCATTTGAACAAAACTGAGAAGAAAACTGACTTTGTTCGAGATTTTACAACAAGAATCTCATCTGAAAACGGTAAAAAGAAGTGAGAAAATAGAATGACTGATAATTATGATAAAATAAAGTGATTTACTGCTAAAACATATAATATTACTGTATTATTATTGCACCTGGAGCTCATTAATCTATTTTCATTCATCCACTCAGTGTTCTCAACCCTTTTGGCCACGCCCACTCAGGAGACAGGAAGTGAATCGGTTCATTTCACCGGTGAAGCGTCACCTTTAACTATCGAGGATCTTTGATATCGCCCGGCCTTAACTGAACGACAGGTGACGGAAACACCCGAAACACCAGAGGAGCAGTTTGTCAAACACCAAACACTGACATTTCGACGCTAACGACAGGTTAGCTTAAACGGAAAAGGTGTCACCTGGAAGTAGGAGGAGCTAATGAGGAAACGCAGGCGCTCTGACCAATCACGTTCCAGCGTCACCTGAGTGCAGACGTCGAGTCACACGATCAAACTGGCACTAACGGGCCGTGTTACCTTTTCTATAAAATGTTCTGTTTCTGCTGTGATGTCGGAATCGGGGTCACCTGCCGAGTCTCTGTCCTCAAAGTCCAACTTCCTGTCCTCGGGTGGACGGGTGAGTCTGACGGGTGAGTCTGACGGGTGAGTCTGACAGGTGAGTCTCCGCCTCCAGCCTTCGTCCTCAGACTGGACCTGATTCTGCTCCCCGTGATCAGCTGATGGAGTTTGGTTTCAGTCACTGCTGATTGGTTGAAGTAAAAAAAAAAAAAAAAACAAGCTCCACCTTCTTGTGTCATGTGATCATCAAAAGTCCTGATTTTCACAATAAAAGTTCAGTTCATTAAATATGAACACGGGTTGTGTCGTTGTTGGGCGGTTGAATCTGTGTGTGCGTTTATGTGCATTGGGGGCGGGGCATGATGATGTCAACGAGCTCTGGACAAGGATTGGTCGGGAAAAGACCTGAGAATAAAAGCAGAAACGTACGTTAACGGAGGACCGGAGCCTCTGAACGTCCACATGGGTCATATCTGACGACCATGAACAGATGAAGAACTGTATTTACAACGATTATTGACATGGATTGACAGGATTAGTGCATCAGCAGGTGTTAGATCAGTCGATGGTTTGAGTCCAGCTGTTTGACGACATGTTTCTCATTTACAGACTTTGATTTTATCGACTCTCAGCTCATTGGTTAAACATTAAATATTCGTCTCTGATGCTCGACACTGATCATGTGACCCGCGGTTTCCTCTTATCGCTAGGAGTTATTGATCAAACAGGATCTTGGAAATCACCGTGTCTGGTTCTGTCTCAGGTTTCCTCTGATCGATAATGTTAATCAGGATGATGGTTCTATTCCCCCGTGGAGCAAGGCAGCCTGGGAGAGGAACCACCACAGAAGAAGACTAATAATAACAACAAGGTAAACACAAAACCATCAGCTGTCAGGTCAGTCCGCTCATCTCTGCCTCTGTTTCCGTCCTCCGGGGAATAGAACCATCAAACTGCTCTGTTAGTGCCTTGCTCCAGAGCTCAGAGCAGCGACATGAAAGTTTAACCAACGGCTGAAATATTCAACAGCGTCTCCAAAAATATCTGCAGCAGCTTCCAGACGTCAGGACTCATCTGCATCTGTTCCAGCACACACACGTTAGATGTTAAACCCCGCCCATTTACATGTAAGGACACGGATGAAACCCCGCCCCCACCCAGGGACACGCCCACCAACGGCAGAACCAATAAGCATCCTGGAGAGACGCCGACGCTTAAAGATCTGAAACCAGCAAATGCACATGAGAAGCACCAGACAGTGTGTGTTGAAGGTACCTGTGGGTCTGCAGAGGGACACTGTAGTAATACTGCAGTAATAATGCAGTAATACTACAGTAATACTGCAGTAATACTACATCAATACTGCGGTATTACTGCTGCAGCGTTACTGCGATCTGTCAGGTTCAATCTTTGTTTCTCCGTTCTGTTTCTCATTGGACGATTTCTGGGACAGTCGGGCAGCCTGGACGACGGCCTGCGGACAACACGGCAACCATTACACAGGCAACATTGCAACCATTACACAGGCAACACAGCAATCATGTCAACAAACAATACAGCAACTATTACATAGGCAACATGGCAACAATTACACAGGCAACACAGCAATCATGTCAACAAACAACAAAGCAACTATTACATAGGCAACATGGCAACAGTTACACATGCAACACAGCAATTATTTCAACAAACAACACAGCAACTATTACACGGCAACACTACAACCATTTACACAGGCAACAAGGCAATCATTACACAGGCAATAAGGGAATTATTACAAGCAACATGACAATCATTACACAGGCAACACAGCAACCATTACACAGGCAACAAGACAACAATTACACAGGCAAAAAGGCAATTAGTACAACAAGCAAAATGACAATCATTACAATGGCAACACAGCAACCATTACAACACGCAACATGACAATCATTACACAGGCAACATTACAACCAGTACACAGGCCACAAGGCAATGATTACAACAAGCAACACAGCAAACCACGACACAGGCAATAAGGCAACAATTACAACATTCAATAAGACAATTATTACAATAGACAACATGGCAACCATTACACAGGCAATAAGGGAACAATTACAACAAGCAACCAAGCAACGACTACAATAGGCAACGCTGGAATTATTACAACAGGCAACGCTGCTACTGTTACAACAGGCAACATGACAACCACTACAACAGGTAACACAGCCACAATTCCAGCAGACAACTAGAACCAGTAAATCTGTGTGGACCTTGAAACTGCGCTTCCTCTTCTGGACGTTCTGCTCCGGATGGAAGATGATGACGTAGACTTTAGGCATGTAGAGCATCCCCAAAGAGACGGACGCACTGAGGGACATGGAGACGGTCAGGGTGGCCGTCTGGATGAACATCTGCGGAGACACGGAGACGGACTCAGGGAGGCCGTTAGAGACACGGAGACGGCAACAGGGAGACGGCAACAGGGAGACAGAGACGGAAGCAGGGAGGCCGTTAGAGACACGGAGACGGCAAC
>JAPQRP010000028.1:7047589-7058530 GCA_037367295.1 Apogon hyalosoma
TTGGTTGTTCAGTCTCTAGAGGTCGGCCCGGAGATGAACTGGTGACCCCCCCCCCCCCGGGTGAACCCCGCCTTCACTCATAGGTAGCTGGAATTGGCTCCAGCACCCCCCACAACCCTAGTGAGGATAAAGTGGGTTCAGAAGATGAATGAATGTTTTTTTTACATAAAGCTGTGAAACTCTTGCCTCCTACAGAGGATGAAAATGCATTGCTGGGAGATGAAGCAACGCTGGTTCAGCAGGTCAATAAAAGGTCTGTAAGTGTAAAGCAGGAATCCTTCCTCGATAATGATATGGGTCTGCGCCTCCTTTTGGTCAGACTTTAGAAGGGTCTCATTCACCAGGTATAAAGTTGAGGGTTTGTTAAAGATGTTGTAATGACATAAAAGACCTCTATATCAGTGGTTCTCAACCTTTCTGTCCCCCCCCCACACAAAGCTCTTATTATTTGTTTATTTGAGTATTTTTCTTGGAAACATTCAGTCATTCCAAGGCCTCTGCATTGAGAACTGCTGCTTTAATAAAGCATTTATAATGAAGATGTTTGGGAGGAATGAATTTCGAAAACCTAGAGTCAGTTACTTTATAGTAAATTTAAAGAGATAATTATAATTTTGAATACTTCACAGACAACACAAGATACCTCATTTCTTAACAACTTAGGTCCTGATAAATCCTCCTTCTGTCTTAACTGTAAACTGATAACTCAGAGGTGGATATTGACAGAATATCAAAGTTCCAGTCATGCAGAAAAAAGAGATTAGAACAATATTAAGACATGAAATTTAAGAAGATCTGCTGCCACATAAAAATCCAACTTCACAGAACAATGTGAAAAAACTTTACTGACTTTAACCCTGTAAAGCCTGAACCATTAAATCATTGACAGAAAATTCCAGTTCTTTGAAACTGGAGCCTTTCTTGGTCCTTCTAAACGACCAAAAAAAATTTTTTCTCAAATGTCAATTTACATGTATGATTTTCAATTTTGTATCATATTTGATCCGTCGGGTCTCAGTGCTCAGATATTGTTATTTTTGAACAAACAAAAACATAATATAACACAAACATGTCTAACACATTGTTAATTCCTTTTCTAAATGGTCTCAGTTCTTCCTCCTTCCTCATTAATGACAGTCTTGTAGTGTCAATGAATTCTTCCCCCTGGTGGATTATCTGTGTATTGCACGTATCTAATTGTATACATCTGGTTTTTCAAGAAAAAAAAGTATCACACTGATAATGTAGAGGGCTTCAAAACTCTTGTATTGAATATGATACATTTGGTGTTATAGGGTTAAAGACGATACAAACACAGAATACAAAAACAGATTGATTGTACCTCACAGTGCCAGCAGCAGGGAACGCCCTTCACCATCTTCTTCCTCTCTCCAGACTTACAGGGAAAGCTACAGATGGATTCTGGCACAGACTGATCCCCCCCAGACCACTGCATCTCCTCCAGCTGAGAGACGGACAGGTGAGAGGGGGGCGGGGCCAACAGGTGGCAGAAGGTAAGACAAAAACCCACAACAGGTTTTGGTACAATATGTCAGAGGTGCCGCTGTCCTGATCAAACCGCCCGGAAATGGTTTGGTTTCAATGGAAAGACACGTTTGCTACGAGCTTACGTTTAGTCGCAGGTTATTGGTCCATTGACCGATGACGTGGTAACCAGGGTGACTGTGATTGGTCATCTGGAACTGGAAGATGTCATAGCGACCGGGAGCATCTCCATTTTCATTGAACAAAACGCTGGTACCAGCACTTCCTGTAGGGAGGAAGGAAGGAAGGAAGGACGGATAGAAGAAAAGAAGGAAGGATAGAAGAAAAGAAGGAAGGACAAAAGGAAGGAAGGAAGGACAGAAGGAAGGAAGGACAGAGGGAAGAAAAGAAGGAAGGAAGGAAGGAAGGAAGGATGGATGGAAGAAGGAAGGATAGAAGAAAAGAAGGAAGGACAAAAGGAAGGAAGGATGGATGGAAGGAAGGAAGGACAGAAGGAAGGATGGATGGATGGATGGATGGATGGATGGATGGAAGGAAGAAAGGACAGAGGGAAGAAAAGGAGGAAGGAAGGAAGGACGGATGGAAGAAAAGAAGGAAGGAAGGAAGGATGGAAGGAAGGAAGGAAAGAAGGAAGGAAGGAAAGACAGAAGGAAAGAAGGACAGAGGGAAGAAAAGAAGGAAGGAAGGAAGGATGGATGGAAGGAAAGAAGGATGGATGGATGGAAGAAAAGAAGGAAGGAAGGATGGATGGAAGAAAAAAAGGATGGAAGGAAAGATGACAGAAGGAAGAAAGGAAGGAAGGACAGAAGGAAGGAAGGATGGATGGAAGAAAAGGAAGGAAGGATGGATGGAAGGAAGGAAGAAAAAGAGGAAAAAGCACACAAGATAAACAGTCCAAACATCTATATACTCTAACTGCTTCATTTGTAAAGTCAAATTAAAGTCTAATTTAACTTTATTTAATTTAAGGTTTCCCTCATTTCCATGTGATTTCTTCCATCATTTAATTTATGACTAAATCAACATTACATGTTCCTTTAATCCTAAATTATCCATCGAGATCATTCATTTCTCTGTCCTTCAGTGCATAATACAACATAACGTGCTCACACTTGGAAACCCTCGGCCTGACTTATGAAAACCTTCCAAATATTGACTGTCACTGAAGTTGATTTACAATATATAAAATGTTTGAGACTGAATTCAAACTGGTATTGGTTTGTGCAATAGATGCATAAAGGAATCCAAGATTTATCTGAAACAGTCCATACAGTGGGAAAGAATGAATGTAAATGAACCAGAAGTATAAAGAGAAGTAAATATGCACGGAGAAATGATGTAAACTGTTCAGATCCTTCTCATGTTTCAGATCATGTGAGTTGGTGTCGTGGCTTTAATAGTGAATAAATAAATGAATGACAGAATCCACACAGTGGGATCAGTGGAATAAAGATTTATCATATTGAGGCTTGATTATGATTTATTTAAAAGAAAACACATTAAGGAAGTGTCATACAGATATTCTATTTATTTCATTTTACTGTATTTTTTTGTCTGTAATTTGTCGCCCCCTCCAGCAGACACCCCCGTGTGGTCTGTACCGAGAGCCGGACTGGACTCTAACATTGCATTATTAACATTAACGTTAACATTAGGGTCATTTTCACAGGCTTCAGCTAAATATTGGTGACAGTTCTTGTTGTTTAGTTCCATTTCGCTCACCCTTTCCTCCGCTCTATTGCCCCCACTGTCAGTGAAGCTGAACAGGAAGTGGAGACTCCAGTGTTGGTTTTTCCAAATGATGGTTTACAGGCATTTTCATTCATCCCTCTTTTTTTCTTAACCATGCTGTGCACTGTCATGTCCGATTTACTCGGTGGGGGCCTGCCCCTAGAGGCCTGACTTATCACTGCACAGCAAAGTTTTTGGGACAGACGGATGGACTGATGGACAGACGGATGGATGACCAACTGATGACAATACCCTGCAGCCAGTATGGCCAAGGGTAATAAAAAAGGGTGAGAGTCGTGTCTCCACACTGATGTGAAAACAGATGTGTGGAAACAATGAGCTTTATGTGTCTCATCTGTCTGACATGTTTACAGTTCAACTCAATATGCAATGAAATATGTTTATAGTCTGTATAGTTTTATTATTAGTTTTTTAGATTGTTTTTTGCATTATCTTTATGCCTGCACACTTTTTCTTACACTTTAATCTAATCTGATCTAATCTAATATAATCTAAATCGATCTAATCTAATCTAATCTGATCTAATCTAATATAATATAATCTAAATTGATCTAATCTAATTTAATTTAATCCTTTATTCAGTGACTGGTACATAGTGTTAATTTGTTGGTGCTTTTCTTCACCACAGCTGTGAATATTAATAGTACATACAGTCAAACTCCTTTAAAGTGAGCGAAACATTGGCCTCAGAGTCATAAAGTTCTGTCTGAAGTCGAGGTAAACTGGTGAAAATGTTCTAAATGTGTTGTGTACTCAAACCGATCCTGGTCAAATCCCAGACTAACCCTTTTACAGCCTCTTATGCTTTGACTTCCTGCGATTCTGTGTCTATTTTTATTTTCCCTCCTCTGGCACAGACATGACTGTGAATAACTCCAGCTTCACATCCACACCTCCCTCAGCTCCTCGTGGACTTTTTAGCGCTTGTCAGAGTCATGGGGTGAGTGGAGTTAGACTCAAAAACTGCAGGTACAGGTAAAAAGGACCTACATTTAAGACACAAAGGCTGCTTCCACTTTAACTGTGCTGAGCTAGACCTCCTGAAGTCCATCATTTTGGTTTTATTTCGAGACTTTGTGTTCGACGTTGTCAAATTATCAACTAATTTTCACTTCCTGCACCTACAGACAAAGTCTTCTCTCACCTCACAGCTGGAACATAAAAAAAAAAAGCAAAGTATTAATTAAATACGCGACTTTTTAAGGTGCAGAAAATGAAAATGTGGTTGAGAACAGGTGAAAGGAAGCAAAAGTGTGAATCTTCCTCTCAGTGGTTATGAGTGTTTTCAGCAGCTGCTCACTTCAATTATTAACATCACACACACACACACACACACACACACACACACACACACACACACACACCGTCCTCAGAGGAAACATGTAAAGTGCATTAACTTATTATCTCCCATCATCTCTGAATAAAGAAAAGCTGTCAGTGAGGATCAGGCTCATGTGGGTTCGGTTTGCTTTGGGTTCTGGACTCATCAGACCTGGACCAGAGCAACAGAGATTTCATTTCATTTATTTGGATCAACGTTAGCTGAATACACTGATGCATCATGATGTTTCCAATATCAGCAATTATTTAATTTAAAAAAGCTCAAACTTGTCCTTTCTGGGTCTCAGGAGGTTAAATATGTTCTTAATAAAACATATAAAAAAAAATTCAAAATGCATTTTAAATTTAGCCAAATTTTGAATAATAAAAAAAATCGAGATACTTTTTTCATGCTTCATGTCTGAAAGGGTTAAGATTCATGTTCTGATAATGTACTGTACAACTGTCTATGTTTATATTCAGAACTGAAAAAGTCTGTTAGATGAGACGAAACGTTTTCAAAAGAGCTGAACCGGTCCAGCTGAACCCAGAAGAACTACCAAGAAAAACTCCACTACGACTTTTCCAGCAGGTTATGCAGCCGCAGTTATCAGCCAGAGAAGCTGAAAATAGGTTTTAAATATTAAAAATCATGATTTGAACTCGCTTCCCAGTGAAAACGTATGCAGAATAATATTTTCAGGGCCTCCAACTTCAACACGGCCCATTTTTCTGATGTTTTAACAGAATGTGACATGAGGCTGAAATCAGAAGTGTTTCCAGCTCCACGTTTTTATTCTGGGACTCAACTAGAATAACTCTGCGTGATTCACAGTTCACAAACTCCTTTTCGGTCTGTAATGTAAGCCTTCACTTCAGCTTTTTTCTCATTGGCCAGTTTTCTTGAAGTCTGCCTAGCAACAGCGCACAGTGCCAACAAGTCCCGCCCCATTCTTCTACCAGCGCCGTGAACAAACAGTAGAAGAAGAATTCCGCATCCTCGTCACAGATCATGACATACGGACTCAAAAAATGTCCAACGGCCTATTTAAAGACACTAACTGACATTGGTTTGAGCTTTTAAGGTCACTCCAGGTCAAAGGTCATGGCACCAAATGAAAGCCCATATGTGACTTCCTATTTATTGCCAATAGTCATTATATCAGTATCTTGAAGTGTTTTGACGTTATAACACTTTGAAACGTGTCCAATTATAAACCAAAGAGGATTTTTAATTCTTCGAACAGACTTGGTAAACCTTACCCCAAAGACGTTCCACAACACACGTCAACTCGTTCTGACAGACGGTTTTGGAGAAGAAGATTCTTAAAAAATTGTTTACGGATAGACGACAACTGATACCAACAGTCCATCGGACCCATGCGGGCCGTTGGACTAAAAACCAGATCATACTGAAGAGATGAAAGATTAGAACACCACAGAAGAAGAGGATTCACGTGGAAGCAGACGGTCCCGGCGGCAGATCGACGCGGTGGATGGCGTGCAGATCTGCCTCTCGGTGTTCCAGCTGCTGGAGTGTCTCGTCTTTATAAAATATGGATTGTATAAGTAACAGGGTGAAGCTGCTGCAGTTTATTCTGCTGTTTTCAAACCCTTCTCTGAACATTTAACAGATACGATGATCGGAGATGATCGGTTTATTCTGTCGACTTAAATCTGCGGCAAACGTTTTAAAGCCAAGTATGCACGGAACAAAAGAAGAGGATAATGTGCAGGAATCGAACGGTACTTATCCTTTTCCCCCGTTTCTGTCAACATTCCCACAAATCTTTATCGCCAGGAATTTATTTTCCAGAGTTAAAGGAATTCATGGTGATCTGTGTGGTTTGAACCTCAAAGCTCTGGAAAATGTGCTGAACCTTTAAAGACCCGAATATTCTGCCTCAGTTTCTCATTTACACATGTTCATTACGACCTACAGATCACAGTGGGTCTACGAATACACCAAACATTTAATAACATTTCACATTTATTAAAGGACAGTTAGTAAATGTAAATATTTTCATGTAATTTCACTTTTTTACACTAAAACAAAGAGAAAATTTGCAGTTTTCATTATTTATGGGTTATTATGATTACATTTTACTTCAGATCATATTGGTCTGAATGTGGAACCTGAACTAAAATGGTTTCACCACCATTGATTATTAACATCTTCAGTTTTATTTTTGCATTTCATGGGCCGGAGTGGACCCTTTGGTGGGCTGGTTTTGGCCCACGGGCCGTACGTTTGACACCTGTGCTCTAACTCATGTTTCTGAATTTTGGCTTCAGATTGTTTTCTCTCCGTCTTGTTCCGACTGGTGCTACTTCCTATTTTGCTGATCTTATTCTAATCCCGTGCGACCCTGATCCCAGGACTCACCATTGAAGTGGACGGCTCTGATGTAGTCCAGCAGCGACCGTCCCTCCACAGGGTCCATGTTCCCGCAGACCCCCGAGCTGCCTGGACACAGTTCCTGATGCATGTTGTGCAGAGCGTGAGCCACGGCGTAAACGGCGTCGATCACAAACTGAACCTTCCCCTCCTGCTCGTACAGCGAGTCCCGGCCGATTCGCTCCTCACCTGCAGAGACAAGACGTGGAAGAACCCGGTTTCTGTTTCATCAGAACTGAACCCTGGACCCTAAACCTGCAGTTCCTCCAACGTCCACATGAGGCTGGATCCAAAAACGAGTCAAACCCCAAAGAACCTCCTGCTAAAATGCTCTAAAGAAGAAATATAAGAAATACAAATGTTTTTTTGCCCATATCACCCCTCTGTTGGAACAGGTCAATAGCTTGTTGCCACATTTAGCACAAATGTTCATTTGGGCACAAAAATGAAGTGAAAGGATTTTGATGGCCAAAGGTCAAAGGTCAAGCTCACTGTGACCTCAAGTCTGTCCATCCTTACAAACAGAATCTGTCCTAAATCACTTGAGGGAATTTCTTAAATTTGGTACAAACATTAATTTACACATAATGAAAGAATGAATTGAAACATTTTTTGGTGACAGTCAATGCTCAAAGACCTGCACGTTAACCCTTTAACCCCTGACGTATCTGTGGTGATTGTTCCGAATGTATGATTTATTTTAAATAGTCATAAAAATTCAACCGTTTGCTCAATAGTTAAAATGTGAAATCGTGCTGTTACCGTGTTTTGACTGTGTAACTGCTTTTTGGAGTTTAACCAGGTATTAAGAAATTACAATTATCAAAAAAATGCAACACAATCCACAAAAATCAACAAAAGTTATCAAAATATTTCAGAAACATAAGGAATTAAACAAAATTCACCAACATATGAATGAAAATTAGCCCAAAAAAAAGCCCACGAGTGAAATAAACAAAATAATCAAGAACATTATTTTTCTAAAAACAGGAAAAATAATCAACGAAATCGACAAATTCTGAAATATGAACCAACATCAACAAAATGAGTGACTAAATAACCAACAAAACCAACTGAAATGAACAGTTCCAGGTGTGTTCCAGTTCACAGTTGACGTTCCACATCCTAAATCTCTTATTGTTGTTCATTCTAGTGCCTTATTTAGTCCAAACCTGTCAAACTTCAGCTCCTCTCTTTGTCTTTTTCTGTTCTTCCACCTGTTTTGACCCTAAAACACACAGTAAAACCAAACCACTGCAGAAAAGGAACACAAGCACAAACTGACAGAAGCTTTAATGAACCTGAACCAGACGCAGATTCACAGCACAGAGAACGTCTCAGGTGTTAAAGGGTTAAAAATATAACATAAACTACTGGGACGTTTTCACTGCAACTCTAACTCTAAGTGAAGCAACAATGGAAACATAAGACTGTGAAGCATTCTTACGTAAATAAAAGGTTTTTCAGGCAAGAATGTCATTGTTTAGACTCAAATTGGTGGTTGATTTGTTAAGATCGTACCCACATGAACATTTTCAGCATGTTTTACAGTTTTCCCGTTCTCTTCACTTGGTGTTCTGTGACATGAAGGCGCACACACTGCACCTACTGATGCAGCTACAGTATGTCATCTGCATGGTTTGATGTTATATTTACAGCGAAGGCGAGGCTGTCTTTGTGTTACCACTTTGAAAGTGCAATTACACCCTGAATATGGCACATTTTAAAAAAGACGCACTTCTCCTGATATGTTTTTGTCTTTGGCTGGGCTTGTCCCATTCGCTGTTGCAGCATCCTGTGCTCAATGCCACTCCAGGTTTAGTCAAAGAACCCACAGAACTCCACCTTATTGGAGGCTGTAGAACCCATCTACAGAAGAGGCACAGAGCTATTGAAGTGTGGACATCAGTCTGGGCGTATACGAGTAGTGAAGGACCTCCTGCTCCCCGCTTCGACACAAAGGAAACGTATGAGATGATTCCACCAGTGTCAGGCTGAACCACTGACACACGAGTTCAAACCAACATTCACTTCTCGTACAGTTTTCATGAGCGGGTTGATCAGTAGATTCATCAGCTGTTGTCTGTTTCCTGTTATAAACCTATTGTTATTACATCATCCTATAAACCCTTTACATCGGGGTCTCAAACTCCGCTCACCGGGGGCCGCTGGAGTCCGGGTCAGGCTGGGCCGCATTAAGTATTCCACAAAAAAAAGGGTTTCTTACTTTCCTCACACTAGTGACATGCACTTTCAGACGAACTCTCCTTCTTTGAACGTCTTTCCGGTCCTACCATCATTTCTCTCTCCTCGTAGCTGCTTCATTCTCTTTTCTTACTTCCTTGAATAAATCTTGTTTCCTCAGTAGACATTTTTTCAGATTGTCGACCCGGTTCTTCCTCTCCTCTCCCTGGTATTTCATAAACTCCTCTGACTGTCTAGTTGAGTTATGACGTCAGACGTCGTGTTCCTTAAACACCGAACCTTTCTCTGTATATGAGACTCGTAGCGGTGTCCCTGTGCTCCACTAAAAAATATTCCATCTTCCACTTTTCCTGAAATTGCCTGTTGCTCGTTGCCAACCTTTCTCTTCACGGCGCGTTTTGACAGAGACAGGGCTGAACTGGGTGATGGCAGATATTTTCCGTCCACTTGATGTCACTGTGGAATATGTTTCAACTAAATGACTAACGTTCCTACTTCCCCAGGTACTTCGCAGTTGGCTAGTTTGACAACCGTTGATAACAAATGCTGCCAGAAGCTGTCACGAGACTATCTATGGTAGCCCATAATGATAAAAATGAATAAAATAAAAGCGTGGCAAAAAGTCATTAAAAAGGTGCGTTTGAGAACTACATGCAGGCCGCACTAACACTAAATTTTGATTTCAAGTAGGGGGCCACAAAATATCATCCCGCGGGCTGCTATTGGCCCCCGGGCCACGAGTTTGAGACCCCTGCTCTACATTTATGGTCAAACCTGTGCATTTCTTTTTTTCTGGGTCCAGTTTGATTCCAGGTCGAGTCAGTTTACACCTGAAGTCGTCCTCCCAGAACTCGGCGAACCAGATGTTCCTCCGGTTGTTCTCCAGGGAACGAGTCACAAAGTACTGGTCGAACCCTGAGGGAACAGACACATATGTACAGATACACCCTTTGCACTGGCAGCTTTGCTCTTATTTCCTTCTCTGGTCACGTGTCCTGGTTTTACCGTCTATCGACGCTCGCTTTGGCAGGATGGTCACTGCCCCCTCGGCCACGTCCTCCAGCTCTGTGACCGGGGAACTTTTGGCCCCCCAGCTGTCCGACCCCACGAACAGGAAGTGACCCGTTAAATTAGCCCGCTTCGCCGCCTCGAGGACCTGCCTACCAAGGAGAGGGAGGAGTCAAGATGGAGTCATGTGACTGAACGGACTTAAGACGTCATGTCAGATACAAACACAGACCCCAGGGGTTCTCCACACTTCAATGAGTTAAACTTAGGACATTTTAAAGCCTGTTATGGATGCAGTTTAAGACCTTCTTGACAAAGTAAATACACCGTGTTCATTCACCTGCCAGATCCAGAAGAATTTGAATGAAGCCACAAAATATTATTTCTAGAAGCATCTACTTTTTAGACGAGTCCATCGGCCATCATGTTCAGAAAGTGTGTCCGATGACTGATCCCAGTATAAAAGCAACACATGCATTCAACTACAGACAAATGCAAGATCTCTGGAACATAGGGTTAAGAAATAGGCCAGATTAAGATGGAATCACTAAATCAAGAGGATTCCACTGGACACCTGGCATCTTGTAAAATATTAACTGTAAATGTGCTTCTCCAGCTATATGTGGTAAAGAGATTTAGTAAATAAAGTATTTTAATCACATTTTGTCTTCAGTTCTTACAGATAGATAGATAGATAGATAGATAGATAGATAGATAGATAGATAGATAGATAGATAGATAGATAGATAGAT
>JAPQRP010000028.1:7084823-7095101 GCA_037367295.1 Apogon hyalosoma
CACACATATACATTACACATAAATGTATATACATATCAAGTTATTCTACTTATCTGCAGGTGACATGCTATTCTACTCATATGCAGACAACATGTTATTCTACTTATAGAAACCATAAATTTTGCTATGAGAAATCATGACCATATTTAAGTGATTCCTAAAAATGTAGCTTTAAATTTCTTTATTTGTACTAAAGTTGGGATTTTTATTGAAGGCTTGTATTTCCCAACACTTCAAATATCAATGTTTATTTTCTTCTTTTGTCTGTGGTTCAGTCTTTTTTTCTTCCTCTTATTAAAGGAAAACAGAACATCAGGAATGAACAATAAAACTTTCATCTACCACAAAGTGTCGCCATTTCCTCAGCACTTAAAATCTGTAACTGAACATCTCACATGTGCAACTCCCTTTTCTCTTATTTGCTACAGTTCTATTTAGTTCTGCTGGTCACTGTGTCCATTATGTTACTACGTTATTTATGTTATGTTTTTATTTTACGTGTCTTATCCGTGTCATCCTATTCTGGTGTGGAAGTGAGGAAAACACTCAAATAACTTCACTAAAAGTAATATTTAACAGATAATTTGAAAATATCTTTGGTTGTCGTGAAGCACATATTTGTTTGTGCTGCAGATTAATAGGCTACCTGGAATCTACTTTTTGTACCTGAATTCTTTATTCTATTGTATTCTACTTTTTTCTTTATATATTAAGAAATTTCATTCTTCACATGGAAATGCATGTAGGAGGAATGAAAACATATGTGAAAATCTGGTGCAGCCTCTCATTGAAGTGCAAATACAGTTTTCTGCTGATTAACCCTTTGCATTACGGGTAATGTGTTTCATTTAAAGTCACTTTAATCACAGCATTTATATAAAACGTTGAGTTTGGCTCAGGATATATTAATTTATTGTAAGTATATTTATTTATGTATTTGTACTTGTTACGTGGCTGGAAAAAAAGCAGGAAATGATTAAATGTAAATATTGAACAATTCCTGTCAGAAGAAAGATGTGTTTCTATCTGATGTTCTGATCTGTTTCACCTACAGGAAACTCACAATCATCCAGTTTAATCTGAGTGCCTCTAAACTGTGTTGAATCATGTGATATCGAGTAAATTTATAATACAAAAACATGTCACTATGTAACAGAAGGAGATGAAGAATAGGAAGTGAAAACAGAAATATTGAACCGGATTATTACCAGTAAAACTGCAGTCAATTAAAAAAAAAAAAAGAATTGTACTTATGCAAAAGAAAAATAACTGATAATTTGAATGTAACATTCACTGGTTTGATAGTTAAAATAAAAGCTAAATCAACAGGTTGTGAGATTGAAATGGGTTATTACAGTAAAACCAGTTGATGGACAGACTGTGGAACCAATCAGAGAGCAGGAAACACGAGAAAGAAGAAGTGAAGCGGTCAGGTGCTGTTGAGATGCTTCATGTACTGATGTGATGTGAAATAGATTCTAAAGATACTAAAGTACTTTGTCACAGTTGAAAGTACATGTATATTTGTGTTTCAGCTCCATGGATACGCATAAAAAAAAAAAAAAGACCATTTAAAGACATGATACCAGACAGTTTCACTATTTTCTGAGAGGTTGTGAATCAGTTACAGACGCATCAGTGCAGTATGTGTAACCATGGTGACAAACATCAGGTAACCGCGTCCAGGTCTTTATCTGTCCGTCATCAGTCCTACCTGAGCTCCAGAGGGACGCTAAGACCACCAGGACTCTGGGATCCATGTCCAGTCGGATGTTCTTCTCTTCTCGCTGTGTCGTCCTTTTTACTGTCTCTGCATCTTTTATCAAGACACGAGTCGCATCCTCTTATCTACCTCTGTTTTTTTCTCCCTCATTCTAAGATTCTAAAATCTCCACCCATAACTCAGAGAGACTTAGCAAATGAGTGCTTCTACGAAACTGGGTTCACTTTGGTACCTGGCACTTTGCACTTTCAGACCAATAATAAAAGAGAAACGTAGACATATTTCCCCCCAAGATGTACCTAATGATGACCCCAGATAAATGCCAAAAAATTATACTCTTGCTCTGAGCCATCCCATAATTAATTAATTTTTAATCAAATATTGGGGCCAAAAATAGGATCAAAATATGGACAGTTAAATCTACCGAGGTGTCAGTGCATTAGATCTGAAAACATGACTATAAAGGGTCTTATATAGGCTATAAATAAAGACACTGTGTTAAAGTTGTTGATCCCAGTGGTTTTTCTAATCCAGACATGTGGGTTTTTTATGAATCTAAGTCTCATTCAAGGTTTTGCGTGTAACCCATAGTGTCCACTGTCATTACATGCAGAACCTGACAGTTTAAACACATATAAATCGAGAGTGATTTTTACAACAGCGGTCATTTTTGTGAAACACTCTGCCTTGAATATTTAGATCAATTCCTGAAATGTACCTGTGAGAAAATAAAGAGATATTAAGAAAAAAACCGTAGCGTGTAATTTTCGTGTCCTTTTTACCGTGTTACATACAGATTTTTGTATAAAAATATAAAAATGTGTTTAATCTGAAGAATAGTTTCTCTTTTATCTCAGTAAGTATTTATTTTTAAAATAGACCCAAAGTGTTTCCAAACTTGCTTCATAACATTCGTCTACATCTGGTTTGAATTTTTAGCCCCATGTCCTGTTTTTAGGACCAGTTTCAGAGAAGAACCCAAATACTAGCAACACATATAAAGAATTTTCTGGATATACGTGGATTGAGACTTTAAACAGACTAAATGCCATCTTCTGGCAGTGTTCTCATGGCATTTTGTCTGTTTAAAGTCTCCAAGTATATCCAGAAAAACAAAAATCTGCATGTAACAAGGTAAAAAGGACATGAAAATTTCGCGCTACTATTTTTTAAAAATATCTTTTTATTCTCTCACAGGTACATTTTGGGAATTGAACTAATTATGTAAGGCAGAGTGTTTCACAAAAATGACCGCTTTTGCAAAATCATTTGCAATTTATATGCGTTTAACTGGGTAGGTTCTGCATGTAATGCAAGTGGACACGATGGGTTACACACAAAACCTGGAATGAGACTGAGATTCATGAAAAACCCACATGTCTGGATTAGAAAAACCACTAGGATTGATACATTTAACACAGTGTCTTTATTTAGAGTCTATATAAGACCATTTACAGCCATGTTTTCAGATCTAATGCACTGACACCTGGGTAGATTTAACTGTCCATATTTGGGTCCTATTTTTGGCCCCAATATTTGATTAAAAATTAATTAATTTTGGGATGGCTCTGAGCAAGAGTATAATTTTTTTTTGCATTTATCTGAGGTCAGCATTAAGTCCATCCTGGGGGGAGATATGTTTAAATTTCGCTTTTATTATTGGGTCTAAAAAGCTGGAAAAGTGCCAGATACCAAAATAAACCCAGTTTCATAGAAGCATCCAAATACATAATGGATTAGTTTGATATATGTAAATATAGTCGACTAATCAGAATCACTGAACGTCACTGTTTTTGTATAATTTTGATGTTGTAATGATGTATGGAGGTTTAATGCAGTTTAATGTATGTGTGACTGAATGAGTAGGAGATGAGGATTAATTCCAGCTAAAGTCATTGAGGCAATAATTCCAGGTTAAGTGGGTGGAAAAGACACCGATCAGCGAATGTGTGTTTTTGGAGCTCAGAGTATTGTAATTCATGATTTAGGGAAAAGAGGTGGATTAAATACGTGTTTACTTCTTCCCACTCCTGTTCCGATGTGCAAATAATGTTAAAATTATATTAAGCATTTCTTATTTTGTTTGGTTGCTTTATGTTGATAATTGGCTTTGGGCATTTGCTTGGTTGGTGGTTGCATTTTTAACCCATAAACACCCAAACAGCCAGCGACCAAAACAATCTGCTGATGTAAACCGTTTAATACCCTATCAATCCATGTCAATAATTGGTGTAAAATGCAGTTTGTCATCATTTCACGGTCATCAGATATGACACATTTGGACGTTCAGAGGCTCCGTAGAAACGTCATCTTCGACCGGAATGAAGAGGTTAAACCCGACAGTTTTCATTAGTCGCTTTTCCATTAACCCTCAAATTGCACGAATATAGCTTTCGTATAAAAATTTGCCTAATGGAAAAATGACAGCTTCGCCAAAACTAAAATTTTTCGATGAAATGTTTTTGCACTTGCAAGAGGTGGTATATTACACAAAAATGCAATGGAAAGACTTTTTTAGTGCAACTAGAGTCACATGAAAAAAAAGACAAAAAAAAAAAAAAACAGATGTTGACTGATTTTACAAAAAGCAAAGAAGAAGAGTTTTGAAACAAACATGGCGCGGTATGTAGGACTCATTTTTAAATTTAGTACAAGATCGAGAAGTAACGAACATTATAGATTCAAAACGACAGATAATTATGTTTGACGCCGTGTTTATGGAAAGACTTCTCGCGATAATAAATAAACAAATCATCGCATTTGTGATTTAATGGAAAAACTGACTTTACGCACTTCTGTTTTCTCAACATTTAGTAAATATCAGTAAATAATAATAAAATAAAAGTAACAAATTCGGGGCCCCATGAAAGGTAAACGTTTTGGGGGGTGTACACACAACTACCATAACATATGTTGGCGTAAAACAAAAGTAAAACTTTATATACTTTAAACGTCCGACTCTCTGCATCTGTTCCTCTATTCTACAGCAAAACTTACATGAAATGTTCACAACTTCTAACCTGTATCCATTGGGCCCCCTCCCCTGCTCTATGGGCCCCCCACAAATGCATGGGCCCCATAAATCTGTCATGTTTAACAGCGCCCCCGCATGTATGTCCAATGGAAAAACGACTACTATTAACTTATGTCTTAAACGTATGTAGTGTGAATGATTTTTTTTAGCAATTCTAAGCAACTCAAATGTTTATGTCATATTTACAGTTTGATCATCAACACTGAAAGAAATGACCCTCTAAAAACAAGTAAAAAAAAACAGTAATACGAGATATTTTTTGCTTGAATTAAGTAAAAAAAAAATCTGCCAATGGAACAAGTGAAAGTTATTTTGGTAAGGTTTCTTGAAATCACATTTCCTAGATCTATTGTCTATAAATCAGTTCTTATATCTCACTGAAAAGTTCCTCTTTAGGTGATTCTGTCTTATTTTAAGTGTGATGAGATATTTGGACTAGAAATGAGAAAAATACACTTGATTTTTTCCAGTGAATAAGAAGCAAAAGAAAGGAAAATGAAAATGAAAACATTACATCCGACAGTATCACCATCACGTGTTGGATCCACATTTGTGAGGGTTTGATGCTCAGGAATACTGTAAAATAAACTTAGTGACTCTGAGTATAGCGTGTCTATATTGACAAATGTTTTATTGTGGAAACTTGAAACTGGTGGGAATGAAGTTGTTCAAGCGTCCGTGTTAATGGAGTCCAGATAAGGGTGAACGAACTCTATCTTGAAGTTTTATTGAAGTTTATAATTTTATGTATAATCATTTATTATTGCATCACTTATTTCACCCCTGTCTTGTGCAATTTTATGAAGATTTTATTTTATTTTGTGCACTTTTACCTCGTTGAACTTTTATAATTTTGTGTGTAATCAAATATTAATTTATTTCCTATTCCACCCCCGTCTTAAGCCTTTTTATGAAAATTTCAATCTCTCTCTTGTAAATTTAAATTGATGTGAAGCACTTTGGGCTACAATTTTTGTATGAAAGGTGCTATACAAATAAAGTTTATTATTATTATTATTATTATTAATTATTATTATTATTATTATCATCACAGATTATGGTCCATGTATTACAAAAATCCAGTTTTACTCAGATTTCTCTGGGATTTACGCACTGGATGGCTCTTGTGTCTGATAAACACAAAGCATTAATAAAAGCGTGTCATACAGGACGATAACAAATACACAGACTGGACTCGATGGTATTAATTAACTATGAAATCTCACTTTTTCTCACATTAAGTATATTCCCGCTTTAATAAGTGCTTCATAATGACGAACAGTGAAGTGGTATGACGTTCATGATCTGATCCAGATCATGAACATACCAGTAGTACCAGTTGCACCCAGTTCCTGTGGTTTCTGGTTGCCATGGTGACCAGGAGCTTGTGGCAGGTGATGACGGTCATAGATGTAAATGCACAGACACCTGATTGGCTGCTGCTGTTACCGTGGTTCCTGGTGTACGTTGATGTACACATAGACAGGAAGTGTCCGCGATTACCATCAAACCTGCTCAATTTAAAATCAGATCGAAAACTGTTTTTTTTTTTTTTTTTTTTAAATCAACAGCATATGTAGTTTAATATGAGACAGGTATTATTATTATGAACAGAAAAACTGAGGTAAATATACTCGTCGTAATGACGTTTTTTTGCTTCTTTAACTATAATAATTGAAGTTAAAGTGAAAATTAACCCATAAAGACCCAAACATCCACCTTCAACCTAAACCATCGACTGATCTAAACTCTTTAATACCTGTTGACCCATTAATCTTATCAATCCATGTGAATAATTGGTGTAAAATACAGTTTGTCGTCTTTTCATGGTCATCAGATATGACCCATTTGGACGTTCAGAGGGTCCGTAGTTACCGTGGAAACACCGTCATCTTCTACAACATGGATTCACCAGTAAAACCCGTGGAGTTGGATCATCGACAGTGGATGGACACACTGAGTTTATGTTTAGTAAATGATAAATTTGACTGAAAAAGTTGCTTTTTCTTCAGTTTTCTGAGTTTTTTGATATAATAACCCTCAACTTTAATCTGAGCTTTTATGAACATCTACGTGATCAGTGGATTAAATATAGGAAAATAAATGATAATTTAAAATACTTAAAATACAGAGGATAATATTATATTAAATGCAGATAAATCACTCAAGAAATGTTAAAAAAAAGAGAAAAATTAATTTGGGAATCGCAACAAAAGTAGCTCTGGGTCTTTATGGGTTAAAGCAGCAGCAGGAAATGAATGTGTACTATTTTCTTCCTTTGCTCTTTAAACTATTCTGAGCTGCGTTTTACAAAATACTGCAAAAATCAACTCCAAACACATCCAAAGTCTGCTCCAAACCATAGCTGTGGTTCTAACAAACACAGTGGATGTGTGTGCATCACTGCCACCTACTGGCTAGTCGTAAGAAGTGCTTTTTTTTTTTTTTAAATTCATAACCAAGATGGCTGACAGGGGGTCAGAAAGGCTGAACATCCCAGGAATATCTTGTAAATCTTTCTATAGCAGGACACCCCTGAAGGCAGAAAAATATGCAGCATGAATTTACATCTAAGGATCAATGTGATATCATGACTCGCATGAATATACATAATTGGCATGTTATCCGTACGCATTATAAGCTTTCCGCGTGTATGTTTACACCGTTATTAGCCCCCTGTCCAACCTGAATCGATGCGTCAAACTCCAGGGTTAAAGGTTATATGAACCGGAGTTCTTGGCGTACATTCACACACGATCACATGGCGTTGAATAACAAGTGAAAGGTCGAAAATGCAAAGATACAGCACGCCAAACGCCACAAGGATTGACATGACATACAACGGCATTTCTTGAGATCAGTCTCTAATCTAATGGTTAATATCATTAAGAATTCCAGATGTTTATTTTATCTTGTAAGAAATTTGCAATTAATCACATGTCCACTAAATTGGACGCCACGGATCACTGGCTGTAAATGCAATTCATACCAAGGTAAGTTTATCTGTACAGCACATTACATGTACAGGACAATTCAAAGTGCTTTATGTAAAACATAAAAGCATCACAGGAGAGGCCTAAAAATACATTTAAAATGAGAGAAGGATAAATAAAAGACATGAAGTGTATTGAAAACATTAAAATCAAATTAGACATTAAAATCATCTGCAATTAAATGTGATTTTAAAATGCATTTAAAAGACATTATTTAAGAGAAAACTGCAGTAAACAGTGTTTTCAGGCCTGATTTAAATGAGCTGACAGTTTGAGCGCAGGTTTTTTGGTATTACCGTTGCTGTCGTTTTGCTGTTCTTCATTAACCTGATCTGCAGAAACATATTTTAGTGGAAATCAACTGCTAATTATATCCTCAAAATTGAGTTTTGGGGATATAACGGCTTTACACCGAACGCCGCCGGATCAGCCACTGGATCTCCTTGGTGTTTTGGTGATAACTAGGACAGATTTAGTTGGATTTCTTCTTGATAACCAACACAGAGGACCCCTAGTGGAAGAACCCTATGGCTTTCAGCCTCTCTATGAGTTTTATAAGTCATCCAAATGGGGACGCTGTAGTTGAAAATCAGGTTTTTGGACATAAAATGAATGAATATTTTTATTTCAGTTACATACAAAAACATACATATAAAGAACATACATTAGTAGCCAATAAAGAAGCAGACCAGAGGCGTATTTATGCTACTTCTACCTGGAAATGCAACAAATAAAACATTAACATAATAGGTCGATTGAAATCAAATTGGGTTCAATATTGATCGTCTTACAGATGTTCATTTTCTGTCTACCATTTAGGGTGTATATGGGGCCATTTTCATTCACTAGGTGGAGTTTTGTGGAAAAAATTGGTTCTCTGACTATTATTCTGCCACTATCAGATCCACGTAGCTCAACTTGAGTTCATATCGATTGTCTAACAATTATCGGGGATAGATTTTTATATATAGCAGAGGATTGGGGGGATTTTGGGGATATACCCTCGCTTTCAGCCCCTGACAGCGTAAGCCTCATTTAAAGTAGAATTGACCTTTTTGTTTTTGTTTTTTTTAATAAGTTTTTTCTCAGCATATTATCTCTATAAAGTAACAACTAGTATCAGAATATGTTAAAATGTGAGAAAACATCAGATTATCAGCATTAAAATTGTTTTTATTTCAAAGTTTTCACAGAGTATATAGGTTTGTTAAATACATATTTCTTTGCTTCAGTAGTTAAATGCATGATGTCCAGCTGAGTGGACATTTTTGTAACTCCATGAAAAATAGATTCATTAAAAAAAAAAAAAAAAGTACTTGCATCATGTTTTTCATGCCTAAAGATGAATAAAAACAGTCAGGAAACTGAATTTAACCAAACCAGCCTGTGCAGGTTGCCTTCTCACTGTATCCGATGTGAAACAACATCGCCCCCATGTGGATAAAACACAAAAACATCCTATCTGTGTAAAGTAACAGTGTTAATCTACTTCTGTGCACAGGTTGTACAGAATATTAAAGATAATGACAATAATTCTACATGTTACGTGTGCATCTGTGGCTTTTTGAGGCCTTGGATGTTTACATTATAGACACAATTAAAAGGAAAACCTAAAAACACTGACTTGAAATATTCTCGTAAACGCCTAAATGCGCAAAGACAAAATACAAACCAATAACATGAGATGAATGAATTTTCCTGATTAAAAGAGAAGAAATTTGTTTTGGCAAGTTTTAAACTGCGAAGATGCAACAAAACTAAAATTATAGAAGATACGATATAATCAAATATAAAAATGTGAAACAATGAAAGAAAAAAGAGACAGTAGAAGAGTGAAGAAAAATGTACGTCTGGCAATTCATGACATATTTTTTTGTAAATTTGGGAACCACTGGCTTGAACTAATTTGCAGTACTTTTATTTTTTTTATTTCATTCTTTGATTTATTTAATTCTATTTCAGACCTGAGTAACTCATTGACTCCGTGACAGATTTACTTTTTTTTTTTAATCTTTTGTTTTATTTGATGTGTCATCTATCTCATGAATTCAGAATCTGCAAAGTAAATAAATAAAACGTAATTGTGTCTAAATCAGTGCTCAAATCCATTTTAGTTCAGGGTTCTCAATCAGTCCAATATGATCTAAACTGGGCTGAACCAGTAAAATAATAACAGTGGGAAAAAAAGGAAAATTACTTTATCAAAATGTTTACATCTACAAATGATCCTTTAAAAAATGTGAACATGAACCTGAAATTTCTTAATTGATTGATGTATTTATTTTGATAAAAAATGTCAAAACAGAGAAAAATAAGCAAAACACTTACACAAGACGTGAGACGTATAGTATATATTCAAAAAGGAGTGAGAAGAAGCATAACTTATAAGCTCCCACTCCTTAAATAATTAATAACAATAATATTCCTCCTAGTCTAAGCACATCTATACTGTATACTATAATATGCCTGTTACTTATCATTAAATAATTTGGTTTCTGGCTTTATATTATTATGAACAAATATAATAT
>JAPQRP010000028.1:7098546-7113729 GCA_037367295.1 Apogon hyalosoma
ATTCTATTCTATTCTATTCTATTCTATTCTATTCTATTCTATTGCCACTTGCCATTTGACTGTAAAATAAACTCACCTCTGCCTGATGTTTAACCCGTTCATAAACATATTTCCATTATGTACTTTACTGTCCATTTCACTGAATAATTCCATTTTCCTTTACACATTTTCATTTTCTACCATTTGTTTTTTTTTATCCTTCTAATTTATCATGTAAAGTGAGTTTGCTCTTATATTCTATTTCTATTCTTATATTCTATTTTTACTGTCTGTCATTCTGCTGCTGCACTACAGTTTCCCAGTTTGGATCAATAAAGTCTACTTATCTATCTGTAAAATCCTATATTTCTTAGTTGAAAAACGTTCCTTCTAATTGGTCAGTTTCTTGATGATGTCACTATCGTGTCATGTGACCTGTCTCCATAGATCAGCTTTTCGTCGTCTCACCACAGTTGGGTTTTTCCGATTCCCGGAACGCCGCAGACCTCGGTGGTTTTCCCGACAGGAACTCCTCCTCCCAGCGCTGCGTCCAGCTGAGACGAGAACGTCACGATGCTCTTAAGCTCCGCCTCCTTCTGAAGGAGCTCCAGAGCTGTGAAGGAGACTCCGCCCCCATCTGACGTCACAGCCTGCAGCACCTCCAGCGCCTCCTGTTGGCTCAGACCGGTCTCTGCAGAACAGACGGATCAGATTCAACTAATATTAATTTAATAAGTAAACAGTGAAATAAACAAAGACCTGACACGTTTAACTGGTCAGTTTTAGTTTATCTCAACAAAATGAATCTAAAAATACAACTTTCAGACTAATGTAGTGGAGTACAAGTAAAAAGCAACAAAATAAACCAGTAATAAAGGTGGTAATAAGGTGACACAGACATCAGCCAGTATGGATAATTATGATAAATGTCAAATGATTATTTCCCTCCTGTTGAAGGAACAAACAACAACAACAAAAAAACAAACAAATAAAGTACAAATATAAAACTAAAATAATAAAACAAAAACATGCCTCTAGACTCTGATTTCATTGGTATTTTGTTCATTCTGATTATATGTTATATATACAGTGGAGGCCCAGATTATTAGAAAACTTGGTATATTGAAGAGGTTTCGTCTGTATTATTTTTTTAAATTGTCCATTAAAATACCCATTAAACTTATGAAATATCTACAAAGTCTTCATCATGCTCTATAAATCACTGAATAGAGGCATCATAAGGAGATTCAGATCATTTATTTAAAAACAAAACAAAGCAAAAACATGCTTGGTCTATTTCACTGTCACTGAAATTAAATCATGTTTGAGTGGCAAAAAAAGGACAATTTCTCAATCTGTCAGGTGTTCTAATAATTTGGCCATTATTGTATTTCCACAATTTTACATCAACATAAAGACAAAAACAAGGTAAATCTGAAATTTTATTCAACATGAAAATGACAAAAATATTTGAAATGTGGTTTTAAATTTTACTAATGATTATTTTTGGTTAATAAAATAAACCTTAAAGACAAAAAAAAAAAATCTTCTGATAATAATATCACAAATATTACTGAAAAGTAAACTTATGTTTTAATATCACCATATATTAGAACAAATACACAACTTTATGATTAGTTTAGCTCGGTCGAAAATTAAGTATTTAGTTCAAGTTCACCAGTTAAAAAGCCAAGATTAAATCTAAAATAAGTGGTTTGCATTTAGGCCAAATGAAATGTTAGTGTTATTAATAAAACAGCATTAAAACCTGTTATCATGTAAATGAAGCAGGTGTGTGAAATTCACCGTTGATTTAACTTGTTAAATGATCAAACGTGTTTAAATATTAAAACCCTGACATTTTATCCACATGCCGAATTACTGTTTAGACTTATTCCATCCACTCTGAGTCATATGTTTTATATTTAACTTGAGTTTTCACGTCGTAACTGAGCCTTGAATCTAAAACCCGGTGTGTTTTAACCGGGCTCCGCTTCGGGCTCCGGTTCGGGTTCCGGGTACCTCTGCTCAGTTGATCCGGGCTGAGGTGCATCAGGTCGGCGGTGAACTGGAACCCAGCGGCTCCCAGTCTGAGCCTGACACTGGAGCTCAGAGGTAAACTGGACACAGACCTGAGCATCTTCACAGGAAAAACAAAACACCGACGGTCCGCCTTCCAAACACCGCGCCATGACACATATCCCAACATGCCTTTCGCTTCGGAGATGCGGAAGTAAATCAACACACTTCCTGTTTGAACTTTCACTGTGAAACTGGCTCAAGTTCCGCGTCTGACTTGAGGATAAACTTCATTTAACTAAACTTTACCTTAACTTGTCTTCTACTCGGGTTTTGAAGGATATAAAGTGTTGATGTGAACAAAAACCTGATACGTGTTTGATACTGTAATTTTAAAAAATGACCACTAGGTGTCAGACAAACAGCTGTTAACCTGAGACACAGGCCTTTGACTCAACCCATCACTTTGATTAATTTAGATTCTTTTTCAGATCTCCGATTCTGATTGTGATATGGACGAACACATGTGGGGTCACCATGGAAACTGTGGACAAACCCACATGGGGCCCTTTGGTGCAGTCCAAATGTAGGCCTTCTGGGGCCCACATGGACATGCTGGCTGGGTGCTGATCCCACACCAAGGCTACTGGTTTTAGCTGAAAAATATAAAACCAAAAAAAAAAAAAAAAAAAAAAAGAAAGAAATCATTCTAAGTTTCAGTAGACAGTATGAACCTAATCAGACTAGAAATAGTCCAATAGTGGCAAGAAATGAAGAAAAACATGATGGTCATAGAAGACTGAACTCAGTGTCATTCATAAAGAAATCTGAAATCAACAATAGGTGCAAGTTTGATGTAACGACCTATTCATTCCCTTCAAAGTCAGTAACTGTAAAACATGTACACTCGTAAAATAACACGACGATAACGAAACAAGAGAAACAACCTGGATATTATCGATGGGTCTGTCTGTGGAATGTACAGTAGATCCAAAAAGTCATTTCATCCATCGCACTTTGGTCTGAGGGTTCTCCACAGTAATCCAGACCCCTTTGGTTCTACTGGGTCTAGATGAATAATAATAATAATAATAATAATAATGGATTAGATTTATATTGCACTTTTCTATGAATGCATACTCAAAGCACGTACAGTGGATCCATTATTCATTCGCTCACACATTCACACTCTGGTGGTGGTAAACTACATCTGTATCCACAGCTGCCCTGGGGCAGACTGACAGAAGCGTGGCTGCCATTTTGTGCCTACGGCCCCTCCAACCACCACCGAACATTCACACGCATCCATACACCAGTGTGAGCAGCAGCACTGGAGGCAGGAGGGTGAAGTGTCTGCACAAGGACGCAACTGGGACAGAGCGGAATTCAAACCGCCAACCCTTTGGTTATTGGACGACCCGCTCTACCACCTGAGCCATGGCTGCCCCCACAATGCTGGTTCTGGATGTGTTCTGAGGGTTCTCTTCAGTCTGATGTGCTGTAAATGACCAGAGGCTGAATGAAGGTCGGTTCTGGTTCTGTTGGGCCTCAGTTCTGTGTCTGTTGTTGTAAAACCGTCCTGGTTGGTTGTTTGGTTGATATCCACGGCTTCTGTCTGTTCGTTAAAACATCAGTTCTTCTGTCAGATCCTTGCCGTGCCTTGGTTCTGAGTCATGAGTGTTGATTGTCTGCTGACATTCCAGAGCGTCTAATCCAGGGGTGTCAAACTTCAGTCCTCGAGGGCCGGTGTCCTGCGTGTTTTAGATGTTTCTGTCTTTCATCGCACCTGGAAGCCATGACAACATTATCAGGCTTCTGCAGAGCTGGATGACGAGCTGATCAGTAATTGAACCGAGTGTGCTGGAAAAGGGAGACATCTAAAACATGCAGGACACCGACCCTCGAGGACGAGAGTTTGACACCTGTGATCTACTCAAACTGATATTAACACCATGAAAATAGAGTTAAACTGAACTAAACTAAACAACAGGTTCCACCCACTGGTGCTGGTGGAACCTGTCAGGTAGGTGAGGTTCTTTCATTCCAGTAAACCGTTCACCTGACACACCTACACTCTGACTCTTCCACCAGCCTTCAACAGGTCAGTTTTCTACTCCACACTTTGTTTGGGTCAACTCACATTTACCGTGTTTGATTCGTTAACGATCAACTTTCACCATTTCAGTGATGTTTATTAGTGGTTAAAACTGGTTTTAGTGTGAGTTCAACTGACTGGATGACGTTGGTTCAGCTCCATTTGTCTTTGCAGATTCAGGAAATACTGTCCAGTGTAAGATTGTGACAGTCATGTGAGTTGAAGTCATACTGTAAAACTTATGGAGGACGATGTAAAAGGCTCGTTGACATTAATATACTATATGGCACACCCTCAAGTATGAAATGGTCAGGAATTAAATCTGATTGTTTTATTCCAGTTTTCACCTGGATTCTGTACATATTTTCACTCATTATGAATTGAGATGATATAAAGTATCACACAGGTCACGTGATCAGTTAAAACAAAGAAAAGGCTGGAATTGGGCTTGATCCATTCTCTTAAAGCTCTACTGTACGATGTGGCATTTTTACACTTTTCTTTTGTCACCTTAAAATGCTTCTAATAAACGTGTGTCAAACTAAAATGTAAAAGAAATCCACCAGTTTATGAAACTCAAAAATGTTTAATTCTCACATATGTCTGACCAATCATTTTATTCAGTCTGAATAAAATAATTGGCTGTGCCTCCTGTCAATCATCTGTTACCCAGTCCCACATCAGATCCCGGTGCCTCTGAATCTGACGCTTCACTCGCTGCTCCTCCTGTCACAGTCTGCTGTCTAGGGATGTGAGTGGATGGACTGAAATTCACAGTAGAAGAGAAAAAAAAGGATTTATTAACATAAACACCAACCAAGGGAACAAACAGACGAACCCACTGCAGCAGCAGAGTCCAGTGAAAGAAGGATGGAGAGAAAAGTCCAGGAGTCTGGAGGACTGGACTGCAGACAGAGTTTAAATGACTGCGCGACTCCGCGTACATGTACATGGTGTCACTCAGTGTAGGATTATGTAGGATGACAAATGTATGAACTATGAAACCTCAAATGTCCACGGACAGTGGGCGGAGTCTGCGCGCTCACGGTCCGGCCCAGTCCGTCCAGGTGTTGAGGGGCAGTGAAGACACTGACCCAGTCCTGCACAGACCAGACCCTTAAATACAGGGTCCGCTGATGAAACAGGAGCAGGTGGATGATGGGTCTGATTGATGAGGGAGGGGTCTGCGGACACGCCGAAGTGGACCACACCTCCACCTCCACCTCCGCTTCCACCGTGCATCAGGTGAGAGGAGGAGAGTCAGAGCTCAGGCAGTAGGAAGTAGGCGGGGCTTTGGAGGGAGGCGGGTTATTCATGTTCAAATATTTTACCAAGTGCTATGAGACATCAGCTTGGTAGGTACAGCTTTAAAGGGTTGGGTGGAGCCTGACAGGTGATACCTTTCCTCCACCAAGAAGAGCAGGTTTCAACTCGTACATGTATGTGTTGAATCATCCACTGGAACTCACTCCTGGTATGTTTACTCAGTACCAGGTCCAGATGAATGCTGGTTCTGGATGTGTTCTGAGGGTTCTTTTCAGTCTGATGTGTGGCTGTAAATGAATACTAACTCAGATGAAGGTCGGTTCTGGTTCTGTTGGGCCTCAGTTCTGTGTCTGTTGTTGTAAAACCGTCCTGGTTGGTTGTTTGGTTGTTATTCCACAGCTTCTGCTTGTTCATTATGCTTGTGGTTTGTCACGTCTGAGTCATGAGTGTGGCTCGTCTGCTGATGCTCCAGAACATCTACTCATGCTGAGTCATAAATCACTTCTTCGTTACCAAAGTATTTATTACTGGCTGCTCTAATTCATAGTTCATGAAATTCAACTGTTGTTTACTCACAGAAAGAACACTGAAGACTTTTTGAGGCGAGTGGTTTTTACAGTCGGTTGGGATGAATACGTTTCTACAAAAACACATAAAATGACTTTGTTCCATCAAACATGTGTGCTTGATTTAAGGTCACGGGGGTCGTTGGAGCCTATCCCAGGCGGGGTTCACCCTGGACATGTCACCAGTTCATCACAGGACTGAACATACAGAGACAAACAATTACTGTCACATTCACATCTATGGGCAATTTAGATGAACCAGTTAACCTATCAGTGCATGTGTTTGTGTGTATATTTTTTTTTTTTTTTTTTTTTTTTCTAGTGGCCCTACTCCTCTTCCGTAGAACACATCTTTCCCCGGTAATGGAGGGGGTAAAAAAAAAAAAAAAAAAAAACACATCTTCCAAGGGGATTTCTTCTTTTACGCATTTTCACTTCTGCGTAAAAAAAACCTCCGGTGGTGAGACTTTTACTCTGATAGTGTTACAGGACGTGGTTGTGTATTTCTTACTAGTTTCATGTCAGATATCACAGTTACAGTGTTGGGAGGTAGTAAACTGTGTGTTTTCGGTGTTTTGTCGGCGGATGTCAGGACTTTACTGTGGGAGTGGGACCTGGAGGGGACAGGGACGGTGGCTGAGCGTCGGTAAGTGACTGACAGCACATGGATTGGCATTAGTTAGTTTATGGTCATGTGTAGTCTTTAGTTTAGTCCGCGACAATACGAGGTGTTAGCGAGGAAAATGGAAACGTGAACAGTCCGACCTTTCGTGTGGTCATTATATCATAAATGTGCCACTTTACGCACCGTGCGTCACTGAACTCAGTCTAAATACAGTAAAATAAAAACGCTGATAGAATGAAACTAGTGGTGAAGGAAGTAGCCAGATGGTTTATTTAAATAAAAGAAGAAATACTAAAGTGACTTCTGCTTTCAAAAACTTACTTAAGGAAAACAACAAAAGTATGTGCATTAAAATTTAAAAAAAAGCAAAAATCGAAGCATAAAATGGACAGTTTCAGGATAATAAATGATCCTACATATAAATTATTAAAATGAAGAAAAATGAAATCGTAGAATATACGGGTCTGCATGTAAAAGCAAGTGAAACTTTACCAGGTTTTAGTCACTAATAAAGAAAAGTGAAGTTAGTGCTGGTTGGCTGTTAGTGTAATGTTTTATGAGGATAGGTGTTACTCCAAAGGAATGTTTGTGTCAGAGCAACAGAGCCACTTCAAAAACTGTCTGCACGTTACAGTACATTCACATTTTAGGTTATTTCTAATGCAAGATTCATACATCTGTTGTATAAATGTACATAAACCAACATATGTGTAATAACACTCTACCACATACATTGAAAATATCAGTTAAAAATAGAATTTTTGTCATTTGTTTTCCAATTCATTTTATTAAAGTATGTAAAGTATATCTCTAGATCATTGTCATAATTTATAATTATACTATTACTATATAACCAACCCCCAGAAGTGCAATGTAAAGAAAGTAAATTTGTCATATTTAATAACTCTGTTTAAAATGTAACCTTATGTAAAAATGACAACACTCAGAAGTTTATGACTTACTTTTTCATAAAACATTTTTTTTTGTGTGTGTGTAAACATTTATCTGTGCATCTGTTCTTTAAACATTTCTAGTCTGTATAAATGCAATCATTATTTGCATTATAATGAATTGCTTTTGCACTGTGTTGTTAGACAAACTTGGAAACAAACTTTAAACAAACTTGGAAATATCATCTAATAATAAATACTCAGATATAAAATTACTCACTTATTAAAATATTTGTTTACTATTACTATTTGTTTACTTTTAATTGTAATCTTTAGTTTTTATTTCTATTATTATTTATGTGGAAGAGATCTATCTATTTATCTATCTATCTGTTTATCAAAAATCTATAAACTACATGTCGTCTTATGTTGTGCTTAAATTGTAACATAAACTAAGAAAAAAATTAATGTATTTCCTCTGATCAAATTGAATCATCAATAGGTGAACTGGCCAAAAGAGGGCATCTCTAGTGTAACAAAAAGTTAAGATGAAGTATTATCAACATGGGGGAAAAAAGCATCTATAGTGTTCATGCCAAAACAAAAAAAGAAATCTTGCTTTAATTAATCACATCACCCTACAAGACACCGTAGATCTAACCAGGTATGGGAATTTATAATGTTGGTATTGATTACCTTGCTGATTCCTGATTGATTTTCTGTCTGAAAACAGTAGGTTTTGACACATTTTCTTTGCGTACATGATTGTCTCAGAACTTGACTATAGTGAGGCAAACAGAAATTGCCTCCTGATTTTTACCTTTCTAGTAGCACAAACTCATGACTTTGAGGTTGTTGTTGTTGTTTTGCAATGTCAGAAAAATAAACCAGCATTGATGAAAAGGAAGTGGTCATTTTGGAGGCACATGATTTGGGTGCATCAGAATATTTGGAACTCACCCTCACTTCCTGTTACTATGTATAACTACAGGGTGTTATTAAAGCCTCTACAGTTTAACAAGTTTATAACAAAAGAAAATAAATAGACAAATTTGTGGAAATTATGACAAAATGAGAAGTAAATACTGATGTTGTTTTGCCTCATTTAATTAACTGATCAATAAATGTGGATCAAACTAACCTTAACTAAATGAAGATGGGAGTACCTCTGTTGATACCTGTCAGTGCAGTTTCATTAGCTGAATCAAATGATTGGTCTTTGTCCTGTGAGGAGTGGGACTTAGTGGACATTTTGCCCACTTTCCATGGCCACCCTGACCAGATGAAACCAGGCAACCTTCATGTAACCAGGAGAAACACGCTGCTCTTTTACATAGAAGTATAAACCGCTACGTATATATAGTTAGACAGGTCGCAGCTGAGTAGAGAACTTGATTTTAGCACAGTTCTGTTAGTGAACAATTCAGACTTTCAGACATGTATCTGCACTCTCACTGCCTAAAGAAAGTGTCATCAAAAAATTTAATATATTGCAGGTTGGTGCATATCTAGTCCACCGATGTGATCCTAATATCAAACCGTATCAGTGGATCAACTATCAACTAAAAGGAATGTTGTTGTCTTTTCCAGGCAGTAGTCATGCTATCGTGACTGACCAGCAGGATGAACTATCTGCCTCTGACTCTTTATTTGATGTCGCTGCTTAATACCGGTGAGTTCCCTCATGTTAGAGAATACATGAATTACTGAGCTGAATGCTCCACATGCCATTCTCCCTGACACTGCCATTTGTATCTTGTGCTTTCTTTGAGTCACTCTGGGTCACATGATATTTAATTGCTGTTGATTTTACAGTGTTCACTTCCATTCCTGCTCCAGTCAATGTTCATGTTGACTCCTTGAACTTCAACCATGTCCTACGCTGGGAGCCAGGTCCTGGAACCCCCCGGGGAACACGTTATCTTGTCTACAAGAGGTAATTAGCCTGCTCGCTATGTCGACGGCTGGTTCCTAACATGTTTTTTCTTTGAAGTAGTAAGAAAACTCTCCTAACCCACACCAGGCTGTGATGTTATCAAGCGTTATATCATCTAGGCAAATTGCAGTTTAAATTATTACCCCGTCATACATGAGTAATGATTAAACATGTGACACCATGCACAGGGCTCCCGCAGGGTCTTAAAAAGTCTTATTTACAAATCTGCATTTAATACCTTAAAAAGTCTTTAAAAGGTATTAAATTTGATATGGTAGGTTTAAGGTTTATGGTAGGTAGGCTTAAGTTATGTTGCCATAAACTTGTTCGTAGTACTGTGTCTAACCCTTAAGGGTCCACGGTCACTTTGGTCCCTTGACTGAATCACATGACATTTTCAACACATTGTAGCATCAGAAGTCAGTCACATAGACCATTGGGGAAAACTGCATTCAAAAGTACGTATTTGAAACGTTCTCCCACTTTTTGTTTGATGTTGATAGAGCAAATACAACTGGAGATATGACGGTTTGAACCCAGAGCAAACAAACGTGAAAAAAAAGTATGTAAATGTGGTGGGGCGGGCGTTATATTTCTTACCATATCTTCGTCATTTTTTGTCCTTTTTCAAAATGGAAAATACTGGCCGAATCTGCAAATTGTAATCCACAGACTGCATTAGCATTGCAGGTAAGGGTGAGGGGGGGTGAGAAAACACATATGTAAAGATTTGCTTTTATGTCAAATATCTGAGTATAGTTTTAATTTATTACAATTTTAATTTTACATAACTAATATTTGGAACCAATATTCACTTTTAAAGTCTTTGAAAAGGTTCGTTACGCATCTTTGTGTTATTTATGCAATAAATTACATACATTTTTCAAATTGGATTTTAGATTTTTTGTGTGTTTTTTAGCCTTTTATGTTGATATAGTAGGTTAAAGTGAAAACATAATAGGCAGATGATATAGATGAAGTTGTGCCGAAAACAAAGATACCAAACATGGGTATAGTAAGCATTTGTTTATGTAGTATATAAAATCAAAAGTACACAAAAACGGCCAAAATAGGCCCAGACCTCTTAGGGTTAAATGTGTCTAGAAAACGTCCAAGCTGCAAAGACAGTAATGTTAGTTGACTCAGTTCCATCAGTTATACTAACTTTGCAGCCCCAGGTGAGAAAATTATCACTGAACATTCAGTTCAACACATGCAGCCATTAGTCACACCAAGAAAGCTGACTTTGGGAACTTTAAGGGACGGCTCGCATGCAAAAACTAAGTGTGGGGAAGTACAAATTTAATAATGCGTGGTTGGAGAAAAGATCCCTCTCAACTTGGTTGACATGAGTGGAGTGGAAAGGCTGTGAAATGGGCTTTAAATTCTGTTCTAAGTAGTCTTAAAAAGGTCTTAAAAAGTCTTAAATTGAACTTGTAGAAACCTGTAGGAACCCTACATGCACCTAAAGGGTTTAAAGTAGAAGCAGTTTTGATGAAATTTCTGTCCTGTGGGATACTGATATTTAATACATGGCTAGGAAAGGACAGGAAAAAATGTTATCAGGAATGGGAAGGATTGGTAATAACAGGTGTTTTTTTACACAGAGAATGGAATGCAAATATAAATCACCTCTTTTGTGTGTTAACAGAAAAACACTGCTTTACCTAGAGGCTAGAATCAGAACTGGCAGGTGCATTTTTGTGGGACAGGAGTGAAAAACCACTACAGTGTCACCCTCTGGAACAAAGCCACATCTTTGTGTTATTATAAATACGACATTCCCTTTCTCCTCTGACTGTCATATCTGTTTACACTGTAAACCTGTGTTGATGATCCATAAAAATAGCAAAAAATATCTTAAAGAATCACAATTGAGGTTAACGCAAGTGTAAGGATGTGGTAAATATGAGACTATACCCAGCCTCTCCCTAAGCCTAAAACACAAACAAAAATATGATCTGTATTTATTTGTTTCCATTTTTAAAGGCAGTAACGGTTTTTTCTTCTATATAAGGTGAACTGCGTGTGATGATACTTTACTAGGGCTGTGATGCTATAGTGACATACATTTAAAGGGGTCGTATTTTGCTAAACCCACTTTTATTCGTCTAAACCAACAAAGTGGAACTGCTGCTGCTGCTGGGTCAGGTGCTTTTTGGAAACTTGTGGTGTGTCTTACTATGTGAAGTCAAGAAAAGTCCACATTAACATGCAAGATTTCAAAAAATATTCCAAGGCAGAAGTGGGCTCAGAAAATTAATGAATCATGAATGAATTCCAAGGCACACGGTAGGATTTGTGTAAAAATAAATATGAAATAACTATGAATAAGTATATAATATAATATAAAGGCGTTTTATTTTTTACACAAATCCTACCGTGTGCCTTGAAATATTTTTTTAAATCTTGCATGTTAATGTGGATTTTTCTTGACTTCGCATAATAAGAAACACCACTTTTATTAGTCTCTGATACATTTATTTGTGTATTTGGACCCTAATTGTTCCAAATGTTTGAATTTGAACCCTCCAGGTGCTTACGACTTTGTAACATACCAGGCAAGTCTCGCCAAAATGCCTGAGGACAAGGAATTGTGGTAGCTAGATGTAAACAAACCAGCATGGCGGACTATACGGAGCTTATATTCATTTACAGTCATTTCGATACCAGAGGTGTTTGCTCTTTGCTTATTGGAGGGAAACAGAGGAGTAAAAATGGCGCGTAAGGCAAGAGAAGCTGTTACACCTTTTATGTTATGTTATTTGTATATTTCAATATGTATTTGGCTAGAGTAGCTGCTGATTATGCAGAACGTTCGTGGATGAATTATGTTAGAGCAATACCTCGTTTTAATAAACAATTTGGCATAAACACCGCATCCAGGGGGGCCGCCGTTGCTGTTTCACGGATAATGTGACGTCAGAGCTCGGAACTGGGAGTACATCGATCTAGGATGAGTTCACGGGTGGGAAGTCACGGGTTTGGCTGCCATTCCAGTACATTTTCACCGGTAGAAGGTTGGAAAAACAAGAGTTACTGGTTGCCTGGAGCGCAGCATAATTAATGAAGAATTCCGACCCGAGCATAGCCTTAACAGTTTATGTAGACCGCAGGGAAATGTTTTAAACTGCATAATTCCATTTAAAAAAGCAAAATATCACTCCTTTAACAGAAAAAAATACACCATTAATCACAATTGCAGTGGTGAGATAAGCCCAATTTCACATAAATGTCTAAAATCACAGAGGTTAATGATATTTTACAAGAACAGTCACGTCGTAGCATCAGCACTAATATTTACTGAAGTTAAGGTGCTCCATCATATCGATAGCAAAAAATATACAGTTAGAAAAACCAAACACCTTATTTTCACAATTTGGTGTGAACTTGTTTATTTTAGGACCTGCCTGTCTAAACCCCAGGATCCACCTTGACCTTTGATTTAGTCACATTGTCTCTCACTAGTGGAAGATGTGACTTCAGGGTACTTCTCTCTCTTTGAATGTCAGCTACTTTGTGTGACCGTGGATCAGGTTTTGCATCTCGGTGGTTCACGTTTCCATCCATTGTCTGTCTTTTTTTTGTTTTTAGTCTCGTATGATATGCGTTGCAGCTGTGACCACAAGCAGGTTTATACATATAAAGGAACCGGTGACTCAGTGGTGGGGATGTGCTTTGCGTGTATCGGGTTTTCGGTTTCACACATTCAGATCGTTTATTTTCCAAATCATTGTGAATATCACATATTTAGGCTACTTTGTATGAAATTTTGAGAATGACATAAATATTTAATATAAGCTTGATTGAGAGTGATCCCCAAAATTAGTTAGTGATGAAATGTAATGTAAGTTTGTGTAATTCAGATATAAATGTGAGTAACCATACCTAAAGGATGATGGAGGTGCATTTTTAACCAGCAGATTAGATTATTTCATTATCTTTTTCTGAGATAACTTTTTCTTCATTATTTAAAAAAAAAAAAAAAATTACATTTCTCAAAACTGTCTGTTGCCATTGCAATAGAGAAGAACCTAGTCAGAAGTATGAATCCAGAAGTGAGAAAAACTGCAGCACAGATACTGAATTAATGAAAAACTGATCTGGAATTGAAAAGTTATGGACTGCGCTTCAATTTTTTTTTTTTGGCCCTGGTGCAAAATACAGTGATGTATTAATAAACATGTCTGTTTGACATCATTTTTAAGGACCATCACTCGATAACCGTTTAATATGTTTTTTAGTTATGTTGTGTCTGCAGGCCCCTGTTCAAATGGGGGCCCTAAGCAAGACAAGTTGGGAGGCCCCCCCACTGTACCATACACCATACACAAAATAATTTCACTCTGAATTACAACACCAATTGATGTGAAAAGATGGCGCTCAAACACTCCACTGAGGTACCATGAAGCATTTGTTGTCATCATGTGTTCATGAAAAAATGTATTTCACATTACCTTGAGAGAGTTGTTTCTTTTCTTCTTCAAGTTTTTTCTTCTTACGTTTATCGGCACCTGATAGGTATAGTTATAAGGACATGGTGAAACCGCTTGCTTCAACAAACTAACTAATCACTTCATCCTGGGTTGCCAGGTTTTTTTCACAATCACCGATTTTCCATTGACCCTCAAATTCCACGAATGTAACTTGCTCATAAAAATTTACCTAATGAAAAAATAACAATTTTGCCAAAACTCTTGTTTTTCGATTAAAAATTTTTGCATTGGCAACAGGTGGTTTTTCAGGCGTAGCGCAATTGGTATATCAAGCAAAACTGCAATGGAAAGACCTTTTTCCGCAACTGTCATGTGAATTAAAAAAAAAGAAAACGGATGTTGACGGATGTTACAAGTGAAGAAGAAGAGTTTTAAAAGAAACATGGTATGGTATGTGTGGACACACCAGGAAACTAAATCATTTTTTAATTTAGTACGGGATAGAGGGGTAATATATAATAATAATGAAAATATCTGTAAATCAACACGATATTTACATTTGTCGGCATGTTTATGGAATGACTTCTCGGGTCATCTCACGATAATAAATAAACAAATCTTCGCATTTGTGATTTAATGGAAGAACTGACATTACACACTTCTGCTTTTTTGACATTTAGTAAATATTGGTAAAGTTTTACACAGATGTCCAATGGAAAAGCGACTACAGTTTGGCGCTATACCTGTAGTAGATACTCGCAATAGCCCCAATACACAGTCTGAAGCTGCCAGATCATCAACAAATCAAATGACATGATACATATGTTTGGGGCCCCGTGGTGGCTGCAGGGCCCAAAGCAGTCACTTAGTTTGCTTATAGGACGGGCCGGCTCTGTGTGTCTGACTATTTAGAGGGGCACTAGAATAAACATGATTGTGCTTAACTTTAGATCCATTCAATTTTTTTACTGGTTAGGGTTAGTTCTAAGGCGTGTGCACCAATAATCACTCAATCACACAGATCACTCAACACATATAGCATTGTTGACTTCTCTTTATGAGTCAACTAATCACCCTCAGTCCTCGTTCAAGGGTAATTATTCATCAGTTCGTCATCCATCCATACGTCTGTCTGTATGTGCAAAAACTTTGGCGTGCACTGAAGGCCAAGGGGTTTCAAGTGCGGACAAGTGTTTTTTTATTTTGGGATGGTAAGAGATTTATGCTTTATTTCATAGAGATGCACAATTAATATTTACAGCACTGTTTCTGCTCAAGTGAATTTATGAAACTCATGAAGTAAGATAAGATAAGATAAGATAAGATAAGATAAGATAAGATAAGATAAGATAAGATAAGATAAGATAAGAT
>JAPQRP010000028.1:7186926-7198230 GCA_037367295.1 Apogon hyalosoma
CCCCCCCCCCCCCCCCCCCCCCCCCCCCCCCCCCCCCCCCCCCCCCCCCCCCCCCCCCAGGGGTAGGAAGAAGGTGGAAGTTGAAGGATGTGTGACTGTGTGACCCTCAGAAAAACAAAACAAGAAGAAACAGGAGGTGATGGAGAGTTCACACCATGTTCAGTGTGTTTCTGAGGGATTTAAACACACTGACGGCGGAGGTGGAAGAACCAGAACCAGAAATAGAACTAGAACCAGATTTAGAACCAGAAATAGAACTAGCACCAGAACCAGATATAGAACCAGAAATAGAACTAGAACCATATATAGAACTAGAACCAGATATAGAACCAGAACCAGAAAAAGAACTAGAACCAGAACCATATATAGAACCAGAACCAGATATAGAACCAGAAACAGAACTAGAACCAGAAATAGAACTAGAACCAGATATAGAACCAGAACCAGAAATAGAACTAGAACCAGAACCATATATAGAACTAGAACCAGAACCAGAAATAGAACTAGAACCAGAACCAGATATAGAACTAGAACCAGATATAGAACTAGAACCAGAAATAGAACTAGAACTAGAACCAGATATAGAAATAGAACCAGATATAGAACCAAAACCAGAAATAGAACTAGAACCAGAAATAGAACTAGAACCAGAAATAGAACTAGAACCAGATATAGAACCAGAACCAGAAATAGAACTAGAAGCAGACATAGAACCAGAAATAGAACTAGAACCAGAACCAGATATAGAACTAGAACCAGATATAGAACCAGAACCAGAAATAGAACTAGAACCAGAACCAGATATAGAACCAGAAATAAAACCAGAACTAAAACCAGAAATAGAACCAGAACAAGAACTAAAAATACAACTAGAACCAGAAATAGAACTAGAACTACAACTAGAACCAGAAATAGAAGCAGAACCAGAACTAGAAACAGAACCAGAAATAGAACCAGAACTACAACTCGAATCAGAACTAGATCTAGAAGCAGAACCAGAAATAGAACTAGAAACAGAACCAGAACTAGAACCAGAAATACAACTAGAACCAGAACCAGAAATAGAACCAAAACTCGAACCAGAACTAGATCTAGAAGCAGAACCAGAACTACATCTAGAAGCACAACCAGAACCACAGACACACAGTTTGATCTGCTGGTATGAGGAGCAGTAACAGGGTTTCTGCAGGTGTCAGTGAATCTACTGTACGGTCATGTCCTTTAAACACATCTAATGCCCCTGTCCACCTGCAGATACACTTTTATATACACTTTTATTTATACATTTACCGTCCACAGGCTTTAACAGGTTCTCTATAGTTCCTCCTTCAGTCACTTCCTCTCAAACCTGCATTTTCCCTCCTTTGCTCAAACTCCCTCCGCTCTTTCTCCACAGAATGAACACGCTCACAGCCCGTTACATTCCAACTCCGTGTAACTTCCATAAACAACAGTCATTTAAAAGGTTCCGCCTGTCAATCATCACACTATACTTCCGATCAAAACTGCTAATGTTTATATAATCAAAATAAATCGTGAATAACAACGGCTTTTTTTTTTTTTTCCTATCCAGTGTATTTAGTTTGTCAATGCCTCTGAACATTGAATTTAATTTAATGCCATTTAAGGCCTTAATTTACACAAAATCTATTTAATGACTTTTAATGCTTTTTTTAAAGAACCGTAAAAACCCTGAGTAACATCTGCTGCTGTGATAATGGTCCCAAATAATGTGTAATGAAGTACAGCTTTGTTTAAAAACGGCCCCTGAACGCCTCATTCACGTGTAAATCTACAAACTGACACTAATACAGATATTTTACTTTATCCTCGTAAAAACTCCAGAATTTTTCAAAACTTCTATTTTTTCCCCCCGGACCTTAACTTTATGTACTTTTACACTTGTGTGCCGACCTTTCTGGGTTGAAATTGTATTTGTGTGTATTTCAAAAATACACAAAACGGAAGAAAAAAAGTGAGTTTTTCAGCAAAATATATCATGAACTGAACATAAACCCAGTGTGTCCATCCACTGTCACTGATCCAACTCCATGGGTTTGACTGGAGAATCAATGTTGGAGAAGATGACGGTGTTTCCACGGTAACTACGGAGCCTCTGAACGTCCAAATACGGTCATATCTGATGACCACGAAAAGACGAAGAACTGTATTTACACCAATTATTGACATGGATTGATAGGATTATTGGATCAACAGATATTAAACAGTTTAGATCAGTGGATGGTTTTGGTCGCTGGTGTATATTTGGGTCTTTATGGGTTAATTATTTCCATGTATTTTCATAGTAGTTGCTTTTCCATTGACCCTCAAATTGCGTGAAAATAACTTGCGCATAAAATTTACCAAATGGAAAAATGACAATTTCACCAAAACTCTCATTTTTCAAAGTTTTTTGCGCTGGCAAGAGGTGGTTTTTCAGCCGTAGCGCTAATGGTACATCACGCAAAACTGCAATGGAAAGAGCTTTTTCTGCAACTGGAGTCATGTGATTAAAAAAAAAAACAAAAACGGATGTTGACGGACGTTACAACAAGAGAAGAAGAAGAGTTTTAAAAGAAACGTGTGGGTATGTGTGGACGCACCAGGAAACGGAATAATTTTTTTAATTTATTAGGAGATAGAGGGGGAATATAGAAGAATAATGACTATATCTGTAAATCAACACCATATTTACGTTCGTGTTTACGGAATGACTTCTCGTATCATCTCACGATAATAAATAAACAAATCAACGCGTGTGTGATTTAATGGAAAAACTGACATTAAACACTTCTGTTTTTAAGACGTTTAGTAAATATCGGTAAAGTTTTGCGCTTTTGTCCGATGGAAAAGCCACTAGTGACAAAGGGAAGAAAGCTGGGTTGAAATATTTGTTTTCAGATCTGGTAGATTTGTTGTTGTTGTTGTTGTTGTTTTTTCACTACAGACAGATGTAGTTTCAAACCCACAGATGAGATGCAAAGACAGCGAGCAGGAGCTAGAAACTGAAAACAACATTTACTGAGATTTAAGAGCATGAGGTAAACTTGCTGAAGAGGCGGTGGTTTCCATGGTGAGGAGCCTCGTGGTCATGTGACCGTAGTAACGGTTACCACAGGGCGAGGCGGACGGTGTGCGTTCATGTACAGTCAAGTGTTCTTTAACATTTCATGTGCGTACATGTGTGTGTCCACGCTGCTGTGAGATTACAGCGAGGCAGGAGGCGACTGCACCGCAAACAGTCCACGCTAATTACACCGCAACACACACGGCTGAGCGGCACGACAACGCAACAAAACGCAACGCAACCCAACCCATGTGGACGCACACATCCCAGCTGGAAGAAAAACAAACAGCGCGTGTGTTTCCTGTGTGTTGGACGGGTTTGTAATATTAATTGTGGAGCTCCTCATTCCAGCGTGTGTCTCACAGGGAGGAGTTAATAATTAAACAGCAGTGGAGGAGAGAACCCCCCCCACCCCGGCCGCGTAGAACACACAGATTAATGCAACAAACGCACAAATAAAACAAAGACGCAAACTGTGTCCGTGTTGTCAATGCACCACGTTCCTCCTCCAGAACAAATCCCACAGATTTATGTTAATGTTCCTGTGAATATTGAACACAGGTTCCATTAAGACGTGGACGGAACCTGCAGCGCCACCAGGAGCACCTGCACACAGCGGTGGAACGGCAGAACATTCAGGAACCTTCAGGAATATTCAAGCGTCTCAGAAACATTTAAAAAATATTCTAAAACCTTCAAGAACATTCCAAAAAAAAATTAAAGAACATTCAAAACATTCAAGAATATTCAGAAACGTTCAAGAACGTTGAAAAATATTGATGAACATTCAGAAATCTTCAAAAACACTGAAGAACATTCGAGGATATTCAAAATCACTCAAGAATATTCAAGAAAATTCAAGAACATTCAAGAATATACAGAAACATTCAAGAACGTTGAAAAATATTCAAGAACATTCAAAAATATTCAAAAACATTCAAGAATATTCAAAAATATTCAAGAACATTTAGAACATTCTAAATATTTTCGAACACTGACATGGTCAGAGTTGGGGGGAGGAGTTTAATCTAGAACCGGACTCAGAACGTCATGTACGACTGTCTCACTTTGGTCTAAATTTTCAGAGTTTAGACAGAACTTTGTTTTTGTCAGATTTTTGGCTCCTTTTCATTTCCTCTGTCGTCCTTTTATCCGTCCTGTTGTCGGTTTTTTTTTTTTTTTTTTCTCACTTTAGCCTCATTTTCATCTTGTTTTTAAACATAATTTCATCTCATCTCTCCTTTTTCTCTTAGTTTCGTCCCATTTTTGATCTGTTCTTGTCCGTTTCTCTGGTTTCTGGAAGACTTTTACTGTTGTTATTTAGCTTAAAACTACGTATTTGTCAAATTTTGGGCCTAAATGATTCGAGGACTTTGAACATGTTCAATACATTTTCTGGTTGACTGTTTTTTTCCTTTATTTCCAGATGCTTTTGGGACTAAAATCTAATTTAAAAAATGCAGGATGTGGCATCGCTGGGACCGTTTTTACATCCGAAAAGCGTGGGAACGGTCCAGGATCACAGCAGGTGTTCGGTTCTGGAGGACAAACCCTCGTCCTCAGGTGTTTTTCTGAGCTTTAATCCTGACGTGGAACTGAACCCACCACATGACCTCCATCCTCCTGCGGCTCAGACCTCCTCTCTCTCCTTGCTGCCCCTCATCCTCTGCCCCCCACACACGGCGGGGGAGGGGATGTGGATCAAAGCGGTCCATCCTGGTTTCCCGTTGTCCTACTTTCTGGTGCTGAACCACATCAGACCATGTGGCCACTGGCCTCCAGCGCCGACATGTGACAGCGTTTCACTCTGGATTCTTCTACACTCTGCGTCCTGTGTGTGTGCGCGTGTGGGATCCCTCGGCGTGCGGCGTTCTAGTGGCGGTCCCCGAGGGCGTGCACTGAGGCATGCTGGGAGCTAAACCCCCGTCCTCATCACCCGTCCTCTGTGTCTTTATCGAGCGGCCGGTTCGTCCGTCTGCGTCCCGCATCACCTCCGTTCACGTTCACCTGCTACGGACGCCGCCGCCCACAAGCTGCCGTCCACCAATGAGAGCTGGTCCTTCCTCCTCATCATCATCATCAGGGTTTCACTTACATGTAGTTCCAAAGCAGACATTTTGGTTTTTAACATAATATGAAAGTTAATGAGATTAAAACGAATTAAATTTTTTTTTTTGGAAAACACACATGAGTTTATAACGTAAATAAACTGAGCAGGTGTATGACGCCAGCGGGACTAAAATGTAACAAAAAATGTAGGATTTAAGTAAAGAAATTCAGCAAAAGGAAAAGTATCTGAACCATCGACGCTTAAAAAAACAAAACTAATCCAACATTTGTTTTTTTCTTGTTTCCAACTTTTTGCCTCAGAATTTCTGCTCATATTGAACTTGTTTCCATTTTGCTTCCATTTAATTTTTGTTCCTTTTTGTTTTTTTCATGTTTCTCAACTTGTTTTGATCGTGTTTCCATCTCATTTTTGTCTCATTTTGACCTTTATTTTATTTTCGTCTCATTTTTGACTTGTTTTTATCTCGTTTTCATTTCCTTTGTCATCCTTTTTACCGTCTTGTTGTGGTTTCTTTGTTTTTTTTTTTTTTTAATCTCACTTCAGTCTCATTTTCATCTTGTTTTTAAACAGGATTTCTCGTCTTTTTTTTTTTTATTTTTGTTCCATTTCAGTCCCATGTTTAATTTGTTCTTGTCTGTTTCTCTGGTTTTCTGGAGCCTTTTATTGTTGTTAATTAGCTTAAAACTATTTATTTTGTAAAAATTTTGGGTCTAAGTTATTCGGGGATTTAGAATAAGTTAAATTAATTTTCTGGTTGATTGGTTTTTCCTTTGTTTCCAGATGCTTTTGGTACAAATTACAACTGTATGAGTATAGAAATTTAGCAAAAGGAAAAGAATCCGAACATCACATTAAAAAAAAAAACAAAAAACAGAACCCAACTCCTCAGACCTGCTTCCTCGAGCTGCTTTGAATAAACTGAAACCTGCGATCCACGTTCAGGTTTTATGTGGAATTATCCGTATTCATGGTTCTGCGTTTGCGATAATTCAAGCAGATCTGTCGTATTTTCTTCCGTTTTTCCTGCATTAAGAGATAATCCGGCTTATTGTAAACGGGAGGTGAGCGGTGGAGCGTTTCCCCGTTCAGGACATAATGATGCACATGGAGACGCAGGAAATCCACAGAGGGAGGATGAAATGACCAGGACTGTTCCAGAGCGCTGGACAGATGCATGATGGGAGTCCAGGGGCGGCTCTGACCCCGGGCTCTTCCTCTTCCTCGTCTCCTCGTGTCGTTCTTCCATTAGAGACGGGTTTTACAGGAATCAGTGTAATATCAGAGTCTCAGACAAACTCAAGAACAGACGATCAATACATCAGCTGATCCAACGCCGCCATGACGGTCCGCCGCCGTCCCACTGCCGCGGAGGAACCACAAGTTAACCACTACGCCGCTTTCCATCACTTGTGTCTCGTTGGACTCTCAGTATTTTTTGTTGTCTTGTTGCATCTTTTATGTCGTTTTCATCCTGTTTTATCTTTTAATTTAAACCATAAGTAACAAAAATAAATGATTTAATCCTGAAAATGAACATTTTACACACGACTGACTGCCTTTGGCCTTTTACTGATGTGTATGTGTTTAATGTCCTTATAAGGGTTTTAATTCTTTTAAACTGAAAATACATTTTTATTATTTTTATACCGGATATTTTGTTGATTTTAAAAATTCTTTTATTAGTTTCTTATGTCAATGTTTCCTAATTTTTATTATTATTTTTTAAATTAAATTCTTGTTTCTTTATTTTGTGTGATGGTGATTGTTTTGGTTTTATTCACTTTATGTTTTTTTTTTTAAATATTATTTAATTAATCTTTTGTTCATTTTTCATCATTTCATTCATTATCTACTTCAGCTCGTTACTTTGTTAAATTTTTTGGACAATTTTTCATGATTTAATTCATTTATGTTAAATGTTTTTCAACATTATTAAATATTTTGTTCATTTTTCATCATTTGATGCTTATTTTGTCCATTATTTTGTTCATGAACAAAATATGTATTTTTTGATCACTTGTGTTCCATTTTCTACTTTAGGGTTAATTGTTTTTCATTTTATTAATTATTTTGCAGATTTTTTGGATTATTTTATTAGTTTTTTAGTATTAATGTTTATTCTCCTTTTTTTTTTATTCTGGTCATTATATTCACTTTACATTCATTTATTTTCTATTATTACACTCATCTTTTGTTCATTTTTCATCATTTAGTGCTTACTCTGTTGCATTTTGTTTTGACATGAACACACTGGACACCTATTGATCAACTAAACTAATGTTTCCAACCTTCACAAACAGTGGTTTCTTTTATTTCAGTGTATTTTTGTCATGTTTTGATGGCGTCACAGTGAATGAATGCCACACTGGTGGAACCTGTAGAACACCATGGTGACGGTTTGCAGATATTTCCATGTGAAACGCTGCTGCGGTTCAGTCCTTTCCATCCATTATTAAAGTGTGACTAGTGTGCATTAGTGAAGTGTGTTTCCTTCGAGTCTAATTGAGGAGAAAAGCCGGTGAAGCCGCTCTGAGCCCTGGCATTTGGACGCCTACGGTCCAACTCCGACTTGTATAAGCGGTGTCGAAACAACCCGACCTTCTAATGACGAGGCCCGATACACTTATACACTCGACTCGCACATCGCTTCACCTTCCCATGATCCTCTGCCTTGTTCTTTATTTCTGCGGGTCATAAAAAAGCAGGGTTTTACCAGGTTTACCAGAACCATCTGCAGAAACTGTTAACAGTAAAAGAGAAGCTGCTCAGATCCAACAGAACCACTTTGTTAGACGTGTAAATATAATCAGGAGCAGAAACGTTGAACTGTGGCTTCATTAAACACAGAACAGCGACTCGAAAACTAGTCTGACGTCAGGTCAGGGTGAAAACACCAGCAGCGACTTTCAACACATGGGATGAAATTAAAGAAGCAGGATGGATTTAAGACTAAACACAGTCACAGCTTCCAAAACCGACCAGAAAAACTGCTAAAAAGAAGAACTGCATTCGATTTTCTGGGTCAATTAAACCGTTTCACTGAAGCTCCACCTGTGAACCAATCAGAAATCCATAAAACGATCCATAAAAATCAACCAAAATGATAAAGAAAACAAACAAAAAAATGATAAAACTATCCATAAAATCAACCAAATGATTAACAAAACAAACAAAAAAATGACAAAACTCCATAAAATCAACCAAATGATAAAGAAAACAAACGAAAAAAGACAAAACTATCCATAAAATCAACCAAATGATTAACAAAACACACAAAAAATGACAAAACTATCCATAAAATCATCAAAGCAATCACAAAAACAAACAAATAAATGATAAAACTATCCATAAACTCAACAAAACAAAGACTGTATCTGTGAAACTACAGCCAAGCAGCTTTTTTCTGAGTCAGTTAAACGTTTCACTGAAGCTGCACCTGTGAACCAATCAGAACTGAGCTGTACAGAAGAACTGTTATCAATAAAACCTGCTCAACTACAGATGTTAAATATAAAACATCCACCACGAGAAGCATTTATTGTTGCTATGGTTACAGATACGGTCACCTCAGCATCACTTCATCACCGGTGTGAAGTTCTACTTACACTCACAAAAAGGAGTTGAGAATGTAGTTTGTGGTATTTTTTTCCGCAGCAGACCTCTAACCTGTAATACAATCCTCTGCATCTCTCCATTTTCAGTGTAAATCATGCTTTTTTTCTGACATTAAATTCACTGATCACGTCGACGTTCATTAAAGCTCAGAGTAAATCAATATATCAACAGAGAAGACTGAAAGAAGGGACTTTTTCAGCAAAATCTGTCATTAACTGAATATAAACCAAGTGTGTCCATCCACTGTCCCTGAGCCCGTTTACATGGCCAGAAAAATCCAGTAACTGGGACTAATCCGATATTTGCCGTAATCAGATGCGACGCCTTTCTGTGCACTTCAGAAATAAGGCAACGGAAAAACCCTGGTTTTCATGTTTCAGTCCATTATTGGATTTCTTTTGGAGTACGTACGAACGTTATGACGTCAGACGTACACTTCCTGTCATTTTCAGAACATCCGGTCTTGTCTTGTTGCCATGGTAACACCTACGGTGTCAGCGTTAGCTGTCCTAATGTGGGAGGAGCTAATAAGACTACAAAATAGGTCATATGTCGCTGCTATCCTTAATTTCATTTCATTGTTTGTTTACCTTTTTCCTTCGGTTCACGTTGTCGCTGCGTAACTTAAGTTGATACAGATTTTTTTTTTTTTTTTTTTTTTACACACGTGCAGACGTAAAAAAAACTAAATGAGTCAGATGAACCCGTAAACAAGCGTGAAGACATTGGAGTATTGGGACGATATCTAGGTGTGCTAATCCGATTTCTCATAATCCGATAACTGTTGTTATGGGATAAAGCTGATCCTGTTTACATGATCACTGGAATAATCTGATAACTGCAGAAATCAGATAATGATGGGAGCGCTGGGGTGCATGTAAACGGGCTCACTCATCTACTGCGTCATGATTTCAATTCTTCGCATCGAAATTTTTCATCATTTTAACCCATAAAGACCCAGTGATACTTTTGTGTCTGTTCCCGAATGATTTTTTCCTCTATTTTAAACTTTTCTTAAGTGACTTGTTACCATTTATTCAAATAACATACTCAGTATTTTGCATCATTTAGTAAAATTCTGGTATTTTCTACATTTAATTCACCGATCATGTTTGATGTCCATAAAAGCTCAAATTAAAATGGAGAAAATGGAGGAAAAAGTGACTTTTTCAGTCAAATCTGTCCTGAACTGAACATAAACCCAGTGTGTCCATCCACTGTCACTGATCCAACTCCATGGGTTTTACTGGGGAATCAATGTTGGAGAAGATGATGGTGTTTCCACGGTAACTATGGAGCCTGTGAACGTCCAAATATGGTCATATCTGATGACCATGAACAGATGAAGAACTGTATTTACATGGATTGATAGGATTAGTGGATCAAACAGGTATTTAACAGTTTGTGGTGAGTGTTTGGGTTTTTATGGGTTAATTTTCAACAGGGATACATGAAAATGACCAAACCCAGGCTCAAAGCTCATCATATTTTAACGAAGAAGCCCGGTTCTATCTGTAAATGCTTCATTCGACTTCAGACTTCACTGGTTTCCATCAGGATCTCTGTATCTATGGTCAGTTTGGTGTTTCCTGAGTGTTCGGTCTTTAAAGGCTGCGGTAAATCTTCAAGCCTCTTCTGTTCAACCTGCTGTTACTCTGGAACCGTTTCCATCCAGTTCATCATCTTTACCACAGATGGAGCTGCATTCGTCCTCTTTCAGACCATGTTTCAGCCGAAGCCCAATGACAACAAGAATCTGAAGTACGAGCCTCAAAGTGACACGACTTCCATCCAACGGACCAAAAACAAATAAGAAACCAGACGATTCTGTAGAAAATCCATAAAAACTATATTTTTACATCAACGTCTACCACACAGTTCATCTGATGACCACGAAAAGAAACAAAATAATCAAGAAAACAAACAAAAAATAATACGAAAATCCATAAAAATCAACAAAACAATTAAAAAAACAACAAAAAAAAGATGAAACTATCCATAAAATCAACAAAATAATGAAGAAAAATAAAAACATAAAAAAAACCAACAACTATCCATTAAATTAACAAAACAAAGACTGTATCTGTGAAACTACAGCAGCATTTGGACAGAATTTTGATTTATTAGGAACTCAAACCTGGTAAAATTCCATTACTTTTTACAGTGTAATCTATACTTTTTACAGTGTAATCATTTTTTTACAATGTAATCTATACTATTTATTATGTAATCTATACTTTTTACAATGTAATCTATACTTTTTACAATTTAATTTATACTTTTCACAATGTAATCTATACTTTTTACAGTATAATCTATACTTTTTACAATGTAACCTATACATTTTATAGTGTAATCTATACAATTTACTGTGTAATCTATACGTTTTACAGTGTAATCTATACTTTTTACTATTTAATCTATACTTTTTACAGTGTAATCTATACTTTTTACAATGTAATCTATACTTTTTACAGTGCAATCCATACTTATACAGTGCAATCTACACTTTTTACAGTGTAATCTATACTTTACAATGTAATCTATACTT
>JAPQRP010000028.1:7320405-7334443 GCA_037367295.1 Apogon hyalosoma
CTGTGTGTTTAGAATATGACATAAATAATATAATAGTCAAATATCAGTGTATTTGAATAAATGTAGTTTATTTATAGGGTTTATAAAATGAACCAGAATGAGGCACTAAACTGTGTCACTGCACAAACATTCACACTCACTAAACTATTCACTTTTTTTTTTTTCCCACAAATTTTTCTCATTTCAAAATAGGTTTTTCTGAAAATATAAGTAATTACTTGCCCAAAAATATAAGTTTGGTGTAGATGTTGTGATTTAATTTTTTTGACCAGATGTGAACCGTCCCTTGACTTCGCCTTTTGAGTACGTTAGTACTGACGCATGCCCGTACGCTGTGTATGTAACAGAGGAAAACACGGAGCAGCATGGCTGACGCAGCCCCGTTTGGACCAAACGCACTGCACCGCTTATGTAACAAAACTTGAATATGGAGAAAAAAACATCCAAAATCCCACGGCACAGTATGTTTTAATATTATGATAATAATTGTATTTATAAAGCACTTTCAATCAAAGTGCTGTACAGGTAATTAAAACAGATGTTTAGACAATTTACATACTGACTAAACAACTGGAACACATAATAAACAATTTAAGACAAAATAAAACACATGAAGTTTCATATGTGGCAATAAACAAGTGGGTCTTTAACTTTGCTTTAAACACCTCAACAGAACATGCCTGTCTGATGTCTTGAGTTAGTCTGTTCTACAACACTGGTGCACGAAAAGAAAAAGCACGCTTTTTCCTGACTTTAGGAACCGTCAATAGACCAGTTTCCTGGGAGCGAAGTGCTCGAGAAGGTGCATATGGGCAAACGGGGCTGGTGTGGCTGCCGGGAACATCATGTAAACCTAGCTTAAGATAGCCTAGGTGTCTTGATTACTTTAGCCCGCTAGCTAGTTCGACACCATCATCATAAGTCTAACATTTGCATCCATCTCTGTTTATCAGACCAACGTTACCTATCACTGACTGGAACTAATCCATCCAGCACTAGTCTGACAGCCTATAACCTGAGCTGGTTGAAGACTAGATCTTGCCGGTCTCTAGCTATAACCAGTCCAGGTAGCGGGCTGGTGCTCGTTAACTAAACCCAAAGCCGTTGTGTGGATGTAATCATTAGTGACTTGTCTGCAGCCCGTATCGCTTTGGGCTCAATACCGATCTTTGAGAATTGAGTCTTTTTGTGTTTATCTGATGAATCTATTAGTTATCAAAATAATCTACAGATTATTTAATTATTAAAATTATACTCAGTTGCAGGTCTAATCAACAGTCCATAAATATTTTCAAATGAGGAAAATAACACATTGACTTCAAATTAGAGTCTAAATAAAACCAGGTCAGAAATACTCCTGAAAAAAAAAAAAAAACGTTTTTGACTTAGTATTTTCAGAGCTAATTTCAGTTTAAGTCTGCATTTCATAAATGTCTCCCATGGGCCGGACTGGACCCTTTGGCGGTCTGGTTTTGGCCCATGGGCCACATGTTTATTTAGTCTTTAAGGACCAATGAAAACCAGTTTTATTAAAGATGTTTGCAGCTGAACAGACACTCGGTGCCTGTTTTCATCTTTACTTTAAACTAAGTCCTAATTAAAACCACTTAACCAAATGTCAACTCCAGAGGATCTTCAGCCTTTATCATCTGTTCCTCTGCTCCATTGGTCTGAAACCTGTTGGGCCTGTGTTTTATGATCTACGGCTCCCTCTAGTGGCTGCAGAAGTCAAGAGGTTCATGAGGCATGGAGCTGACTCCAGTGGAGGAGGTTTTTGTGAACAGGTGGTTTTCAGATTCTTCGTCTGTGGTGGTGACAGGATGAGTGTTGGTGTTTATGCTAGCAGGTCGTCTGTGAATACATTAACACCCCACTGATGGACACACACACACACACACACACACACACACTTACTGAAACACACACTGATTCACAGCGGTGTTTCATCTGCTGATGATTACAAAAAATTCACTAAACACAGAATAACATATTTACACTAAATACACAACAGACTCACACTAAATACACAACAGACTCACACTAAATACACAACAGACTCACACTAAATACTAGAGTGTGACAATTTCATGACACTTCAAACATCAACAGTTGTATCAGTTAAAACACTATTACATGGATTTGATTCCGTCGTCACTGTTTGGACCCAGTTTGGTTCATTTTTTGTTGATTTTCTTCATTTTTGCTGATTTACCTGCATTTTATGTTAACTGCTAATTTTCTTGACAATGCAGTTAATTTTTATTCATTTTCTCAAATATTTTAGTTGTATTTTTTTATTATTTTGTTAATTTGTAGTTTACTTTTTGATTATTTGGTTAATCTACCATTTATTGTCTTCATTATTTTGTTCATTTATTGTTGACTTTCTCAAATAGGCCTATTCAGTTTATTTTTATTCTTTTTTCAGTCATGCTGTTTATTCTATTGCTGAGTTCAGCTCTTGTGTATTGACTTGTTTATCAAACTTTGTTTGACACTGAAGGTTTTGTACAAAATGCACTTTTGCTTAAAGGCAAAAAAAAAACTATTTTATTTCTGCAGCAAAAATCAGACATTCAACACTGCAGACAGGTTTGGTCTAATGTCATTCTACTACACTGGAAGTTAAAAGAGTCTGCAGGTTTTATTTTTATTTTTCCTACACAGAACATCTAGCACAGCGTCACATTTGCTGCATTTGTTCATCATCTGAATATTCATTTTTTCTTTATTTCTCGCTGTAACACTAATGTGTTTTCAGCCAAACATCCCCTGCTGGATTGTGGTGTGTTCATGTTTTTCACAGTGTATAGACGGTCGGTCGACCTGGTACTGAGATAAGTGTGTATATATTTGTGTAAAGGCTGCCCCCCCCACCCCCTACCGGGAGCTGCTGCTGTGTGCTGAGTGGTGGTGGTGGTGTGGGGGGGGTTAATAATGTGTGGCCTTGACATGCCGTTCTCCCCGCTGTGTGTGTTTGTGTGGCTCCTCGGGACGGGCCCGCTGTGGACACACAATGGGATTGGTATGGTTGCCAAGGAAACCCCATCAGCCTGAGAAACCGTGGCAACTGGTAGCTAAGTAACAGGAGGCCGGCAGCAAAATGGAAAAGTGGGGGGTAGCGTTACCTGTGAGCGGATGATTTCTGTATTTTAACTGCATAGAAATGCTCCATCCATTCCTATTAATCAGTTTTAACACAAACTCATAAATAAATGCCATGTGATGTATATTTATCAAACAAAAAACATGTAAGAGTTGATTTAAGTCCAATATAACACCACTGGTTAATATTATGGTGATACTTCATATTATTGAGCAGATTCAACATTGTAAGTTATGCATTAAAATGTAAAATTCACTCAAAATTATAATATATATATTATATTATATATATATATATATATCAACCCCTGCAACCATCCAGGAAAAGTCTGAGTGATTTTAGATGTTATTTTTCTACATTTTAGAGAGAATTGCATTATGGGTAAAGTTACAGAGCTAGTGACATTATTGGGGATGTTTTTTTCTTGATTATTATGTTCTTTTTTGCTCATTTTCTTGCTTATTTTGTTCATATTCTTGCCTATTTTGATCTTTTTTTTAATCATTCTTTATTACTATCTTTACTTTTAGCATATTTTCTGGAAATCTTTTTCTTTATTTTATACACTTTTATCCACTTTCCTCATTTTTTTTCCACTCATGATCTTTAGATTATATTGCAATTATTATTGCAGAGATCAGCAGTTATTTGTTTCTTGCTCTTAAGGGTGTATCTTTGTTAATACTGTCAAAACAAAATGACTCATGGTTTTAAATGTTCTACCTCTAGATTTTTTTCTTGATATTTGACATTATTTACATCTCATTGAATAAGAGCTCAGTTTGTATTTTCCTCATTTCACGACTTTAATTAGATGAAAATACAGAACACAAACAATAACAACTAAATTTGAAACTAAGGAAGTGTTTTGGTTCATCTTCTATTCATCTCTTGTATTAATAATTTAAGACAATATGTAATTTACGTCTGTCAACTTTCAGCCTCAAAAAGCAAACTTTAAACATGAAAAAACACTGATTTAACATGACTGACATGGACATTTTCCACCATATCACCAAGCCCTACTGATACCAATAAACAAGAAACACCTTTAAGCAAAAATAATCAGGTACTAACAGTAAAATATAACTTTAAAACTACATAAACACAGTAAAAGTGTCACTCACCGATCATGAGGAAATTAAATCCCTGAGTCTTTTCTGACCAAAATCCTTCTCTGTGAAGACAAACTCCAGTCCATTCTTTTCTTGATATTTGTATGCATGTCCGAGCTGAAGAAGATCACCCAGCTGATGTCTGATGATGCATCTGTTGGGTTAAATCCAGAGCTTCTTCTCCACCTTCACTGGTGCTCAAACCCAAACACTGTTAGCTGTTAGCAGTTAGCTAGCCTTTGCTAATTGTTAGCCGCTAAAACCGATTGAAAATGCTCTGAGTCACGGACAAACAAAACATTTCCTTCTCTCGGTAAAGTCCGGCATATGTGTAGGCCTTCCTCTGATGATTATATCTTCTAAAAACAGTCCAGAGCAGGTCCATAAAAACATTTACTGTCGCTGTAAACATGGCATTCGTCTTGTTTCCGTCCGTTAAAAAGGCGCCAGAAATTCAAGCCCCAAGTGAAACACACTGGGGGCGGGGCTAGCTCGTCGATTTGGGATGTGATTGGATGATCACGTGGTCAGTCAAAGCTGACGTATGACGCTCTGATGCATTAAATGACTTTCCCAAAAATCGGAAATCTCTCCTCGTTTCCATCTGTCAGTGATGGCCACATGTTTTGGTGCATTGAACTTCCATCCAGATGTGTAATTGTATTTGCTAAAATTGTTGACATTTTTATTCTTATGTTTTGTTTTGTTTTGTCTTTGTTTTTGGCTGTTGAGACATCTTTCCAGGTCATCACTGTAAATGAGAAACTGTTCTCAATTGATTTTACCTGGTAAAATAAAGGCCAAATAAAAAATAAAGAAATACATTTTTGACAAATACATCTAAAATCAAGAAAATCTATGATTAATGTGTAGAAAAATGGGCAAATACGTATAGAAAAAGTACATTTTATGGGTGAAAACACAGAAAATCACCAATTTTCTTTGTTTCCTTTGTTTTACCAGTTTTCTATGGGTGAGATAATATTTTGAAAAAAATAAAATTCAAAAATTTGTTTCTATAAGGGCCCAATGGAACTTACACCTGATTGGTTGGTGTCTGGTGACTGGCCATTTGCCCCGCCCTTTGCATCCAGAGGTCATGACCCATACACAGATACCACCGTTGGCCATGAGTTTTGTCTGCTTTTTTTCCTCTTAATGCATATTTAAAGACATCAACTCATGATGAAGACTATGAGTTTGTGTAAATTTACAATGTGTCATTCCTTCGTATTGTTTCAAGCATTTTCAGTGACGTTCATCTTTTACATTTGGATTCTTTCAGTGCATTCATCTCATTAACAGAACTTATGGAGTGAATTAGTCTAATGTGAATAAAATGTCTGGTTTAAAGTTACTGTCATGTCTGATGGACTTTAATCAGAAATGGAGCTGAAAACAACTCCCATGATTCCACGCTGCATCCAAACATCATTTACTGGGTCTTCTGTTGTTGTGACAAAGACAGAAAACACTTGCGAGCCATAAAACAGCACTAACTTATTTTATTTCATCCAATTTTTTTCATCAGACGAAACTATTAAATTAAAGCGGCGGCATAAATCAGTCTCTAAACGCTGTCGAACACAGTAAGATGTAGAAATAAAGAGTTTTATAAAGAAGTAAACACATTTATAGACACAACGCCACGGCAATCTAATCAAAACCTAATCAGGAGCGATGAGGAGGTGGGCAGGTAACAGCAGGTTATTTAATCATTACTGTTTCTGTCATGAATATTAAAATAAAGTGAATTAAAGTGATGCAGAAAGAACGGCAGAAAGTACGAAGCTCAAACAATATATGCAATATAATCAGAAATATTGTAATCCAGCCTTAAATGCATTTCTATTGTGGATTGGATTTAACCTTTTTCATCACATTTTTATTAAACCACATTTGATTGTCGTTATGTTATAAACAACGTAAGAGGATAAATTATAACATGCAACAGTAGTGATGATAGAACTCTATCGTCACAAAAAACCTGGAAAAGTCTGAGAATTGAGTAAAACAGTTTAGGAAAAGACATGGGATTTATTGTCTTGAATAAAATATGAATAAAATAAAAAAAATTCAGACAATTATTAATTCATGAAGGTGGGTTTTAATGCCAAATATGAGTGAAATAAATGACATTAAATTATTTTTAAAACAGTCACATGAATCAGTTTTTCCTCTGATGAAAAATGACTGTAAATCCATCCAGTATATTTAATGCTATCTCTAAAACAGGGATTATTATTATTTTTTTTTTATTATTATTATTTTTTTATTATTATTATTATTCGGACCAAGTCAAGTCAGTTTATTTATATAGCACATTTCAAAAAAACAGACGTTGCCCCAAAGTGCTTTGCAGACAAAAGTAGTTGTGACATTAAAACACCAGGGTAGAACATGGGGTCACCAGCCCTGGTCCTCCACATCCACTGTCCTGCATGTTCTAGGTGGTTCCCTCTTCCAGTCCACCTGATGGTCGTTCTCGGTCTTCTGCAGAGCTTGATGATAGGCTGATCACTGAATCAGGTGTGTTGAAAGAGGGAAACACCTAAAACATGCAGGACAGAGGATCTGGAGGACCAGGGTCGGACACCCCTGGGCTCCGGCATGAGAAAGGCAGGGAATAGAACACGAGTTAAAAGAAGATTACAACTCAGGGATAGGAATGATCAGTTAACACATACGTTAAAATAAGTAAACAAATGTAGATCAGAACAAGATAAATGTAAATAACTAGAGATCAAAACAGCAAGTATGATCCAGACAGATCGTCAGACAGGAAGTGGTTAATAACCTCAGGCTTAAACAGGAACCAGAGGCTGAACTTCCTTCCTGTGCTGCAGGTCACATGTTCCCCAGCAGACGGCGCTCTAACGCAGCTGCTTCATGAACAGAGGGAGGTGGATTCTGTTCAACATGTGGAGGATGAAGAGTTATTATTCAATATATTATCAAACTCATTTTAGTTCAGGTTCCACATTCAGCCCCATACGATCCGAGGCGGAACACCAGTCAAATTAGAACATAATAACCTAGAAATAATGACAACTCCAAACTTTTCCCCGTATTTTAAAATGAAACAAGTTAAGAAAGAAGTTAAAATACATAATGAAAATGATTACATCTACAAAGTATCCTTTAAAAAATGTGAATAACCTGAACAACCGTCAGCAACCTGACATTTCTGAAGAAAAACAAGTGCAGTTTTAATAGTATTATGGCTGAGTTTATAGAGCACAGTGGATTTACAAATACACAAAACACTTAGAAACGGGCAGAATATTCAGAAATAATAATAACAATAAATTGCATCATGAAGCATTTTTCATTTGACAGAATCTCAAAATGCTACAGAGAAAGAAAGATGACATTTATATTAAGACATTTGAGGTTATTCAGATTTTTTGTGAATGAAGTTTATAAATCAGGCGTCTCAAACATGAGGCACGGGGGACAAAACTGGTCCGCCAAAAGGTCCAGTCTGGCCCCTGGGATGAATTTGCAAAGTGCAAAAATTACACTGAAGATATCAATAATCAAGGGTGTTAAAGTCATGTTAGTTCAGGTTCCACATACAGACCGATTTGATCTACAGTAAAATAATTACAAAATAACCTATAAACAGTGACAAGTCCAGTTGAACCTGGAAGAACAATGACCTGGACGAATGAGAAACTGCTCTTATTTTAGTTCCAGACTCCAAATTTTTAACAGTATTAAGTAATTGAATGTTTTTTATTGGACTAAAACAAAGAGAAACCGTTTTAATTATTTATAGTTTATGATGCTGTTACTTTTTCGGTCCAGTCCACTGGAGATCCAATGGGGCTGAATGTGGCCCCTGGAAGAACCGAGTTTGACCCCCCCCGCCCGATGTAAATGTAAACATTTTCATCTATTTTTACACTAAGAGAAAGATTTGGGGTTGTTATTATTTATGTTTTGTTTTTTTAACGGTCTCCGTCAGGTAGGACAGACGTACGCTCTTAAACCTCCTTTAGAACCATCTGATCATGGATCTGGACCTGGATCCGGGGTTTGCGATGCTGATAAGGGTCAGTTCATGCTCCTCTGGGTTCTGCGTGTGGCGTTCAGGGCCCAGACAGTAAACACAACAGGTCTGGAGGCGGACCGGAGCAGACGCGGCTGACGTCCAGGCGCCTCCACCTTTTCTCAGGTGGAGAATGAGGAAGTGAAGCCGACTTCACCAACTGACATCCTGCCTCTGTGGGAAAAACCTCCGACATTCCACCACCGCTTAACCCTTTAAGGACCACCAGTAGAACAGGCAGGACTTATTTAGGTGGGTTTGGTGAGAAAAGGGTAGAAAATGTCTTTTTTAATGTCTTTCTTTTGCACCTTTTTAGAAAGAACTGAACTCTCAGTATCATTATTATATGTAATAAATGTAAATACATTTCAGAGGTCTTTATATTTATGAATGGACTAAAGTGAGGACAAATGTGAAGTCTAGATGGATTTGAGCTGTGTCCGCGTTCTGCTTATTTTTACTTAAGCACCAAATCTTACAAACTATGACATCTTTAACTGTTAGTTTTACACCAAAACACTGATATTAAACCCATTCTGGTGGCTGGAAAGGCCTCAGCCTGTGTCTCCAGGAAGTCGAGAGCAGCTCTCCAACATCCACAAAAGGACCATTTTGTTCCATTCCCGGTTCCCACTGATCAGGGATCGATAACCCATAATCAGCGCGGTGCGTGTTGACTGACAGGTCTGCTGTGACGGACGCAGAGCGACGGCAGAACCCGTCTGCGATCCTTCACTGAACATGAACCCACATGTTGCTGATGATTTGACAGATAATGTTCAAGCTGCTTCGACTTCCTCTTCCTCCAACGGAAAAAAAAAAAAAAACACCAACGGAGTCGAGTTTCCATCATCACTGACTCACATTCACTTCCTCGAAAACGTGAATTCACCCATAAAACCTGCATCTGAACATTTAAGGCTTTTTCAAATCACATTTACATCCTTCTTTTACATAGTTTTCATCCCGTTACGTATGAAAGTTTTTTTAGGTTTTTACTTCATTTTCCTCTTGTCGCATCCAATTCATTATTTTCAGTTTTGTCTTTTACTTTGTTTTTTGTCACATTATACGTTTTCATCTGTAGCTTCTTTATTTAAATTTGGTGCAACTTTTTACACTTTTTGTTTTGTTGTATCCATTTCAGAATTTTTTATCGTGTTTTGTCTTTTCTACTGTTTCTGTCGTGTCTCATAGCGTCTACAACTTCTTTATCAATTCATCTTGTTGCGACTTTTTACACCGTTTTTGCTTTATTGCAAAATTTTTGCCTTGTAGCTATTTTATCAGTTTGTCTTTTTGCGATATTTTACGCTATTTTCGCCTCAACTTACTACAATGTTTTTGCTTTGTTGCGACTTTCGACATTGTTTTTGCTTTGTTGTGATGTTTTAAGTAATTTCCACCTTTTTGCAACTTTTTACAACATTTTATCTTTCTTGTATTTTTTTGCGACTTTTTATGCCATTCCCGTCGCGTTGTAGTTTTTATGCAATTTTTCATTTTGTCGTGTCTTTTACATTGTTTCATCTAGTTGCGACATTTTACATAATTTTTTTTGTCATATGTTTTTATACTGGTTTCTTTTTTTTTTTTTTTTTTTTTTACTCTATTTTTGTCGTATGGCTTTTTATGCCATTTTGCCCATTTTAATCTTTTTTTTTTTTAATATTGTCATATTTTTTGTGTTTGTCCCATTGTTTTTGTCTCATTGCTGTCTGTTCTTTTATCATTTCCATCTTATTGTGTTCGTATCAGTTTCATTCTGAATATTACAGTTTTATTTTGGCACATTACAGTTATTATCAGATATTTTTTAGACTTTTCATTTATTATTATTATTATTATGTATAGTCTTTGCGCTTGCGTTCTATATTCATTGTGTGTCATGAGAGAACTTCTGTTATGATGTGATGCTCTATAAATAAATCTATCTATGGACAGATTTTAGGCATAAATCAGTCTTGATGTTGATCTTCGATAATTCCTCTTAAATACATTAAACTGACAGTGTAATAATTATAAACGGCCCGGTCTGTGCCGCTGCGTCCCTCATGTTCCGACGCTCATTTCTCGTTTTCCTGGTATTAAACCCTCTGGGTGAACACACAACACGATGAAAACGCAGACAAAAATAAGCGGTGAAGAGCTCGATAAGTCGTCCCAGTTCGATCACTTAATTTCCCTGTCATCGCCTCAGATGAAATCGTGCGGAGGTTTTGACGTCTGGCAGGATTGCGTGGAGGTTTGGTGGGCGGATCATGAAGTAACTGATGACAGAAGCCGCCGAGATGAAACCGAAGATGAAAGATTAAAGGTTTGACTCACGGGCCTGATCTGTAACGACGCCGGCAGACGTGAACATCTCACGCGAGCGTTCATCTGCCGTCGTCTCTGAATTCACGGACGTAACTTCAGTGTCGTTTTTGCATTTTATAAAGTCATCCCGCGGGCCGGACCGGACCCTTCAGCGGCCGGTTTTAGCCTGTGGACCCTATGTTTGACACTCCGGTCTAGAATCTGCGTCGTATTTACTTCGATTATCGTCGTCTTTCAACGTGACGACAGTGGAACGAACGTAAAGATGGACGTCATGACAAACCGCAGCGTCTTCATCTCCCCTTGGTGGCGGTCAGCGGTACAGCTCATAAACCCCGCCCCCATGAGTTCGCATCCAATGAACGTTTTCACCGTAAGCCCACTGGCGTTACAGAAACAGCTGCGTGACGACCCACGGCCCCTGAATGCATCGCATCCACCCGCCATCTTGGTTTCGTCTCTAAAGCTTCGCCTGAATGTTTCCCGAGGCGACGAGGCGCGGCTACAGACGCCGCCAACGGAACCGTGATGGGTTATTAACACAAATTACACGTCTGAAGAGGCGGAGAGTAAATCAACCCTCGGTGTCTGTCAGACCGTGAACCTTTCAGCCTTTTGTTCTGCGTAAAACTCACCACATCTGAGAAAAAAAACGTCGTAAATATCAACGAGACGAACACGTTCCTCCATCGAACCCAAGGAACAGATGATTAAAACACAGACGTTAAAACAACACAGACCGGCAGACACATGTAGCGACACCTCAGGTTCTTAACGCCTGAACCCTGACTTTACTGATAATGAACATGTTATTGTGTTTATTAAGAGGATTCACGTCAATAACACTGACATTAAAACACACTACGTGGACAAAAGTCTGTGGACACGTTGAATTCAGCTGTTTAAGCAAAACAAGAAGGACTAATGTCAGAATTCAGTTTTATATTGGGATAAATATCAGTGCATTGGTTAGTTTGGGTTAAACTGTTATCTTTGTTTCCAAAAGAAGACGGTTTTTACTTCATTTATCTCGACATTGATTTTTATTTTATTTTTTTTATCCATGACTATGATTTTTTCAATGTACGACGGCGTATCAGGGCCACATGAGAAAATAACAACATGTCACTATGAGAATAAAGTCGTAAAATATCGAGATAAAACCTGAAATATTACGAGAATAAAGTCGTAGTTTAAAAAAAATAACGTTGCACTTCCGTGAGATTAAAGTCGTAATGTTTTGAAAATAAATTCACAATAATGCGAATTAAAAAGTCGTTATTTAGAAATCGTAAGCGTCAAGCGTCCGTTCGGTTCTTACGACGAAACAAACCCAAACGTGTGCGAACTGGCTTCAAAGTCCTTCGACTAATGCTAATGTGTGGATGGTGGGCGGGGCTAACAGGCTCCGTATTTGGCCTTTGTGCGTAAACCCCAAATGAAAGTAGAACCTCACAGAATATTCACAGGTCGACAAGTGGGTACGACTTTATTCTGTAAATTATAATATTTTTCCACCTGTTTTTAAATTACGACGTTATTCTCGTAATATTATGGCTTTATTCTTGAAATATGACGACTTTATTCTCATAAAAGTAACACATTATTTTTGTTAAATTACAATTTATTTTTTTTAGTAAACAAAACAATAATAATTAATGTCATAATATAGTTTTATATTGGTCATAAATATCATTGCATTAGTTAGTTTAGTTTAAATGGTTTTATTTTTTGTTTCCAAAATGACTCAGAGATGGTTTTGACTTAATTTCTTTCAACATTGATTTTTTTTTTTTTTTAAATCCATGACTATGATTTTAAATGTTCTTCATCTAAATTTCTAAAATATTTTTCGTACTCTGACTGTAAATAATAATTTTCTTCCACCTCTAATCATGTACTTTCTTAACATCTCACTGGACAAATTAATGGAGTTTGAAAAATGACAGTGGATGAACTCAGACGTTATTACAACATGAAAAAAAGGGAAAAATGAACTAAACTTACGTACAGAGGAATAAAATAAGCAACAACATGAAGGAAAACAGCCAAAGTATTCTATGAAATGAATGAAAATGAATCAACAAAATAATAAGTCACATGAACAAAATTAGCCCCGCCCACCATCTGCATATTAGCATTAGTCGTCCGCTCCGACAGAAGTGAAAGTTGCTGCTTCACTTGTTGCGTTCGCTGTAACCGTAAACTGTCGCCAACACGGCTGAAGGCTGACAATTTAGAAATTACGACTTTTTAATCGCACTATTGCGAGTTTATATTCCAAATATTATGACTTTAATCTCATAGAAGTATGACATTATTTAAATTAAGATTTTTTTTTTTTAACTACAGCTTTATTCTCATAATATTACGACTTCGTTCTAGTAAAATTATGACTCTTTTCGTTTTCGACTTTATTCTCATAAAATTACAGGTTTTATCTCGACATTTTACGACTTTATTCTGGGAGCGACAAGTGCTTTTATTTTCTTACGTGGCCCTAATACGCCGTTGTACATTTAAAATCATAGTCAAGGATTAAAAATAAATAAAATAAAAAAATCAACGTTTAGATAAATGAATTCAAAACCATCTCTGAGGCATTTCGTAAGCAAATATAACAGTTTAAACCCAACTAACCACTGACTTTTATCCCAGGATTCAACTCGTTTCCTGACACTAGTCATGATTGTTTTGCTTGGAACAGAAACAGCTGAATTCAACGCGTCCGCAGACTTTTGTGCATCTGTGACGGAACTGACCCGTCACACATTCAGTTTTGTGTTTGGATTTCAGGTGAAACGCTGCGTTTCCTGTGAAGAAAAGCCTCAGACTGGAACTGCCTCAGTGAGTTCATTCTAATGTCGGATGTGCGCGGAAATGTTGGGACGAACGTTCCAGAACACACAGGCACTCAGCTGAAACAGTCCATACTGGCCTTGGCTCGTTCCATCTCATGGAGGAAATGATAAAACTGAGGAAGCGTCAACTCTGGAGGAAACAAACAAACAAACAAACAAACAAAACAAACAAAACAAACGTCATCACATCGACTGGACGGTAACAGAACAAACTGAACACAGGATCCTTAAAGGCACCGAGAACCGCCAGCTTAAACGGAACATTAACCCTTAAATCTGACACTGGAAGCTCTGAAACATCCCATTAACCCTTAAATCTAACACTGAAAGCTCTGAAGCATCCCATTAACCCTTAAATCTGACACTGAAAGCTCTGAAGCATCCCATTAACCCTTAAATCTAACACTGAAAGCTCTGAAGCATCCCATTAACCCTTAAATCTGACACTGAAAGCTCTGAAGCATCCCATTAACCCTTAAATCTAACACTGAAAGCTCTGAAGCATCCCATTAACCCTTAAATCTGACACTGGAAGCTCTAAAACATCCCATTAACCCTTAAATCTAACACTGAAAGCTCTGAA
>JAPQRP010000028.1:7351345-7363725 GCA_037367295.1 Apogon hyalosoma
TCTTCCTCCTCTGTATTGGCCCCGCCCCTTTAACATCACTGACAGATGTTAGTCTTTTGTGGTGGTTGTAGATCAGATTCTTTCTTTTCTCAGATGCTAAAGCTGCCCATTCTTCTTGGTCAAACCCCTTCAGTTCCTTTTAGATTTTGGGTTTTCTCGGTGTGTAGTTATTGGTGTATATTTATCATTGTATATCCATAGTTGTATGTTCATGGTCGTTTTGTGTATATATATATATATATATATATATATATATATATATATATGGTGGTTGTACATCTGCGATTAGTGTGAGTCCAGGATACACCTTTTTTTCTTTTCCATCTGGTTCCTTTAGTTCTGATCTTTGTGCTGAAGTGAACAGACCTTTATCATATACAGATTTATGTGCAGGATGCATGAACATACACAGTGTTCAGACGGTACCTCTGCAGATCTGCACATGTAAACGAAGTATTAATGAACTTATTGATTATTGTCGTTCGTTTGGTCCATTAAATGACGTTAAACAGTGGAACATATTTTTTTCATTATAAAACTTGTTTTTGGTCATATGTTGATTATTTCTACAAAAATATACGGCGTGTAGTTTTCATAAATAGAGTCCTCAGGTCTTATAACTGGAAAACAGCAGATTATAATAAAGAAGTTGTCTATAACATTGAAAAAAATTATATGAAAACAGAGGAAACAGATGAAAAACTGACATTTTCAGCAACTGAACATGAATGAAGTGTCTCCATCCACTGTCATTTGTCAAACTGCATAGGTTTAATATTTTTTCTTCATTTTTGTTGAGTTTTTGACTTATTTTGTTCACATTGCTTATTATTTTGTTGATTTATTATTCATGTTTGTTTATTTTATTTATTACTTAATATGTATAAGCTAAGTATCTCCACTGTCATTGATCCAACTCCATGGGTTTTACTGGTGAATCAATGTTGTAGAAGACGATGGTGTTACCATGGTAACTACGGAGCCTCTGGACGTCCAAATGGGTCATATCTGATGATGGTGAAAAGATGAAGAACTATATTTTACACCAATTATTGACATGGATTGATAGGATTAGTGGATTAACAGGTGTTAAACTGTTTAGATCAGTAGATGGTTTAGGTCGACGGTGGATGTTTGGGTCTTTATGGATTCATTTCACAGTGATGTTGAGGAGCAGATTGACTTTAAATGAGGTGAAAAACTAATAAAACTGAGGTTGAAAGTCAGATATTGAGCTAATTCAATGACGTGAATGAAGACGGTGGTATCAGAGCTGGTTCCTGCATCTTCGGTGCAGGTTTTGAGTGTCTCAACGGTTCCTGCAGATGAACCTGACAGTTTCTCTGCTCAGACCTGTTTGGTGAAACCACCGCTGACCTTCACCTTCCTGAAATCCAACACTAATCCTTCACCTGGATGGAGGCGGAGACACCACGGACTGAACCATGTCTCCAAACCCGGCTTGATGTGGATCTGTTTACCTGAGGTTGTGTATGAACATGTCAGATCAACTGACGACATCGGAGTCGCCGTCTCCTGTCCTTTCACTTCCTTTACTTCCCATGACGGAAGTTTTCACATCATTTTTTTAACCAGATGTCTGATGAAAAACATACTCTGCTTTAATGTTTTCACCAAATTTTTGTCTTATTTTTGTCTCCATTTTTTTCAACTTTAATCAAAAATCAACCTTTAACCTTTTAACATCTGCTCTTTTCTGGGAAGTATGAGTGTTTTTAAGCTTCATGTGAAAGGAAACATGTTCTAGTTTCAATAAGAAAGGAGTCGTTGATGACCTGATGATGCTTAATCACTGATGTGAATTTGAGATGTTGGTCTGTGTGATCCAGACCTGGTGTAAACTGTTACTATGATTGAGATTTCCCATGTTTTTAACCCATAAAGACTCAAACATCCACTTGTGACCAAAACCATCCACTGATCTAAACTGTTTAATCCCTGTTGATCCACTAATCCTATCAGTCCATGTCAATAATTGGTGTAAAAACAGTTCTTCATCTTTTCATGGTCATCAGATATGACCCATTTGGACATTCAGAGGCTTCGTAGTTACCATGGAAACACCGTCATCTTCTACAACATTGATTCCCCAGTAAAACCCATGGAGCTGGATCAATGACAGTGGATGGAGACACTGAGTTTTTGTGCAGTTCATGATATTTTTGCTGAAAAAGTCACTTTTTTCCTTCAGTTTTCATTGTTTTGATATATTAACTATTGAATTTACTCTGAGCTTTAATGAACATCTACATGATCAGTGAATTAAATATATAAAATATATGATTTACACTGAAAAAATATAAAATACAAAGGATAATATTGTAATAAATGATGATGAATCTTCTACAACATTGATTCCCCAGTAAAACTCATGGAGTTTGATAAACGACAGTGGATGGAGACACTTGGTTTATATATAGTAAGTAGCTAATAAATGAACAAAAATGAATATATTTTTTTTTTATTACAAAATAATAAATAATGTGGAAAAAATACACACAGACATTTTACTAAAATGATGTAAAAAGACTAAAATAGCCAACAAAATTAACAAAAACAGACAGTGATCAATAAAATGAATGAAAATGAATAATAAATCAGCAAAATGATAAGTAATGTGAACAAAATAAGCCACAAACTGAACAAAAAATCAAATGAACAAATAAAATGAGCAAAATAAATAAAAATAAAATGAAACAAAAGGAAAATTAACAAAAAAAAATAAATAAGAAAATTCCCCAAATAATAAATAACATGGCTTAATTTTCCACTTGTTTATGTTTAAATTTTTACTGGTTTAAAACATCAGTAAATTAATGCCTTGAATCTCATGTATTCTGAAGAAAAGGGTTTAACTAAGACATGTTAAGGTCAAAGGGAGGCCACACTAAATACAACCACTTTGCTTTGTAGAAGCTGTTTTCAACCTCAAAATGTAGTTTTTCTTGCTGTTCATAATTCACATATATCAGATTAGATCTAAATAGAGACAAATGCACATATGTGAACATTAGAAGTTTAACAAACCAACAAACAGAATGTTGAAGCAGGACTTTCACTCAGGACAGTAGTTGACTGTATGGTGTCTAAATGGTAACATCTCAAATAACAACTGTTTACATTAACACTTAGAACTCAGAGACACCACCGTTTCTTTTTTTTTTTTTTATCTTTTATTAATTTTTTTATGCACAAATCAACCTTTTTCCCATAAACCTCCCCATTATGTGATGATTGATAGTTGATTCATAATTACAATCGTATCTCATATTTACAACATCAGCATTTTGGAAGTTATTTAACTAAGTCACACCTCAGGCTTTAAGGAAGAGGGTGGATATCAGTCTGTTCAGTTGAAAATATTCATACAACATGTTGAGCCAGTTTACATGACCATAATAATCCAATAACTGTTAGTAATAAGATAATGGTAATTATCAGATATGATGCATTTACATGCACTTCAGAAATAATTGAAAAACTGTGTTTCCTTGTTTCAGTCCATTACTGATTTCTTTCAGGGTTTGTACACATGTAGTGACGATAAAAGTCAAACTTCAGCTCACGTTTGGCTCAGTCTGTTCTGTTTTTTCTTTTTTTTAACACATGCACAGATGTAAAAGAATGAAAAAAGTCAGATTAACAGGTGTACATGCAGTATTTGAATTTGGGCCCAGTAGTTTTTGTTTTGGGGCTCTTTTTTTACTTATTTATTTATTTTTCTAAATTAGTCCAACTGCTTTTTGATACTGGTTTAACTCCATAAAGCAGTTCCACAGTCAAAACTGGGTAAAAACACAGTAAAAAAATAATAAAGGAAAATCACCACAACAGTGCAAACAGCCGTAAAAACAAAAAACAAGGAAAATAGTATAATAAAAATAAAATAATAATAAAAAAAAGTCCAAATCGTCTATTTTTTATAGTGTCTCACTCTGCTCTGTGTTTTACCCCCCATTCACAGGCGGGGGTGAACTGAGCATGCTCAGATGTTTATGGAAAGAACAAGGTCTATTCTGTCAACGCGATTTGAAATTTGTCCTATTGAGCAGCAGTTTATTTTTTATGAATATATAAAATAAATCATACATCACAACAATCACCGCAGACATGTCAGGGGTTAAAGGGTTAATTATCTCCACTTCGATCGTTGTCTACAAATCCGTGTCCATGTGTTTGTATCTGAACCCCATCAGTCCACACTTCCTCTTTAAGAAACAGGAAGGAACCCTAGATTTGAACAAAATTCCTCCAAATTAGAAAAACAGTGCCACTTTCTTTGACTTTATAAAAAGCACAGACACGATGAAAGTCTTGTTCTGTCGTCCTCTGTTCGTGACAGTTCTGTGAACACTGAAGATGGTGTCTATAAACAGACAGCTGGCTGCAGTGGCAGATTAGGAAATTTTACATGGGGTGGCAAAGGAGTGGCATGAGGTCTGGGCAGGGTGGCATGAGACGTCCTCAGTGCAGGTTATGAAAATCCCCTGTATCTAAACGCAGTCGACAAAAGATCCTTTGAAACACTTTAAAACTATTTATTGTATCATTATCCCTTCTAAGAAAACAAAGACAGTACTTGGGCTTAAATGAAACACGTTCTTCAAAATTAGTTCAGAAAAAGAACTTAAATTACTGTACAGGATGACATGAGCCATGTCCTTTAAAAGAGTTCAAGTATTAATGCACGTGTTGAACCGTGACCGTTCATCACCTTTAGCATACATTCAATTCATTATAAAGTTACTTTAACTTTAATTTTGTGTGGAAAACCTCCCACTTTGTAATTTTTTGTTTGGTAATATTTTTAAGTTATTTATATTGTTTACATTTACCATGGTACAGGTTAGGGCTGAACAATTAATTGCATTTGCGATAATATCACGATATGATAAAACGAGATTTTCTAGCCACAAAGGCTGTGATTTGACTGGTCACGTGACTTGCGAGTGTTGCCTCAGGTTCGACAGAAGCTGACGCTGCAGAAAGTTTAGTACCAAAGAGGCGCGGCGCGGCAGTTGTGTGGATTTATTTTGGCCATAAAACAGAAGATGCTGCCAATGTCAGGTATTGTGCAGAACTGACCTCGCTACTGTTGCTACCTTATGACGTAACACTGCGAACCTTTATCAACACTTAATAAAACACCTCAAAGCCATGTACGATAGTTGCGTGGATAAAACGCTAGTGACAAGTATTACTCTTTATGAACATAATTCGAAACGGCACGTGGAAATAGCTCAAGCAATAACAGAGTTCATAGCGAAAGATATGATGCCCATTAGTGACGAAGCCTGGGTTTATGGTGTTCATAAACTGTACAGAATGAACTCACACATACGTTTGAGCCAGTTCACCATACCTGAGCTTTATATTAAAAAAAAAATGCAGACAGAGAGTTGCACTTTTCCTGCACTGTAGTATGTGTGGTGTTACTGACTGGAGATCAGTAAGCTTTATATTTTATACATGTATATTTAATTAATTTATTTATTTATAGACTGTCTAGTTAAGTTCAGATAGTGTTTCAGAAGTGCAGTCCACATGTTTACAGATCGTGTTTCATGAAACATGAATAATTGGACGTGTTGAAGTGGTATAGCCACAGATTTGTTTGCCTTGTTATTGTATTTGAACTTTAGTTTGTGTGATTTATTACTGACTTAAGTACTTATGTTTACACCACACTTATTTGGCACAATTTTGTTAAGTTGTTGCGGTGAACACTTACAAGACTGCAAGTCAAAGTATTTAGTAAGTTTACAACTGTAATTAAATAAGATACATAAACTGTCTTACATATTAATTCATGCTTCATTTGCCTTTATCTTAACATAAGCCTAGCCTATAATAAAGAATTGTATAATAAATCTGTTATTGCTTATTATAGTACGGATTTATTTATTGCTTGCGTTTGTTGAAAAATACACGAGAAGATGACCTTGAAAAAATAATCGCATATTAAATCACAATTGCAATATTGAGGAAGAAAATCGCAATTAGATTATTTTCCAAAACCGTGCAGCCCTAGTACAGGTGACATTTTAGATTTTGGCCCTTGAGTTGTATTCAAAATAGAATGGACACAACAAAATAACAAACACTTGATTTTTTTTTTTTTCAAATTAGTCGTTTAGATTAGTCGACTAATCAAAAAAATAGTCAAAACATTAATCATTAGAAAATTAGTCATTAGTGGCAGCACTAGTTTAGAGTCAAATACAAAAAGATCGATCTGATCCAAGTAAACAATGAGTTCACTTGAGTTTAGGAAAGTGTGCGGTGTCTCCAGTGTTCCAAAGCAACAGTCCAGCGTGCAGGGGCTGAGTGAATGTGGTCTGGACTCTGTGGAGCAGAGTCATGGTGTCAGAGACGTTGTACAAGGACAGAATACCTGCAGTGTGATCCAGGTACACTCCGATTCTGGAGGAAACTGGACCTGGGACAGGAGACTGGCCCCAGTTGTACCGAAATACAGCAGTGTTTTTGTTACAGTGTAAAGCCCAAGATTTGTCATTGAATCCAAGCAGACATTCACCGAATATTCCTTTCCTCTTAATATTCTTATACGCGACTCCGACTCGAACGTCCATCCCAGTCCACTCCACCTCCCAGTAACATCGACCAGTCAGACTCTCTTTGCTCAGGACCTGACACCAGTTACTGAATCTGTCTGGATGATGAGGATATTTCTGTATTTGACTCATATGTGTTGCTCTTTTATTCTCCTCAGACAGTGACAGATGTTCATTCACTGTGTTTGGATCCAGTGTGATTTTACGTGGATATTGTAGGAATCCTGCTCTGGTCCGTGGTTCAGGTTGGAGTAAAACCTGTGGTTGAGTGATTCTCATTGAGATGTTGGTCCATCCCTCTGTCAGACTGTGCTGGAGTTTATCTCTGAACTTTGACGCAGCTGTCGTCACATCCTTAAAGTAGCTCAGAGGACGGATGTCGATGCCGGATGATTCTGGATCTTCTCTGAGTTTGGACACTGATGGATACTGGAGTAAAAACTGGTTGTGGTCGTGTGTGTGTGACAGTTTGTCCATCTCAGCGTCTTTCCTCCTCAGCTCAGTGATCTCCTGCTCCAGCTTCGACACCAGCTTTTTGACTCGACTCACTTCAGTTTCCTGCTGGGATCTGATCTGCTGCTTCACATCACGCCTTCTTTCCTTCATGAGTAGGATCAGCTCAGTCAGAATCTTGTGGCTCTTCTCCACTGCTTCATCAGCAGAGCGGCTGATAATCTCCGCCTCCTGTTGAAGCACCTTCACATCCTTCTCTTTGTCTTTGATTCTCTGCTGGATTTTCTGTCGACTCACCTCCAGCTCTGTCTGCTTCTCAGTCCTTTCAGCTGCAGCTGAGACTGTGTCGTGGCCTTTATGTTCATCCACAGAGCAGAGATAACAGATACACTGATGATCAGCGCGGCAGAACAACTTCATCACCTCACCATGACGAGAGCAGACGTTCTCCTGGAGCTTTTGGTACGGATCCACCAGCTTGTGTTTCTTTAACGGAGCCACATTATAATGATGTTGAAGGTGTTTGTCACAGTAAGAAACCAAACACACCAGACAGGACTTGACAGCTTTCAGTTTCCTCCCAGTGCACACGTCACAGGCCACATCTTCAGCTCCAGCGTAGCAGTGATCAACAGCAGCAGCTTCAAGTCCAGTCTTCTTCAGCTGTTCCACTAAAACGGCCAACATGGCGTTTTTGACCAGGACAGGCCTGGGTATGAAGATCTGTCTGCACTGAGGGCAGCTGTGGAAGTTCTTCCCATCCTCTTCGTCCCAGTGGTTTTTCATGCAGCTCATACAGTAGCTGTGTCCACAGGGAATAGTCACCGGATCCTTCAGTAGATCCAAACAGATCGAACAGGAAAGTTTTTCCTGATCCAACTCAACTGCTTTCTGCGCCATTTCTGCTTCGTGTCTCAGTGACTAGTTAAGTTTCACTTTGAGTGAAAGCAGTTTGAGCTCTGATCTGTTCAACATGTGCAGTGTTTCCCGTCTGCTGTGTGGATCCACATCATGTTGGCTCCGCCCACCTGAAAACTGTCAGATCTACAGGGGAGGAGTGGAGGTCATGTATGGACAGAGTGGAGCTGCTGTGTTTGTTTTGACACAGAGGAGAAACCAGCTTTTCTCAGCCAGAAGAACCAGTTCTGTCATAAACACAGTCAGGGCTCGACATGAACTGTTTAGCTCATCAGCTGCTGTGGGTCGTGGTTTTAAGATACTATCGCCTCATTATTTTCACCCAAGATTAAAGTGGGAAATTACAATTTAGATGATTCAAGTTGACAAAGGCCTGTTAAAATGTACTTGAACTACATTTATGAGCCTCGTAAATGTAAATCACCACTGTGCAAAAAAACTATATGGATCAATATTTAACTCTGACAAGGGTGTGTTTAAAGGTCTTTGTTCATGACAATATGCAGAATGTTCAGACGAAGGCATTAAAAGAGGAGCTGGCGGTGGAGGGAAGTAGGAAATTAACTGAAAACAAATCAGAAAAAACACTGCTTAAATACACCGCCTGGACAAAAATCAAGTCGCCACCACTAAGCAAATACTGTAGGTACGAGCCTCCTCTTGGATAATTACTGCATGGGCCATTATCTTTCAGATGGAAACAAGTTATTTAACCCCAAATGATGCAATGAGTAGCTTTTCATTTCATAAACAACCACGTTGAAAGACACATCCCATCATTGTGGAAAAGATGTTAATCTGTTTGAGAAGGGTCACATCATTGGCATCAAGCAAAGAAAACATCTAAGGAGATTGCAGAAACTACTAAAATTGGGTTAAGAACTGTCCAGTGCATTATTAAACATAACATTGCTGCGCACTTAAAATCCCCCTCGGCCAAATATAGTGTAAGACTCTGTTGAAAGTTCCTGCCCTATAATTTAGATTAGATTGTCTTTGTGTAAAACTGATTACATACATATTTATATTTGAAAGTACTAAGATATTATAATGACGCAAAGCCATTTGACCTTGAAAAAGTAGGTCAAGGTCACCTATTTTTAATATTCTTCTGCTCCATGCCAAGATGCATCCACAGTATAAATGTGGTGCTGATATGTCAATGCATTCTTCAGATAATGCCATTATGTTGTGGAATGGATGGATAAGACAACAAAACAATTACAATACCCCTCGGCCGAGGCATAAAAACTGGAAGGATAGTGGGGAACCGTCTTCTCTGATTAAGAAATGTGGTCGGGAAAAAAATCCGGATTGATTGTGATCAAACATGTGGCGTGATTTCCCAAAAATAATTTGCTCAGGTGCCTATTTTGTATATTTGCTCACAAGATGAGTAACACACTTAACAGCTGTATTTTTTCATTCCCATTGTGCACGACATCAGCATTTGGACTAATCCCTTAGTGTCCACATTGAGTTGAATCTCTTGTCGAGTCAGTCAGACTGGTAAGTGTAGCTGTGGTCAATAGCCGATATAAAGGCAGCAAAGAAAACAGCCAAATGTTTTTGCTGCTCAAAATGCCACGACTTAATGATCCAACAGAGAGAACGTTCCATTGGCCTGTTCCGAACAGGTCAGAGCCGTCTGCGCTGTCATGGCGGTCCAATCAGTGGTCTGAGTGATGGGATCCTCAGGACAGGATCATCAGACTTAGTTCCGTGCATCGTGGCTGCACTGCTTGTTTGGAACCAGAGGTGGACACAGCCCATACTTAATGAAGACACTTTCAGTTTCTGAGTACCTGTATTCAGTGACCGAATAAACCTGTTCAGTTGATCACAATTTATCCATAATTCATTCTGTAATGACCAATGCTTCCCTCTGTAATGTGAGGGTAACCCCAAACCAATGAATTTAATATATTTATAAATATACAGATTATTGTGACCCAGTGTGTTTTTAATGGAGCTAAGTATATATGTAGTAGAGGATTGGGTGGATTTCGGGGATATACCCTATCTGTCGACCCCCGACAGCGTAAGCCTGGTTATTAGTTTAGACTCAGTGACTTCAGTTGAATCTACATTAACATAACTGTTTCTTCTGATGACAACTGTGAGATAATCCAGCAGTGACGCCATTGAATCGTTCATCTGGAAATTGGACGAATAACTGAGGAAATCTGTCAGACGTGTGTTTATCTCAGAAACAGGTTGATTCTGATCCTTTGTAAAGTGTCCAAGCCAGATCAGGTTTCATGTTTGATGCTGGTTCTTCTCTCTAGAACCACATCCGTTCGCTTATAAAGACAAGTTGTGACACATTTGAGCTTTAATCTTAAAATCAGACGTTGCCGTTGATGACTGTTGTGACACGGTTCAGTCAGTTTCATGTACGTGTTTTCTTAGATTCACCTTTTACACAGATGTTAATGAAACTGGGCTGTTTGTTTAGATACCCCAGAGCCTTTACTTTACTGACATGAACATAGTGGTTCAACCTGATGCGAAGCTCATTTTGACCCCGGAGGTGTGGAACTGTCCCTAAACTGTCCCTAAATGAAGTTGGTATCTGCTCAAAACACCGACCTGTAGATACACTAATTGTGTATTTTACACATTTTTTCTATATTTTAGGGGACTTTCTGCATTTGTTAGTGTAAATTTTGTGGATTTTTGCATTTTTTGGGGGGATTTCAGTGTATGCTTTGCCTGTTTTGGCTTTTCTTTTGTATATTTTATTGCATTTTTGTGTATCTTTGTGCATGTTTGTGTATAATAACTATGAGGTGAGAAAAATGTCTTAAAAAGTCAGAAATTCCGCTTCATCAAACCTGCAGGTATACTGGTTGTGTATTTCGTATGTCTCAGTATATTTTAGTGTATTCTAGCATTTTTTTTTTAGATTATAGTGCATTTTAATGTATAGTTTAGTGTATTAGTCTATTCTTTTGTGCATTTTTTGTTCATGTTAACGTATAGTAACTATTAGGTCTGTTGGACTGTTATTAATGTGAATGGGAGATCTGAAACTTGACCGAAGAGGTTTTGAAAAGTCAGAAATTCAGCTTCATCTGACCTGCAGATGCACTGAATGTTTAATTAGTGTGTGTGTGTGTGTGTGTGTGTGGTATTTTTTGTTTTGTTTTAGCATATTTTTGTTAGATTTTTGGATATGCTTTTGTGCATTTTTTGTATATCTTGATTGATAATCCCTATGACAACTAGACTATTATTTATATAAATGGAAGGTCTGAAATTTAACTAAAGACGCAAAGAAAACTGTCTTAAAAAGTCAGAAATTCAGCTGCATCAAACCTACAGATAACCTGGTTTTGTAATTAATGTATTTTTGTGTGTTTTAAGGTATTTTTTGTGTATGTTTTGTGCTTTTTAGCATATTTTTTGTGTATTTTAATGTGTGTTTTGCATTTTTGCATTTGAGTGAATTTTAGTTTGTATATTTTTGTGTATTTTTGCATGTTGGTGCATAACTATGAGGCCCTTTAGACTGGTATTTATGTGAATGGAAGGTCTGAATTTGACCACATAGGCAGAAAAAACTGTTTTAAATATGGTTTCATTAAACCTGCAGATATGCTGGTATATTGTTTCTGTGATATTCAACGTGGCATTTGCCGTCAGTATCAGATTATTTTATGTTAAGTTCTGTTTTTTTGTTTGTTTGTTTTTTTTTCTGTTTACAGATGCTTTTCTTGTCATTTTAATGTTTATTGGATCATCTTAATCATTTTAGATGTGCTGATGTTCTAATGATAACTCTGACATTTTCTGTCATCCAGGTTTGAGAAGGAGTCAGGACAAACACTGGATCAGTCGACTGCGACAGCGATGCCTTCAAACAAATACTCTGCAGCTCTGATGGACGAGAGCAACGACATGACGGCCACGGTGAGTCGCCTCGGACACATTCCCGACCTCCTCAACCTTAATGATCATATGGGCAGCTCCTCCAAATTTATTTTAGTCTTAATCTCTCCATTCAAACACAATAAAAAGTAGCAGATTAATCACAGGGTTGCTGTGGATTAATTTTGATTTATCATGATTGTCATTCATTTTAATCTGTATTAATCATGTGTCATTTTGCATGAGCAATGAGCATGAGGGAATATATTTGCACGTAACAGGTTTATTAAACACCTTCAGCAGTTTCAACTAAACAACTGGAAACAAAACAACTGTGAACAACTGTTCCGTCTTGGTTTTGTTTGTAATCATATTTCCATCCAGAGACCAATGTGCTGTTTATGCTTTTCCATCTTTATGGGTTGGTTCTGCTGCCTGTTACTACCGGATCAACTGACCATATGTTCATGTGCGTTAACGTTAACTCTGCTTGGACAAACTGTGTATATATATACACACACACACACACACACACACACA
>JAPQRP010000028.1:7384906-7418722 GCA_037367295.1 Apogon hyalosoma
TCTCATTCTATCATACCACCTATTGTTCTATTTCTATCATTCTGTCATTCCATCTATGGTTCTATCATTCTATTTCTATCATTCCATCGTTCCATCTATGGTTCTATTGTTCTGTTTCTCTCATTCTATCATACCACCTATTGTTCTATTTCTATCATTCTGTCATTCCATCTATGGTTCTATCATTCTATTTCTGTCATTCCATCGTTCATCTGTGGTTCTGTTGTTCTATTTCTATCATTCTGTCATTCCATCTATGGTTCTATCGTTCTATCATTCCATCTATGGTTCTGTTGTTCTATTTCTATCATTCTGTCATTCCATCTATGGTTCTATCGTTCTATCATTCCATCTATGGTTGTGTTTGTATTGTTCTGTCATTCCATCTGTGGCTCTATCATTCCATCTATGGTTCTATGGTTTTATCGTTCCACCTATGGTTCTGTCGTTCCATCTATGGTTCTATCGTTCCACCTATGGTTCTATCATATCAGGATGGTGCTGAACCACAGATCGTCCACGTACAAAGACGATACATGATTCTTTCTGTATGTTTTTACATTTTTGCTGATGTTCTGAGGATCCGTTGACCTTCTGTCTCGATGGTTACGTTTCCCCCTGACGTTCTGTGACGTTCTCTTTCCGGTTCCGGTCCAGGACCATAAGGGCTTCGGCATCGGGGAGCTGGTCTGGGGGAAGATTAAGGGGTTCTCGTGGTGGCCGGGCATCGTGGTGACGTGGAGGGTCACCGGGAAACGACCGGCCAATCACGGCATGAGGTGGCTGCAGTGGTTCGGAGACGGCAAGTTCTCCGAGGTAGGAACAGTACTAGTACACACAAAGTACACACCGAGTACTGCAGTAAGAGTACACGACCTGCATCTGAAACCTACAGGTACTAGTGTGTCCGGTTTCACTGTTTTTACATTATGAACATTATTGATAGTATGTATATTTTAGAAGGAAACAGGTCAGTCTGGGCTTTAATCTATAGAATTTACATTATTTATTCTTTGTTTTTTTTCCTAACCATAACCGCAGGATCTGAGCGTTTTCAACTAAATACACCACTTGGATCTCAAAGAAGTTCCATAAACGTACCAAACTTTTTTTACTAAACTTGCCACTTTTTTCACCCGAATTTCCTGATTAAATTCTCAAAACAGTTACGTTTTTTTTTCTCATAGAATTGCAACTTTCATCTCGGATATTCAAAGTTTTTTCTTACAAGTTCCCGACAATAATTTCTACGTTTTTTCTTATAAATTGATCAAGGTCTTTTTAATTTTCAATTTTCAAATGCATAAGAAACATACAGCTTGAACATGAAGCGATTGTATCCGGTTCCTCTCCACCTGTCCTCCCACCCCACGCCAAGTACTGGGGTGGAGACTTTTTTTTTTTTTCTCTAAATCATAGATTCAACACTGTAATATCAGAGTTAATTTCAGTTCTTTTCTGATCAATTTGAGAGGTTTTTTTTTCTTTTCAACTAAATGTATCAGTTGGTTCTCAATTTCTTGTTAATTTTGGACAATAATCTCAGACATTTTTTTTTCTTCATGAATTTAGTTTAATCTCAGTGAATGTCTGATTTTATTTATTTATTTATTTTTAGATATTTCAGTTTTTCCAAGTAAATGTACCACTCACCACTGTACGCTCAGAGGTGATTTTTTTTCTTGCAAATTTCTGACAATGATCTCAGAGAATATTTAATTTTTTCCTCTAATTTTGCATCTTTTTTTTTTTCATCTGAATTTACTGCTTAAATCTCAGAACGCCTCAGTTTGTCTCATGAATTTACAACTTTCATCTTTGAAAGTCAAAGTTTTTTTCTTACAAGTTCCTGACAATAATTTCAAGATTTTTTCTTAGAATTTGAGACTTTTTTCTTTTAATCATAGATTCACCACTGTAATATCAGAGTTGGTCTTCAGAGAATATTTCAGTTATTTCAATTTGAGAGTTGTTTTTTTTTTTTTAATTTTCAACTAAATTTACCACTTCGTTTTCAGTTTCTTTTGTTAATTTCTGTCAATAATCTCAGACGATGTTTGACGATTTTTTTCTCTCATAAATTTAGTTTAATCTCAGTGAAAGTCTCCTTTATTTCGGATAATATTTTTTACCTGTTTTTATCTTGTCAATTTCAGAGTTTTTTCAAGTAAATGTACCACTTACCACCATACTCTCAGAGAAGATTTTTTTTCTTGCAAATTTCTGACTAATTTTTAATTTTTTTCTTCTAAATTTGCAGATCACCATTTTTTGTCTCATTAATTTATTTTAACATCAGACAATGTTTTTCTTGTAACTATTTTTCTCCTAAATGAACATTTAATTCACAGATAACATTTGAGTTTTCTTCTGATTTGTAAAAACCAAATTTTTCTGTAACATGATTCAACTAAACATTGTTTTTGGAGGATGTGAAGGATACGAACCATCAGTCTGAGGTAAAAGTTCAGTGTTTCCCAGAGTTTGAAACTGTTCTTCTTCTCCTTCTTCTTCTTCTTCCTCTGGTCCAGGTTTCAGCGGATAAACTCGACTCCATCACAGCATTTCCAAAGTTCTTCAGTCAGGCGTCGTATACGAAGCTTGCGTCGTATCGTAGAGCCATCTTTCAGGCTTTGGAGGTAAGAGTCGACAACGGCTTCGTTGACACAATTTTATCTTATCACCTTTTTCTGTTGCTGTCGTAGGAGTTTTTTTTTCTTCGTAGTGACTCATTTGTTTTCGTAGCAGTTTGTTTCTCTTTGTAGAAGTAAATTTTTCTTGGTAATAGTACATTTTTCTTCGTAATTGTTTTTACCCCTTAGCCGAGGGGTAATCGTTTTGTTGCCTGTCTGTGCATCTGTCCGTCTGTCCATTCAACGACAAAATCATATTATCTGAAGAATGCATTGTGATATCTGCACCTAACAGAATCTTACGCTATATTTGGCCGAGGGGTATTAAAAGTGCGCTGCACGTCATGTTTTATTTTGTTGTTCATTTTTCTTTGTAGTATTTTCTGTCACTTCATAGTAATTAGTTTCTCTTCGGAGTGTTTCATTTTTCATTCATAGTAGTTCATTTTTTTCATAGTAGTTCATTTTTTTCGCGGTAGTTCTTTTTTCTTTGCAGTAGTTCATTTTTTTTTACCCCTCAACTGAGGCTTATTGTAATGATTTTGTCGTCTGTCCGTCTGTGTCTGTCCATTCATCGACATAATCATATTATCTGAAGAACACTAGTCGCTTTTCCATTGGACATCTGCGCAAAACTTTACCGACATTTACTAAATGTCAAAAAAACAGAAGCGCGTAATGTCGGTTTTTCCATTAACTCACACATGCAATGACTTGTTTATTTATTATCACGAGATGACACGAGAAGTCATTCCATAAACACGGCGCTGAAGGTAAATATGGTGTTCATTTACAGATATATTCATTATTATTCTATGTTACCCCTCTATTCCGTACTAAATTAAAAAAGGATTCTGTTTCCTGGTGTGTCCACACAGACTGCATCATATTTCTTTTAAAGCTCTTCTTCTTCTCGTGTTGTAACGTGTGTTTTTTTAATTCACCTGTCTCTAGTTGTGAGAAAAGGCTCTTTCCATTGCAGTTTTGTGTGATACACCATTTGCGCTACACCCCAAAAACCACCTCTTGCCAGCGCAAAAACTTTTAATCAAAAAACAAGAGTTTTGGCAAAATTGACGTTTTTGCATTAGGTAAATTTTTATGTGCAAGTTATATTTGCGCAATTTGAGGGTCAGTGGAAAAGTGACTATTGACATATTGGCACCAGATGTATACTGTGGATGCATCTTGGCATGGAGCAGAAGAATATTGGAAATACAAATATTTTTCAGTTTACAAGGTTGTTTAAGGAGAGAATAAAGAAGTTTTATATTATTTTCATTGACTGTCATGTAAACTGTTTACTTTTATAACTGTAACGGCACCTTATCTGATGTAAGCAGATGTTTTAAAAAGGGGGCAGGTGTTATAAGTTTTCTTCATCCTGCTCCTTTCCAGTAATTTAGACTGGAATGAATAAATAAATGAAATGTAATAGGTGACCTTGATCTACTTTTTTAGGTCAAACAGCCTTCTGCAGTTATAATATCTGAGTACTTTCAAATATAAATATGTTTGTAATAAGTTTTACACAAAGACAATCTAATCTAAATTATAGGGCTGTAACTTTCAACACAATCTTACACTATATTTAGCCGAGGGGGATTAAAATTGCGCAGCACGTTATGTTCATGTCTGTCGCCATCATCGTATTAAAACGTCTGTTGGTGTTCCTCTTCCTTTCACAGTAAAGGCCCTAAACATGAACAGTAATGACTGTATTTACAACCCTAAGGGTTCTGTAAGATCACAAACACAGTGAAATGTATGTGTGTGTGTTCAGAGACACACACTGATAAAACCTGGAGTCAACGGGAGTTCACGGTTACACAACAGTTCACCTGTCGCCAAGTAAAACAAACCCTGTCTGGTAAAAGGATTCCACAACGGCGTCCATGTCAGCGATGTCAGAAACACGACGAGACGAAGAAAAATATCATCAACATGTCAACGACACGCGATCAGTTAAAAAAACATCTGCTGTCTCTTCGTAGTGCTTCTTATTTCCTGGTACTAACTCGCGTCTCCGTCTTCCGTCCCAGATGGCATCCGTCCGGGCTGAGAAGACGTTTCCTCCGTGCGAGTCCGATCACCATGACGACCAGGTGAAGCCGATGCTGGACTGGGCCAACGGCGGCTTCCTGCCCAAAGGCGAGGAAGGACTCAAACCTTCACGCAGCGCCGGTGAGCAAGGCAGCGCCACAACCGGACCCACCCCCAGGTTCAGCTCTGATCCCTGATTGGTGTATTTGTCCACAGACAGTAACCCCCTGGACCACCAGCTCCTGGACGTGTCCCTCCCAGAGTTCATCCCCAGCGCCAAGAGACCCCGAGTCAGTCAGTGTAAGAACAAGATGGGCCCCGAGGAGTCCTACAGCCGAGGTAGGACCCACAAAAGTACACACAAATAACACAAAACACACAAAAATACACAAAAACTCACAAAAATAACACAAAAAACACACAAAAATAACAAAAAACACTCAAAAGTACACACAAATAACACAAAACACACAAAAATACGCACAAATAACACAAAACACACAAATAGCACACAAAAATAGATGCAAATAACACAAAAATACACAAATAACACAAAACACACAAAAATACACAAAAACACATAAAACTGCACACAAATAACACAAAACACACAAATAGCACACAAAAATACATGCAAATAACACAAAAATACAAATAACACACAAAAATACATACAAATAACACAAAACACACAAAAATACACAAAAAACACACAAGAGTACACACAAATAACACAAAATGCACAAAACACACAAAAATACACACAAGTAACACAAAACACACAAATAAGACAAAAACACTCAAACCCGGCTCATACAGAACCACTAACAGGAGCGTCATACAACACGTTTGTATCCAAACACAAATCCTTTCTTCTCAGTCTTGGGTGAACGGCGCCTCCTCCAGGCTGGGAGGACCAACTGCAGACGCAGCCGAATCACTTTTAATCTCATTTTCATCTTTTATTTCATTTCAAATACTTCAACTGTCTGGTTTCTCCAACTTTCGTTGAGGCCCAAATATCAGCCTTTAACTCTGGTTTTCATTGGTTCGTCGTGTTTCTCGTGTTTCAGAACAAATGGTGAATGAAGTCCTGAAGAACAAACGAAGTATAGAAGGTACAGAACAGTTTTTTTTTTTCTCCTCCGTCCGCAGTGAACGTGTCGGTATGGAAGCGCTGACTGATGACTCCGGTGTTTTTTCCACAGAGTTCTGTTTGTCTTGTGGAAAAACCAGGGTGGCGACGTTCCACCCGCTGTTTGAAGGAGGCCTCTGCCAAACATGCAAGGTACCACAAAAGAACACAAGGACACACACAAACAGGGGATTATGGGTATGAACAGCAGATTATAATCAATATAAAGAGTGATGTTTGGTTATTTCCTGTTTATTCAGTCCAAACGTAGACATTATATGAAGCAGCGTGTCGTTACGTAACATCAGATGGACAAAAGTATTGGGACAGAGCTTGTATTTATCAACTGTGGAATATCATCTTCAATTCTGATGGACTTTAGGGTTTTCCAACGGTTTAAAGGTTCCAGAAAAATGTTGTATCTGTATTTTTTCCAGTGTTCAGGGTGATTTTTGAGTCTGGTTATCACTTGAGTTCTGCAGTTCTAAATGCGTGGGGGGTTTTTTGTTTTTGTTTTCAGGACGTCTACCTGGAGATGTCGTACATGTACGACGACGATGGGTATCAGTCGTACTGCACCGTCTGCTGTGGAGGACGGGAGGTTCTACTCTGTGGAAACGTCAACTGCTGCAGGTCCGAAAAAAAAAAAAAAAGAAAGAAAATCAAAACAATAGACACTTTTCCACCAGAGGAACTTTAAAAAACCTGTGTGTTTCCACTTAAATTTACCTGTAAAAAAGTTTCCCTTCAATCCCAAACTTTCCCTGATTAAAGTTCCTTCAGGGGGCGGGGCTTTTCAGATTCCTGGAGTTCTTGGGGGCGGGGCTGTGTGTTGAAGAACTCTGATTGGTGGAACACACTGTCAGCGTTCCGCACTTCTGTTCACCTTCCGTGTTTAACCCCGTGGCGTTTGTGAACTGGTTTATTCTGTTTCTACATTTACTTGGTTTGTGTTTTGACTGAATGTTTTCAAAGTGGACGACGACCTCGACCAGGATCCTCTGAGTGAATTTGTCATTTCATTTTTGTTCCTTTTGTTGATTGTTTTGTTCATTTTTGTTCCTTTTGTTGATTGTTTTGTTCATTTTTGTTCCTTTTGTTGATTGTTTTGTTCATTTTTGTTCTTTTTGTTGATGGTTTAGTTCATTTTTGCTCTTTTTGTAGATTATTTTGTTAATTTTGTTGATTGTTTTGTTCTTTATATTAATTTCTTTTCATTTTTGTGTTCATTTTGTTGATTGTTTTGTTTGTTTTTCTTCATTTTGTTAATTTCTTTCAATTTTTGTTTATTGTCTTGATTATTTTTGTTCATTTTGTATTCGGTAAATACCCTCAAAACAGCCTGGACCTCGTCCACTGTATTTACAGAATAGACTCAAAAAGAAAGTCACAGTGCTTTGACTCATCTTCTGTCCACTAAATCCTCTCCATCTATCTGTCCTCTTTGTCCATCTATCTTCTCTGTCCATCTGTCCTCTCCATCCAGGTGCTTCTGCGTGGACTGCCTGGACATCCTGGTGGACCCGGGGGCGTCCAACAGCGCCCGTCACCTGGACCCGTGGCGCTGCTACATGTGTCAGCCGCTGCTGCCGTACGGCGTCCTCAAACGCCGCCATGACTGGAGCCTCAAACTGCAGCAGTTCTTCGCCAACGACAACGGACAGGAGTTTGTAAGACGGAGACGCATTAGAAACACTCAAGTCTGCTTTTAGTTTAGTTTTATTTAGATGAATCGATCATGTTTTAGTTGGCACCCCTGCATTAAATGTATTGACTTTTTTTGATTATGAACCAAAAGTAGATGTCAAATGTCAAGCTTCACCTCCTCCTCCTCCTCCTCCAGGAACAACCAAAGATTTACCCAGCGGTCCCTGCAGAGCAGAGGCGGCCAATCAGAGTGCTGTCACTGTTCGACGGCATCGCCACCGGTGAGTTGACCCGCTGTCCTGACGTTTGTCCTGATGTCAAACAGATCGATGTTAAAACGCCATTTCCCCTCAGGTTACCTCGTCCTCCGTGACCTCGGCTTCAAGGTGGATCAATACGTGGCATCAGAGGTGTGCGAGGACTCCATCTCAGTAGGCGTGGTCAGACACGAAGGAAAGATCCAATACGTCCACGACGTCCGCGACATCACCAAGAAGAACGTAAGCACACGTAACGTTCGCTAATGACAAGAAGGTTTTATCATATATGGACAAAAGTATGCGGACACATTTCTTTTCTAACAAAACAATAATAACAAATGTCAGAATATTGTTTTGCTAGTATGTGACCCGTGGGGAACACCTACTGTTAGGACTGTTCTAACAGTAGCTGGTGCTGTTGTGTGTGTAGTACCTCTGTTCTAACAGTAGCTGGTGCTGTTGTGTGTGTAGTACCTCTGTTCTAACAGTAGCTGGTGCTGTTGTGTCTCAGATCCAGGAGTGGGGTCCGTTTGACTTGGTCATCGGAGGAAGTCCATGCAATGACCTGTCCATCGTTAACCCTGCCCGCAAAGGCCTCTACGGTACCATGTGACCACAAGACGTTCATGGTCCACGGCGTCAGTGTGGTGTTTGTCCTGTTTGTGGTGTGGTTGTGTTGTTTTGTCATTGTGTCGGGTTGTGCTGTGTTTGTGCTTCTAGTAGTAACTTGCGTTGTATTTGAGTTGTGTTTTGTGTTATTTTGTCATTGTTTTGCGTTTTATATTGTGGTGTTTGTGTTGTTTTGTGCTGCTTTTTGTGTTGTTTTTGTGGCATTTGTTGTATTTTGTGTTGTTTTGTGATGTTTTTTGTTGTGTTTGTGTTGCTTCATATTGTTCTGTGTTTTGTGTGTTGTTTTGTGCGACTCTGACGGGGTGTGTGTCTGCAGAAGGCACAGGGAGGCTGTTCTTCGAGTTCTACCGTCTGCTGAGTGAAGCCAAACCCAAAGACGGAGAGAACCGACCGTTCTTCTGGATGTTCGAGAACGTGGTGGCGATGGGCGTCAACGACAAGAGGGACATCTCCCGCTTCCTGGAGGTAACAACGACACAACCACACACAAATATACACAAATATACACAACCACAGGCAACCATAGGCCCTTCCATCTGTAAATATAGAACACCAGGACATGTGGGTCAGAAAACCAACTTGACCAGATGATGCAGATTAAACGGACGACTTCAGGATCGTTTTGTAAACATAAAGTAAAAACTGCGCCACATAAATGCAGATTGAGTGTGTGTTTGTCGTCATGTGTTTGGTGTCTTCTCAGTGCAACCCGGTGATGATCGACGCCATCGAAGTTTCAGCTGCTCATCGCGCTCGATACTTCTGGGGAAACCTGCCCGGAATGAACAGGTACCACCGACCCAGACCGATCCGCATCCCGTTGGCTCCGGTTTTCACGGACCTGACGCTGGTGTGATGTTGGGGTGTTTGTGTGTTGTTGTGTTGTTTGTGTAGTTGTGTTGTTTGTGTGTTGTTGTGTTGTTTGTGTAGTTGTGTTGTTTGTGTGTTGTTGTGTTGTTTGTGTAGTTGTGTTGTTTGTGTGTTGTGTTGTTTGTGTAGTTGTGTTGTTTGTGTAGTTGTGTTGTTTGTGTGTTGTTGTGTTGTTTGTGTGTTGTTGTCTCGGTCCTGATCCTGTTGTGTTGTGGTGCTTTCAGACCTCTTTGCGCCTCGGGGATGGACAAACTGGAGCTTCAGGACTGTCTGGAACATGGCAGAGTGGCTAAGGTTCCACATGTTCTCCGACGTTCTCCTATTTCTGAGGTTTGAACGTGTCGCGTTGGTTTGATGACGTTTTTTCTCTGTTTGTAGTTTGGAAAAGTGCGAACCATCACCACTCGATCCAACTCCATCAAACAGGGCAAAGACCAGCACTTCCCCGTCCTGATGAACGGGAAGGAGGACATCTTGTGGTGCACCGAGCTGGAGAGGTGGCCATCTAACCTAACCTAGTCTAACCTAACCTAGTCTAATTTAACCTAACCTAGTCTAATCTAACCTAGTCTAACCTAACCTAGTCTAATCTAACCTAGTCTAATTTAACCTAACCTAGTCTAATCTAACCTAACCTAGTCTAACCTAACCTAGTCTAGTCTAATCTAACCTAGTCTAATCTAACCTAGTCTAATTTAACCTAACCTAGTCTAACCTAACCTAGTCTAATCTAACCTAGTCTAATCTAAACTAATCTAATCTAACACAGTACAATCTAATTTATTTATTTTAGTTACTTTTGTTTGTATTTTTTATTGTAGGTTTTATATGATGCAGATTGGATGATACTTTTAATTATGTCGTATTTGTTTTGATCACAATAAAGAATAAATATTCTAATCTAATCTAGACTAATCAGATCTAGACTAATCTAATCTAGACTAATCTAATCTAATTTAGACTAATCTAATCTAGTCTGATCTAATCTAATCTAGACTAATCTAATCTAGTCTGATCTAATCTAGATTAATCTAATCTAGTCTGATCTAATCTAATCTAATCTAGTCTGATCTAATCTAATCAGATCTAGACTAATCTAATCGTCAACAGTTTAAACCCCAGACTCCCTGTGTCTTTTATCGTAGCTGCCTTGTCTTTTCAGTCCAGATGTTCATCGTCCGTTGTGGTTTTCCGTCCTCCAGGATCTTCGGTTTCCCGGTCCATTACACCGACGTGTCCAACATGGGTCGCGGCGCTCGGCAGAAGCTTCTGGGTCGGTCCTGGAGCGTCCCGGTCATCAGGCACCTGTTCGCGCCGCTCAAGGACTACTACGCCTGCGAATAGACGCCTGCGCCGCCGAAACTGGACGGACGGCGGCCGATCTCCACAACGACACCGGGACTCAGCAGATTGAAGACGGACCTCGTCAAAGTGAAAGACGTAACACACACTGACAGACGCCAAACACACGTTTAACTCCACCCACCACGTCAGACACCGTCATGAATCCATATGGAGGTTGGCGTCCCCTGGAAAAAGAACCCAGTGATTTTACTTTTTTTTTTTTACCTGAAAATGTTCCAGATACCAAATGAAAACTGAAAACTCCAGAGGTTAACGCCGACCTTTTCAGACCTTCTGCTGAAATTAGAACCAACATTAGAACTGAGCTCCAAACGTCTCAAACGACAGCTGTTCATCGGGATTTCCATGTTTTAACGGAACTCGAAATAGCAGAGTTTAGACGCGACAAATGGAAAATAACCCAAAGGCAGGATTTCAGAGTTTTATTTCATCAGTTCACGTTCAGAAACCTTATGTTTGCTGCAAAAACCTGCTGTTGTCATTTTTGTTTTTGTTTTGAGACGATTTAACGAGAAAAAACAGCTTCATTGAAAGAGAAAACCAGTGAATTTTCTAGAGATGTTTGTGTAGATGTTAGAAATAGTGTGACTTGTACTTTATTATAATCTCCCTCAAAGATACAATTACTTGAAACGAGCCGATGTAAAAACAGAGATTGTTTTTTTCTTAACCGTCACAGAGTTAAAATAACAACATCTATCCTACTGTAAACGTGGAATTAAAAAAAATGATAAAAGAGTTTACTGTAAACGGAGGATTCCAGTGTTTTCACATGAGGACGATCATTGTAACTGGAAAAAAATACATCTGCATTATGAAAAATTCAAAAAAATGTTGCTTTGTTTTACATGAAAACATGTAACAGTTAAAATTCTTCATGAACAAACTCAACAAACTGTAAAACATTTCTCAGTTAATCAGATGATTTGACACAATGTTTTTATGTGTAAAAAAAAAAAAAACAGACAAAATGTAACAAAACGTTACATTGTTAGTAACAACTTGTCAAAATATTGCAGAATTTTACCACAATTTTAAAAATATCAACAAACTTAACACAACGTAACAGGTTTTTCACATTTGTTGTATAAAAACTTGACAAAATGTAACAAAACTTTATTTTTTTGGTGGAGACGAAAAACACTTAAAAAAAAAACACAAGCCAAACAATTTACGACAACACGTAACTTCATAACATAAAAACTGGACCAAATGTAATAGAATTTCACTGTTTAATGTAAAAAAGACAATGATACAAACAACTTTGTTTTGTAAAAATTCTAATGTAAAATGTTACAATTTTTGTTAAACCACATTAAAAATGTTACCAAATTTCACTGCGTTACGTTAAAAGAAAAATTTCACAACTAAAAACTTTTGTGGAGACAAAATCTAAAAATACTGGGATTTTTTTCATCTTCATGTAAAAAAATTAAAACTAGACAAAATATGACAAAACTTGTGTTAAAAAAAAAAAAAAAAAACACAAGTTATTATAGAATTTCACCACTTACAAAAAAAAAAGTGGTAGAAAAAATGTGACTGACTGTGTTTAGTAAAAACTCAGATGTAAAATGTAACAAAAGTGCATTTAACATGCAAAACAATTTGGTAAAACGTCATTTTACCGCGTATGTATGTAAGTAAAAACAACCGAGTTTCACGACTTTGTGTAAAAAAATGCACAAATTATGACATAAAAACTTTGTGTTGACGTAAAAGCTCTAAATGTATCAGGTTTTCCCTTTTATTATGTAAAAAGCTGATGTTTTTATTCCAAACTGACGGCGCTTGTAACAAAATAAGAAATGTGCACTTTTTATGACGACAAACAAATACGATCAGTATTTTATAACTTCCTACAGAGTTTAATGTTTTCTAAAGTGCGACCACGTGTAGGAACTGAACGTAAATGATTCCATATCATTGACTAATTTAATACGTATTTCACTGTTTGTTCAGTGACATTTTGTTGGTTTTTCCATCATTTATCGTCTTCACGTGAAAACGCTGTTTCCTTCGATCCTGTTGTAAATCTTAAAAATGGTGGAAAACACTGGTGAACGCAACATTTTTATAAAAACAAGCACTGAATGCTTTTAGTTTGAGATGTTTGACTGTGTTCTGCCTTTGACCAGGTTTAGGTGTTTTTAACGATAATGAAGGTTGTGTTTTAAGACTAAAACCGTGTGAATTGGATTTTCTAAAGTGAAAGTCGATCTGTGTTTTAGCTCCAGGTATTTGATTCTGCTGATCGTCTACTAGAGAAACCAAACGGTTGTTTCGTAACTGGACGGGCTTTTCTTGAACGGACATTACCTCAGACTGAACGACCCTCGCGAATTTGTATCACTGGAACTTTCCACCGTTGGTTTTCGTACTGTAACTTTACAAAGGTTTACAAATGTCTTAAGTCTTCTGCTTCCACCGAGTTTTACATGATTTTTTTTTTAACGGAAAAAGCACAAAACATTGTAAAACTTCTTCTCTGGCTCAAACGTACGACGGCGTATTAGGGCCACGTAAGAAAATAAAAACACTTCGCACTATGAGGATGACGTCGTAAAATATTGAGATAAAACCTGTAATTTTACTATAATAAAGTCAAATACGGAAAGAGTCGTAATGTTACAAGAATAAAGTTGTAATATTTTGACAATAAAGCCATAATATTATAAGAAGTAAGTCGCAGTTAAAAAAAAAACCTCGTAACTTAACCAAAATAATGTCGTACTTTTATGAAACTAAAGTCGTAATATGTTGAAAATAAATTTACAAAAGTGTGATTAAGTCATAATTTATAAATTGTCAGCCTTAATCCTTGTTGATGACAGAGTTTTCAGTTCCAGCAAACGTAAAGGAACAACTTTCCCTTCTGTCGGAGCGGACGACTAATGCTAATGTGTTGATGGTGGGCGGGGCTAATAGGCTCTGTATTTGGCCTTTGTGAGTGAATCCCAAATAAAAGTAGAACCTCACAGAATGTTCCCAGTTCTCCATTATGTGACGAGTGGGTACGACTTGATTCTGTAAATTACGATATTATTGGAACTTGTTTTTAAATTACGACGTTATTCTTGTGATGTTATTGCTTTATTCGCCAAATAAGACGACTTTAATCTCATAAAAGTATGACATTATTTTTGTTACATTATGAGGGTTTTTTTTTAAACTACAACTTTATTTTTATAATATTACAGCTTTATTGTGGTAAAATTATGGCTCTTTTTGTATTCGACTTTATTCTCATAAAATTATTTATTTTGATATTTTGTGGCTTTATTCTCGTTCGTAGGGACGGTGTTTTTATTTTCGTACGTGGCCCTAATACACTGTCGTACAAACGGCACCAACGAGGAACCTTTTTTTTTTGTTTTGTTTTGTTTTTTTTAGCTTTTACGTCAGATTCTAAAAACCAAAAAAGTGATTGTTTACATGCTTCATTAATCTGCTTTTATTTTGAAAACACTGACAGTATAAATATATTAACACAGTATAACAGATGTGTAATATTCTAGTTTATAGAACATATTAATCAATAGCATTTTTATCTTCTGTCGTTTAGATTAAACCCGTTTGTGTGTATTTGTACGACTTTTTTTAAAAAAAAACCAACTTTTTTTGTGCTTTATCTTGTATCAGAATCACGTCAACTTTCATCTTGTGTTTTTGGTGCAAAAACTTCCAAAAGTGCTATTTTTATACCATTTGATTTGTTAGAGGAAAAACATTGTTGTATTTTTATGTTTTTGTACTTCTTGTAGCAGACTATATATAATTTTTACTCAATAAAAAGCAGCGTGGCTGTAAAAAACTGACAATATGTCCTGTGGTCAGTACTCATGTTCTTTTGATTTTATTTATTTTTATACATTTTAATGATTTATTGATGGAAATGAAGAATATAACATACAATATTTACACATGTGGTCGTCCACACTTCAACTGTCGATTTATAACTCCATAAAAAGAGGAAAAAAAGAAACAAAACAGAATAAAAGAATCCCAATCTGACTTTATTGTCATTAAATAGTTGTGTGCAGTGAAATTATGATGAATAATAACAGGAATAAATGCACAGATATTAACATTTATAGTATAAAATTGTGCTTTTTACTCCAGATTGTTGTGCTGTAAATGTGATATTGGAGGAAAAGTAATGATGATGAACACAAATATTACAAAAAAAAAGAAAAAATTAGTAATAATGACAATAAAATGCAAGTAAGATAAAGTGCCCCCCCCCCACCCCAATCGTCAGAAAGGACTTGAAAAATGGAATCAAGTCTGTTAAAAGTAAAGAAGAAAAAGGCTTTAAATTGTATTTGTGTTCAATAAATCAACAAATAACAGGTTCAGTTTAAACCAAATGAAACCATAACATTAACAAACAAGGAAAAGGTGTGAAAATATGAATTATTGTAAACCAAAGTAAAGAAAAAGATACTAAAACCTGCTCCTTTTAAAGGGTTAAAATACTTCCAGTTTTATTTAACCCTTTCATGCATGAATTATGAAAAAAAAAGTATCTAGATGTTTTTGTTTTTTTTAGATTGATTTTATTTCTCAAAATTTGACTAAAGTTGAAAAGCATTTTGAATTTTTTTTAAATATGTTTTTATTAAGTAGATATTTAAACCTCCTGAGACTCAGGAAAGGATGCGTTTGGGCTTTTTTCATTCAATAATTGCCCATATTGGAAACATGATGCAACAGCTTTTTCACATGCATTTTTAAAAAGTTTTAATAGAATGTCAGAGAAAAGGTGGGATCAGATAAGTTCTACTTCCTCCCACTCCTTTTTGAATCTGCCAATGAAGTCATACTGTGTTTTTCTTTTTTTTTTTTTTGTTATTAAACTTTTTATTAGAATAAAATTGGGTTATATATGTTGCTCTTCAATAAGTGACAGCAAATTATTACAAAGTGGAAAATGAAAAGAAAGTGGATTGAGTTAAAATAAATGACTTTTTTTTAAGAAAGGAAAATTTCACATATATATATTCATACATACATACATACCCATGCACATACATATACATGCATTTACATACATGCACATAAACACATTTCTATGCTTATATGTACATATACACCCACATACATCAATACAAAAAGGCCCACATTTTCTCCCATCATGGTATTTCTAATACAGTGTCTGAACTAGTACACAACTTAAGATTGATAAAAAAAAAAAAAAGGTGTTATGTACGTTTATATCAGCAAATAAATATAGACACTAACTGCTGTATAACTAGTCAGTTTGTCTGCCCCGATGCACCTTTTCCATTCATACCTTCTCCTTCGAACAGCGTCTTGGTGTGATAATATCCACAATGGTAAGATTAATGACACCAATAATAACTGTAAATTAAATAAGGACAGAAAACTGCATACATGCATATCCCCATACTTTGCTTTCATGTATATGTACAGGTTTTTGTTTGTTTCGTTTTCTTACAATCTGCTTCATCTGTAGGATGACTTTGTTTTGGTGCATATTTGAAATTAAATAAACTAAAAACTAAAGTAAAGTTTGTAATGGAATGTCCTTTGCGGTGGACAGTTATTTTGTTGTTTTTTGTTGTTTTTTTTTTGTGTAAAGCTGTGAAACTCTAGTCCATAAATGTGGACCGTAAACCCCCAGCTGGGTCTGAGGAGGTTCCCTTCAGCAGATCCCAGATCAGTCCACACTCCACGCCCCCGTGTGGTTCGGACAGTGTCGCCTTTAGAACCTTTGGAACGTGAGTTAAACTGTGTGGACGTGTGGCATCAAAGGGTTCATATCAATAATTATGTCCGATGAAGGCGAAAGACTTGAATGAATGTTAGTAAAATTTAATATGAGCTGCATTATATGAAACGGTACGAGTGTAAATATTTGACCCTGCGCAAAAATAATAATAATGCAAAAATAATCAGTGTCGCTGCAAAACATCGACGAATAATTTAAAAGAAAATCTGCTTTTCTTGTAATATGTTGAAAATAATTCATAATTTGTTTCATCTGAAAACATGGTGACGTCACAACAAACACTGGTATTTCAAGGGTTAAAATCTTACTAATTTCATCAGACGTAGGTAAAAACATAAATGTCTGTCGTAGAAAAGGACATGTTTGTTCTGAACAGTGTTAATATTAGACCTGGTTCTAAATAAAGGGAGTTTTCATAAATGTATTTAATGCACAGCTTTAAGTCAAACTGGCAGTTTTAGTTTGTGTTGGAATCTCACTGTTACCATGGAAACGGTGTCAAACCCTCACTGAGGTTTGGAAGAAGAAGAAGCATCAGCATCTGAGACAGAAAGGCTTCAGTGAAACAGATTCATGGATCAGAGGAAACATTTAACGGACGAGGATTTACAGCAAATCCAGACGGTGGTGGAAAAGCGTTTCCAACTGCTGAAAAAACAGGAGGAGTATGAGGACGTCAACAGACGTTTGGAGGCACGGACGCAGGTACTGGACAGACAGACAGATACAGACAAATACAGACAGATACAGACAAATACAGACAGATACAGACAGACAAATACAGACAGACAGATACAGACAAATACAGACAGACAAATACAGACAAATACAGACAGACAGATACAGACAAATACAGACAGACATATACAGACAAATACAGACAGACAAATACAGACAGATACAGACAGACAGATACAGACAAATACAGACAGACAAATACAGACAGACAGATACAGACAAATACAGACAGACAGATACAGACAAATACAGACAGACATATACAGACAAATACAGACAGACAGATACAGACAAATACAGACAGTTCAGTTTACTTTTAGTTCAGTTTTAGTTCAGTTTAGTTTAGTTCAGTTCAGTTTAATTTAGTTTAGTTTTAGTTCAGTTCAGTTTAGTTCAGTTTAGTCTAATTTAGTTCAGTTAAGTTTAGTTTAGTTTTAGTTTTAATTTTAGTTCAGTTTAGTTTAGTCTTAATTTAGTTTAGTTTCCTCTTCATTTCTGTCCTAAACTAAATCTGTTTATATTTTGCTTCAGATGCTGATGAAAAAACAAGAGGAAAACAGGAAGTTCCAACAGGAAGTGGAAGAGTTCCATCAGCTGAGGCTCCACCACGGCCTGGTTCAGAAGGTCCAGTAGAACCCTGAAGAACACTACAAACCCCATCACATCACAACAGTTTATCACCTTTTATTCTAATGTGAACGCCTGTGTTTAGCATTTTTTGGTGTAAATCCTGTATTTTTTATATTTAATTCACTGATCATGTAGAGTTTCATTAAAGTCCATTCAAAGGTTATTAAATGAAAACAGACAAAACTGAAGAAAAAGAGTTTTTTTAGTCTGAACACAAAAACAATCATCTGCAGCCTTATTTTATTCCTGGCACTTATTTTATTTAATATTATTTTGTTAATATTTTATTAATTTTACTTCTTATTTTATTTTTTTTAATTTTTTTTTTTTGTTGCTCACTTTATTCTTTTCTACATTTTATTGTCTACTTTTTTTTCGGCAATTTGGTTCAGTTTATGGCTTATTTTGTTGATGTTACTTATTATTTTGTTGATTTATTATTAATTTTTGTTAACTTTATTCATCACTTTGGCTGTTTTTATTCATTTTGTTGCTTTTTCTTTTATTTCATTTTAGTACATTTTTTGCAGATTTTTTTTTTTTTTTTTACATTTTATTTATTGTTTTGTAAGTTAGTTGTTTTGGTTTTTTTTTGGTTCATTTATTCAATCTGAACATAAACCCAGTGTGTCCATCCACTGTCATTGATCCAACTCCACGGGTTTTACTGGGGAATCAATGTTGGAGAAGACGACGGTGTTTCCACGGTAACTACGGAGCCTGTGAACGTCCAAATGAAAAACATTTTATCGCTCGTTTATCACATTCAGTCCATTTTTATGTTCATTTTCTCCCTATTCATTCCTTTTTTTGCTCTTTTCATCGTGTTCACTCTCATTTTCTGCTGTTTTTCTCATATTTATTCTCTCACTCTGAGAATTACATCATATTTTATTTCCGCTTTTGGTCTTTTTTAATCACATTCGCTCTCATATCCTGTTAATTTTCTGATCTATCGTCCTATTTTTTGCTCACTTTGTCATATTCATTCCTCTTTTCTTCTAATTTTATCATATTTACGCCCATCTTCAACTCACTACTTTCTATTTAATCCTCTTTTTCTGCTCGTTTTGCCTCCTTTCGTCCTTCTCTTCAGCTCATTTAATCATTTTTCTGTCTTTTTCTGCTCATTTTGTCATAGTTTGTCTTTTATTTCTGTCTTTTACTTCAAACCATCTCTCCATCTGTTCATTTTTTTCTTCTTGTTGGCTCTTTAAGTCTTATTTAAATATCGTTTATGAACCCAAACGTCCTTCAAAGCAGATCCAGGTGTGATTTTTGATGCTGACTGGACTTTTTTGTGTTTTTTCAGCGTAAAGAGCGTCTGGTCCAGAAGGTGCAGATGGAGGTGACGGAGGTGGAGGCGACGGAGGCCGACCTGCGGAGGTCAAAGGTCAAATACGACCAGATGAAGCAGAAGAATCTGGAGGCTCAGCATCAGCTGCAGAAGAGACGAGTTTCCCTGGACTTCCTGGAGAAAGTCGTCCCCATGACGCAGGTTGTGTGTTCTGTTTGTGTTCCAGGTTTATTTAGTGTCTCGGAAAAAGGAAACCGACTCTTTTCCGTCTTGTTGCATCTTTTATGTCGTTTTTTGCATCATTTTCATTTTGTTGTGTCTTTTGCATTTTTGCGTAGGTTTTTGTGTCGTTATGTGTTGGTTTTTCTGTCATTTTTGCATCTTTTTTGTGTCTCCTGCGTTTTTTAGTGGTTTTCATTTTGTTGCGTCTTTTACTTTGCTTTCATTTTGCATCTGTTGTTGTGTCTTGCGTCCTTTTTTTCGTTTTGTCATTTCTTTGCCTCGTTTTTTGCATGTTTATCATCGTTTGTTTTCTTGTCTTTTTTGCGCATTTTTCATTCTTTTTTTGTCATGCCGTTTTCTTTTTTTTTGCATCTTTTGCATCATTTTCATCTTGTTTTGTCTTTTTTGTTGTTGTTTGCTTCATTTTTTGTATCTTTTTCATCTTGTTGTGTCTTTTAAAACCACATATCACTGTGTGATTTCTTCTAAAAATCACTTTTAAACTGAAAATACAAATTTGACATTTTTTGCTTTAATTATTGACTGACGTCAACATTTGCTCTTGTGTCGATTCACTTTTTTAAAATGTTCTTTTATTCATGTAACGTGTTGTTTCAGTCCTGGTTTGACTTCTTAGTTGTGTTTACTTGGGATGGCGTCACTGCTTCCTGTTGTTGTTTTGTCAGTTTGTGGACGTGGAGACGCTGGTGAACCGTTTGGAGAACCTCCTCCACCTCAGATCCAGCCTGTTCCAGAGGGAGAACCTTAAACTGGACCAGGTGGAGCAGCAGAAGAAGGACCTGCTGACCATCGACAACCAGCTCCACCTGGACACGGTCCACGCCCACAGCCGCATGGCCGCGGTCCGCACGCAGCTGGACGCCGCTGCCAACGAGGCCCAGAAATGGGTACAAGAACCGACGCTGAGTAGTGGGCGTGGCCTGACCAGGTTCAGGTGTAGTTGGGGGCGTGGCCTGACCAGGTTCAGGTGTAGTTGGGGGTGTGGGCTAACCAGGTTCAGTTGTAGTTGGGGGTGTGGGCTAACCAGGTTCAGGTGTAGTTGGGGGCGTGGCCTGACCAGGTTCAGGTGTAGTTGGGGGCGTGGCCTGACCAGGTTCAGGTGTCGTTGGGGGCATGGTCTAACCAGGTTCAGGTGTAGTTGGGGGCGTGGCCTGACCAGGTTCAGGTGTAGTTGGGGGCGTGGCCTGACCGGGTTCAGGTTGAAGCCGTCATGTTCAGAATCATAGTCAATAGTTAAGAAATCAAGATGAACATTATTTAATCAAAATCAGACATAAATTCATTATTTATTCAGTTTAATGATTATTTTATTATTCTTTGTTTTATTGAATATTTTAGTCAATTTTATGTGTGATTTGTTGATCATTTTAACTATATTTTATCAGTGTATTATTTCATTTATTTTTGTCCATTTTCTTCATTATTTTATTGATTTTATGGATTATTGTATTCTTTTTTTGTCCAATATTATATTATTTTGTTTATTTATTTTTAGCGTTAGTGCATTAGACTAAATGTAAGTCAACAGCTCGGGTCAGTCTATGTTTGTTTGTTTGTTTGTTTGTTTCTTTCTTTCTTTCTTTCTTTCCTTCCCTGTTTTTATTTCTTTTTTCCTCGCGCAGGAACAGAAGTGGACTCAGATCCAGAAAACGTCTAAAAGTCAAACCCTCCTTTTGGGGCAGATGAAGATCGCCATCCTCAACCTTTTTGAGGCAGCGGGGGGCGTGGTCGGAGAAGTGGGCGGAGTCGAAATGGGAGATGCGGAGACGCAGCTGGAAACGGTTCGTCCTGGTGACCAATCAAATCTCTAATATTTATTGATTTGGTAAAAAAGGTTTATAGGTTTATTGTCATAGTTATAACAGTATTTTTATTTGGTAACGTATGCTTGACTTAGTTTCGTTCAAGGAAAATTTGACTTGTTTTTCATTCGTTCAAAAAATTGTTGAAAGAAAAGCAGAAAGAATGGCTCTAATACTTAGACATTTCCACTGTTTCGGTGTAAAGTGAAAAAAACAGACGGACGTAAACATCACGTCCTTGTGTCCGGTTTCAGATTCAGACGTTCATCCGGAACTACAGCGACGTAGTGAGACGAGCTCAGACCCAAACCCAGACCAGACCCAGAGCGGACACAGGAGACCGGAAACGCCGCCCATTGAACCCCGACGTTAAAAAAGAAGAAGGAACAGACTTTAACCAGGAACATGGAAATGACACCGTTCATCAACTCAACATTAAAACAGTTGATTCAACATTCGACTGATTAATAAAGTCAACATAGACTCATTATTACACTGGTTTATTAGTAAAAAGACAATAAAAGACGTGAAAATTCAACAAGTTCTAGTCACTATTATGTTTTATTATTGTAATTATTGTGTTGATTTAATCATTTGTGTTTCTTTTGTGATTATTTTGTTTTTATTATTTTATTATTTTTGGTTTATTGTGTTAATTTGTTTTATATCCTTTGTGTTTATTGTTGATTATTATATTGATTTTATTATTTCTGGTTTGATGGATGCGATAGGAGCTCATATCCTTCATATCTTGTATCTTTACTCATCAGCTTCATCCTCTTCATCTGCTCTTCATCATCTCACATAGAGTGGTTTAACCTTTAAATCTCCGACGTGTCTGTGGTGACACGATCTGAATGTATGATTTCATTTAAATATTCATAAAAATTCAACCGTTTGCTCAGTAGTAAAAATGTGAAATCGTGCTGTTACCGTGTTTTGACTGAGTTTTGACTGCGTAACTGCTTTTTGGAGTTTAACCAGGTATTAAGAAATTACAATTATCAAAAAAATGCAACACAGTCCACAAAAATCAACAAATGTTATCAGAATATTTCATAAACAAAAGAAACATCAACATATGAATGAAAATTAGCAAAAAAAAAAAAAAAAAGCCCACAAGTGAAATGAACAAAAATAATCAAGAAATTAAAAAAAAAAAACAGTCAAAATAATCAACAAAATCGATAAATTCTGAAATATGAACAAAAATCAACAAAATGAGTGAGAAAATAACCAACAAAACCAACTGAAATGAACAGTTCCAGGTGTGTTCCAGTTCACAGCTGACGTTCCACATCCTAAATCTCTTATTGTTGTTCATTCTAGTGCCTTATTTAGTCCAAACCTGTCAAACTTCAGCTCCTCTCTTTGTCTTTTTCTGTTCTTCCACCTGTTTTGACCCTAAAACACACAGTAAAACCAAACCACTGCAGAAAAGGAACACAAGCACAAACTGACAGAAGCTTTAATGAACCTGAACCAGACGCAGATTCACAGCACAGAGAACGTCTCAGGCGTTAAAGGCTTAATGAACTGTTTCCTGGCATGTTGGATTGTATTGTTATGGTTCTTCAATACAGTTTATTAACGTGTCACATGAAGTGTTTCTGAGTCCATCAGAGGAAAACTGGGTTGAACACATTATTCTGAACCGGAGACTCAGACCAATGTGGACGTGTTTCATTTATATTTACAGTAAAATGTGGATTATGGTTCAAAGAATAACTGGCCACAGCATTTGCCAGACCATGGCTCTGTCTCTGATTTAAATAAAATCACATTATAATGAAATAAAAATTCATAGGCCACAATATGGACAGAGAATGACAAGTGGAAGTGAAATCAGTGTTTTGTTTTTGTAAAAATCATGTTATTACGTCGAATACATTATTCCACAGTTATAGAACCAGCTTTGCTTCTACGTCGTATTTCACTTTTTCCTCTGTTATTTCTTAAAGATCTGAAAGCTTCTTTTATTTGCAACAGGACCATCTTTTCACCATTTAGGACTGAAACCTGTTCTTAAAAATGATTAAACTAAACTTGACACAAATAAGAATGAATAGTTTATTACTAACATGACCTTCACCATGTCAGACGCAAACTGTCAAAAAACACCATGTTCACCTTTTTTCTTCAGGGCTCTAGGATCACCTTAATCCTCCCTCAAAAAAGACACAATATTCCTGATTTTCAGCCTTTTATAACACTTTCCACCTTTTTTTTTTTGCTAAGTTTCAGTATAAAGGTTAGCTAATGTCAGTCATTAGCATTAGCATGTATGGTGAGTAACAAGATCTTTTAATCTACATGATGTAAAAAGGTAATAAATAAGGGCTTTTTCATCCTCAGATCTTTCTGTTTATAAAAGTCTTTGCTGCACTAATTACTGAAGTTTCATTTTCTGTTCAACGTTAAGTTTTTATTAGCAGAGCTACACCTGAAAACATCAGTTCAGCATCTTTGCTTTTATGCTCTTTTGATTATATGTACTAAAAAAAAAAAAAAAAAGCCTTTTATACATATATAATGCATCATTATCAGCTGTGTCTTGAATAATACAGGTGCATTTCTTGTTTTTGTTGGTACACCTGGGCATGTACCAAAGCTAGCCTCAGTACGCGCTCGTTAGCTAACAGTCGTCATTAGCTTGTCGGCGTCATTGGATTGTTTATGTAGGAGTGCTAAGTTTTATTTGACATTTGAGCACTTTTAACGTAATAAATGCCAACATGTTTAAACTAGTTGAAGCCGGTTTTGGGGCCACTCGTTAGCTTAGATGAGGCTAATGCTAATACCGCTTATGACCTGTCTCTTCGTTAGCTAACTTCGGTACAGAGGCTAACTAGCGTAAAATGCTAACGCCTGGTGGGTGCGTAACGGTAATTAAAGGCCGTTAGCTTCCAGCAGGAGGCGCTTTCGGAACCACGTTACTATTAACACATGTAACCGTATTCCTGGCCGTTTCCGTCACTCTACACGGATGTTTAAATGTCCGTAGACCAACAGCGGATTGGCGGAGCGGTAGGCCTGCAGGGGGGCGGAGGTGGGGGAGGGGGAGGTGAGCAGCTCCGGCAGGTCTGGGTTTAAAGACCCACAAAACGCGACGCGGAGAAGGTGAGTAGCGGCTTGTGTTTTCTCCGCAGCACCGTGAATATATTTGAGTGCGGTTAAAACTTCACACCGATACGTATTTATGTTTTAACGCGTGTTTTACTGACGTCACCGCGGAGTTTACCGACTCTCACCGGAAAAGTCAGGTTAGCTCGTGAGTTAGCATTAGCAACACTAGCTAGCGTGAATGTTTTGACTCTCGGCTGGGGATTTTCTCGTTTTACACCGTCGCTGCAACGAAAATGTTAAATTAATGATAGTTAGCGAAGTTATAGTACTTGAATGTGGGTCGGCCATTATGTTTCTGTACTTTATAAACACGTTTCTTTGTTTTTTAAAAGGATATCGTTCGTTATTGTGTTATACGTGCTTGTGTGCCATTGTTTTGCACAGACAAAGACCAAACATGAGATTAAAATGTTCAGAGTAATTTTGTTTGAGTTGTATTGCAAAACTAGTCAATTCCGGGCTGTTATGTGTGGGCTCTAAAGTTTCCGGTTTGCTTTTTTGTTGTTGTGTACAGTATCGGTCCCTCGTGGCCGCTTGGGGAAACCGATAAACAGCTGATCTGGGTTCAGTGAAACATAGACTTACACTTCTGAATGTACAGTCAGCGTTAACTTCAAACTGTTCAGGGGTCAGTGTCTCGTCACACTCTGACATGATGTGATAAAGAACATAACTTTCTTTTAAGTTTAGTCTCGTTTCTGTAACTTCATAACTGGACTCGGTGCCGGTTGAATGGAGCTCATTATGGACCGCATGGGTGCTCATCCTATTGATGTGATTGGTTAGTGATTACCCGCTCTAATCTGATTGGTTCATTTTCTGAACTATCTGGAATCGCATTGGTTTCTCTGTGCGGAGTTCACGTCCCCTCTGTAAAATGGAGACGGGGCTTCGTTGTTTATTTAATAACACTTCTACTGCACAGTCTTTAAGTATTTTATCTGGATCTTAAAAGCAATGATTTCCGGTTTTATATATCCGGAAGCACACATCAGACTTTTATTTCGAACTTTAAAGCGCTTGTTAATAGGGTAGGAACGAAATTCTTTGCGTTTCCGCTTTCCCATAGACATGAATACACCACTTCCGCGGGAAAACATAAGCAGTATCTTCACGAACATGTGGAGGAGTAGGAAATAACCCGATTTATTCTGGACAGCCAAGGAGACTATTCCATCTGTGCGAGGGGTTTGTTTTATTACAGTGTTTATGACATGTTTTATTTAATAGATTCAACTCTGGGATGTGAACAAAGATAGAACAGGAAGTCGTGTAACTCAATAATTTAATTTCCACCCTTATGTTGTTTGGCGTTTAGTTACAACATTTATGAAAACTGTTGTACTATAGTGATCACATTATGTGTGAGTCCTTATATTTTGTTTTTTCTTCTTTAAGACCTTCTGATATTAAAAATCCACAAAGTAAATTTTTAAGCACCAAAAATCAGAATTTCATGTTAAAGGATTAGATTTGTACAGAAAATCAGCAGTGATCGCTGCATAAAGCGTTATTTACATCTTCCTCTTGTATGTGGTAAATATGATTTGTCTTAAGTATTCTAATTGTGTTTTTGATAGAATGTTTTAACATGTATATGTTTAGAGCTATCTGTATACAGTACTGTGCAAAAGTTTTAGTCGGCCTTTTAGATTTGTTTTTGCAGTGTTGAAATGAACATGCATATTTATTTCTCAGTTTCTTTTCTTCAGATACTGGAAATTTCCTGCGTTTTCTTGCTGCATGTTCCATGCATGTTAATGTCAACACTGCAAAAACAAGGAAGGAAATGATGCCACAGTCTTTACTGTTAGATGAAATACGTCTAAAGGTTGTGATGAAATTGTGGATGTAGATAAAAGTACTGTGTCCACAGGTCATTAGGCTTTAAAGTGTCTTAAGTGTGTTTTTGTGAAAATGATCAATTAAAGTTGTTTGAATTATAAAGATAACAGTACTTGTTTTTGTTTTAAATTTGTTGTAAAACTTTAAATAAATGAAATAAAAATGTGTTTGTTTTAGATTATGATTGGTCTTGTTGCAACAAAAGTATAAAAATAAATGGAATAAACACTAGTTAAAAATGTGCTGCAGACTTTTTGTCAAATAGCAACAGAGAGCCATCACAGATTAAGGGAAAACTCAACATGAGATCTTACAAATGTGCAGAATATGAGATAAAATGTATTAAATCAATGAGTGAGTATCTCAGTGTGTTTTTCTTTCTGTTCCAGTTGACGGTTCCTCTAAGGCAATTCTTCAAAAGGAGAAGATGAAGGACCAACTGATGCTAAAACAGGTTACTGAACAGAAGGAGCAGTTGAGCAGAAGTATGGATGTGATCTCATTAATATCAGATGATGAGGACGATGTGACGATGGAACAGGAACCAGAGAAGATGGACACGACCACAGAAGAGGAAGCAGACCAACTTCAGCTGAGGTGGAACGACACCTGTCTGCGCTTCGTCAGAAAATACTGCGTCGACGTCCATTCACACCTGAGCGCCGACATTCAGATCGATACCATCAGGAGTCGGAGGTCAGAGGTCATCCAAGCCTGTTCCCAGACGCCGTTCTGCCTGTATCTGTACACCGGAGTCAAGCTGGGTCCAGGGGAGACCACCACTGTTGTTCTAATCGGATACTTTGATCAGAGGTCAGGGGTCAGAGTGGTGAGGCTGCTGGACACGCTGCAGAAAGACGCCCACTCGCCAACCTCCGAGGATCCACGTCTGCTGATGGAGCTGCTGGTGAAGCTCCACCTCCCACTGTCCAACCTGGTGGTATTTTACTGTGACGCCCCACACCCTGAGGCCTTTGTGTCCCAGATCCTGGCCTTAAACCCCACTGTGGTCTCACTCTGCCACTTCCCGGGGTCAGCGGGACGGGCCTGTCGAGCCGGGCTCTTGGCATCGTTCAGTTACATCAGGGACCTGGTGCAAGACCTCCATTATCACTGCTCCACCACCAACTCCGCAGACAGCCCTCTGAAGGACTTGTTCGCCGACTCAGGATCTTACAACCTGCTGTGTTCTGAGTCCGGTCATGTCTCCTTCATCATCCACACCATCCAGAAGTTGGTTGGTGTCTGGTGGGACGTGGTGGAGTATTTTAAGTCTCTGAGTCCAGAACGAAGTGTCAACTGGCTCCGATCACAGCTCATGGATCCCAAAGTTCATCTGGACTTCCTTTTCCTGTCCCATGCCCTAGAGCCACTCCGGGCGCTTCAGGATCTGCAGGGAGGCGGGTCATGTGACACGGCCGCAGAGCTGCAGCTGACCGCCATGTTGATCAACGCCTATGTGGCCAGTCTTCTCCGCCCCTCCGCCACAGAGCGTTTCCTCCGAAGGCCGGACCTGCTGCTCCTCTACAGCGAGAAGGATCTGCTCCCCTCCACCGAGGTCAACATTGGGTTACAAGCCACGAACTTCCTGTTGGCGGCTCCGTTGACAGACATTGGCGAGCAGCAGGACTTTGCAAACAGAGCCGTGGCATTTTACAGAGCAGTGCTGCACAGTTTAGTGGGAAGTATTCCAAAACAACTCGGACCCATGGTTCTAAAGAACATCGGCACGATGCTGAAACATCCCACAAACATCACGGTAAGACCACAGTCTGTTTATTTAACTGTGTGACAGACAACAGGGCCATTAGAGTGACAACCATGATCTGAAGGATTAAAGATTACAGGTGGACATTCATGGGACAAGGAGCAGTAGTCCTGCAGATCATAGGTGTCAAACTATAAACTATAGCCCCTTTTCCACAGCACTTCTGTTATGGGAATGTTTCACCTTTATTCTGGAACAGCGTCTGTGTAAATGAAATGGTGGATCATTTGGTCTCACCTTTATCACAGCTCTCTCTCAGTAACACCTCTGGAGGTAGTAACAGAGCTGTGATAAAGGTGGAATCATGATTCCAGAACACTGTGTAAAAAGAACACCTCTCATTCCGCAACCAAGGTCTGATGTTTTGATGACGGCGACCCCGTGCCGGACAGACAGCGGGCGCATACGGAGGCACTGGCATGGATTCTGTGGCAGCTGCCCCAGGTGTTGGGCTTTGTGCCACTGATGCTGTGGCTACATGCCATTTTCACCCGTGGCACAAAGCCGGGGTGGCTGCCACAGAATCCATGCCAGTGCCTCCATAAACGCCCACTGTCTCTCCTGCGCCAGGGGGATTTAAAAATGAGCGCGGGCGAGGTACAGTAAACAACTAGGCTTACGCCGTCGGAAGCGACGGCTAGGGGTATATCCCCGAACGTCTCCAATCCTTACCCAGACAGCTATGGTGTCATGACATGTGGCATCCCCAGGTCATGACCTTTCATTTGCACTTGATTTGAAGTCAATCAGACAAATAGTTCCACAGATATGAACAAAAGAGTGTTGTCGAACTGGGGAGACGCTGAGATCCACCAGCTGTTGTCACTTCAGGTAGAGGACTCAATCCATGCTAACATTTGTGGAACAGTGAAAGACAGGCCGACTTTGGAAAGGTTAGCAACACGCTATGCTTGGGGTATTTCCAATGCGGAAGTTATCCGTCACACTATACTCTGCGCTACATCACCACCCCTTTGGTTGGTGAACACAGGTCCGCTGTGTAAAAGTCCAGCCTGTCTCACCTCTGTTCCTCCTTTGGCTTGGCTGTGGAAATAGGTCAATGGTGGAAAAAATGTGGTATCACCATCTGACCTTTTTCCAGGTTCTTTGTGTAAAAGTGTCTTATAAAGTCACATATTTGTATGGAAAAATTGCAGAATTTCTCAAATTAAAGTGTTCAGTTTATGTGGAAAAAGAATTTACATTTTCAAGAGAAAAGTCACTAATTTATCAGAAAAGGCTCTGAGTTTATAAAACCATAAATTTGTACAAAAGCATAAAGCCAAATTATAGTTTTTACATTATGAGAAGTTGTGAATTTACAGAGAAAATGTTTTAATTGAATATGTTAAAGTCACCAGGTCCTCAGTGTATTTCAGTGTTTTTGGGGATTCTTTACAGTCTGTTTGCACTAAAACTGTTCACTTCATCCATTTTAACCTGCAGTAGTTTGTGTCATGAGCAGATTTTACTCAAGGTGACTTACAATTATAAAAACCTCATCACTTGTAATGTGTGTATGTTGTGTGTTTTGTGTTTTCAGAGAAATAAACTGTCTGGTCAGCTGCTGTCAGAGCTCTACATTCAGCTCATGGGTTCAGATCAAAACACTCAACAGCTGATGTCGGAATACGCCAACATGGTAAAGATGATGAAAGACAACGAGAAACGAGGAGGAGAAATCCCCAGCTGGTCGACGGTAAAACAACAAACACCGTGATGAATAAATGGACTCGTTAGTCTGTTCAGTTGATCATCAAGAGGGTTTGTCATTACCTGAGTCTAAAAATGTATTATTATTATTTTTAATGTCAATGTTAAATGAGGACAGATGTAATAAGCATTATTTCATACCAGATATAAAGCAGTCCATAAATCCGTCCATAATTTTTTGAGTTATCTTGCTAACAGACAAACAAATAAACAAACCCTGATGAAAACATAACCTCCGCTGTCCTTGGTGGAGGTAACAAAGACAAAATATAGACAAAAACATCAAGCAGTAACAGCAGACAGAAAAGAGCAGGAGACGACCGGTACAATAAAAGGACAAAAGTCACCGTTTACAGGCTAGTTTCACTTTCAACCATTGTTTTCTTTTAGTTTCTTCTGTTTTTCTTCACAGCAAATATTTTGTTGAATGTCTCTTATTATAAGATGGTGCATTGGTCAGGAAGGCAGGAGCAAATAGAATTAACTTAAACAATAAGCAAGAAAATTGTACTGTCAATGACATGGTGGTGTTTTGTGGTTTTATGATACACATGGTATTTTGATTAGTGATGTCTATTTGTTGGTGCAGAGTTCGAAGTCAGACAGTAACATTCAGTAATTTTCAACTGTGTAATGTGTCATATGTACGACTGCTAAATGTACTTATGTGGTTTGTATACTCATATATTGTCTGTTTATTTGGAATTCTATGTTCTTACTCTTTGTACATAGAGGAATGTTTAGTTTGTTCTCAGTTACCTTTGATTGTGTAGAACGAGGTTAAATCTTCTTACTCTGATTTGGCCAGGTTGTGCTAGCCACGAGGCAGTTCTCTACGCTCCATAAACTCCTCCTCATCCTCCTGGCCTTCCCCAGCTCTCTGCACAGGACAAAGGTGTTTGACAAGGTAAGAGCATCAGCGTTGTCTCATCGGTGACTTTAACCCTGTAATAAATGCTTAAAACAGTGTGTTATAGGGAAAAGTTAAAGGAAGTTTAACAACCAGTCCAAAAAAAATTATTTGCAATAATCTGCACCAAACTTATATTTTTGGGGAAGGTAATTACTTATAATTTCAGGAAAATGTATTTTGAAATGACAAAAAAAATTGTGGAAAAAAAAAGAGTAGTTTTCTGAGTTGGTGTGAATGTTTGGAAAGTGACAAAGTTTTCTGCCATCATTCGGGGTTCATTTTATAAACTTCATGAACTGAATTTATTCCAAATACATTGATATTTGGCTATTATATTATTTATGTCATATTCTAAACATACAGTGTTTAAAATTCATAAATGCATATATCTATGCAAAATACCTGTGAATATAATGTTAATATTATTTGTATGTTGTAAATATTGCGAATAAATGTATATGATATTAATAATTGAAATAAGAAACGTTTAATTTGACATTTACTTTTGTTGTCCATCTGTAAACGCTGCCATTTTTCTAAACTCTTTCTATTTAGGTTTGATCAAATTTTTTTTGTCCTCTAACCAATTATTAGTTTGTAAAGTAGAGGGTTTAAGGTATAGACTGAATACATTTGAAGAGGAAAATGTCAGAGGAACTTCACTGTGGAGAACTGTGGAATTCCTGCAAAAAATAGACGTTAATTTTTTTCGTCCATCTGTGACGCAGTAGTTTTTGATATTTTTCATTCAAAAATATTTGAAACTAAATTTTGCCCTTTGACTATAATTAAGATGGCATCTAGACCTTTACAATTATGTGTAATATTTGTCTGAAACTTGTCTGGTTCAAAAGTTATAAATCAAAAACGAGTGGGCGGTCCATCTGTGACACCCTTGACCTCGCCCTATTGTAAAAAAAATATATATTAAAAAGAAAAAACTTGTATTTTTAATCATAGTTTTTATGAAAAACAACTGTAAATGTTCAATATGAATTTTATTAGATTATAGAAACAAAATTTCAATTATTTTCCATGTGCTCAAAGATTTTTGTTTGTAGATCATTCTACATCCATGTTTCAGCTTCTTATTTTTTTAGTTATTTTCTAGTCATCCGTGATCTGCTGCTTTTACAGACAGTGCATCTCTTGCTTTCCTGGCTAACTCTCTGCATATGTTCACAGACATTTAATATTTACAGCTAAAATATAACCGTCAATGAACTACACAAACTGAAAAAATGCAAATAAAAACAGTGAAAAACAACAGCAGAACTCAACAAAAACACTGCCAATTACACTAGTAGAACACTCCAAAACAGCACTATCACTATTATATACAATTATTTACAAGAATTCACCACTCAAACCTCCCTGAATCACATCTAAAAGTAATAAAAATCTTCCATCTCTCTCTCACCGACTGCACTCTGCTGCTCTCTGCTCCGCCCACTTCCACCCCTCCCCCTCAGCCAAAGCAGACTTCTACCTTAATGTGTTATAGACCAATAGAAAGAACCCGATCTCAGATAAAAGATGCTGTGAAATGCAGAATGTGTCGCTGGAGACACACTTGGTCTTTAAAGGGTTAACACAGGGTTCGTACGGGTGCTTGAAATCCTTGAAAATGCTTGAATTTCAATGTTGTGTTTTCAAGGTCTTCAAAGTGCTTAAAATTTAGTTTAAGTGCTTGAAAGTGCTTGCAGTTCTAAGTGTGATGTGATTTATTTATTCATTTTTAATATTAACTGCCAGGTTAGATGACAGGCCAAAGCTACTAACAGAGAAGTGATGCATTTGGAAAAATAACACTTTACGTCAAAAAAGAAAAGTAGCAGTTGTTCTCAGGTCGACTCCAGGTACATTTTTATCTTAATCTTTGTCTCGGTGTGAGTGTGTCTGAAGAACGCCAAGTGGTTTCTGCTTTTTTTTTGATAAAAGCTCTGTGTTCTCCTTTAATTTTTATAGCATAATACAACATACATCATTGTGATAAGTAAATGTATTCCTGTAGATACGGATTTTACTCCAGCGTTAAAGTGCTTTGCTGGGGGGAAAGAAAAAAGAAAATTACTCTTAAAAATACTTGAAAAGGGCTTGAATTTGACCTTGAAAAATGTGTACGAACCCTGTTAACAACACATTCAGTAACTTTCTTGTTCTGTCTGAAGGTTCTCGGCAGTTCGAGTCACCCCTCCGGTGTAACTGAACCTCCCAGAGCATCTCAGCAAACAGGGAAGTGTAACGGTCGACCTAAAACCCGCAGGAGGAAGGTGCCTCTTGTGCGGACCCACAGCAGGACGGAGGACGACCAGGACTTTTCTTCAGATCCTGAGTTTCAGAATAAACCCGAAGTAAAGATTCCACCAATTCCACGATACCACGACTCTGACTGCACAGAAAACTCCTCATGTAAGAAATGCACATACATACAAACATACAACGCACAGTCATTTAACCTTTTAGGAATACCATTATAACAGGATTCTATATGTTGCAGATTTCTGTATGTTGTTTTTGCAATAAAAGGGTCATGAAATGTTGTTTTTTCCAATTCTGTTGCACCTTTTTTTCAGGAAGAGCTTAACTTTCAATATCTGTCCATTAATTATCACTATTATTAGTATCATTATTATTTTTATGTCATAAATGCTTAAAAAGTGTTTATTTTACTTTAAAAATTTTTATTTAACCAGGAAAAAAGCTCATTGAGATTAAAACTTTCTTTTTCAACAGTGTCGTGAACAAGACAGCAGCGGCAGAAGTTACACAAAATAGAAATCACAGCCATACATCAACACTAAAAATATACGTAAAACTCAATAAAAGTCCGTTCTAAAACAATATATAAAATACTACACTAAGAACATGCATATAAAACACCACCAGTAATTTAAAAGGTACTAAAAATATGTAACAGCAATGTTCCTTAAAAGCATCTCAAAGAAGAACTCGATTCAATCAGTTAGAAAAACATCTACATCTAGATTTATCCTTTTCCCACTGATTTAGAATGACTTTGTGTGTGGTAGTAAAAAATAGAAAGATTACTTTTTAATTATATTTATTATGAAAAACAACTGTAAGTGTTCAGAACGAAACTATGAGATTACAGAAACACATTTCAACTGTTAAGATAAGGCTTTATTTATCCCACTGTGGTGAAATTTCACAGCAACAAAGTGCAGAGAAAAAGACAGGTAGAAAAAAACACAAATGAGTGAAAATGAAAACACAAAAGAGAAAAATAAGAAATTTGGTATTTGTATAAATATTAAACTAAGTATTTGAATTGAAAATTCAGTATAATTAATTATTTACATCATCATGGCTGCACATGTTCATGGTGTGATATTGGGGGGGGGGGTGGTTTAAAGGTTGAAAAAGTATAAAAATGTTTAAT
>JAPQRP010000028.1:7450469-7464176 GCA_037367295.1 Apogon hyalosoma
GAATAAAAACAATAGAAGGTGATGATGACACTAAAGGAATAAAAACAGTAGAAGGTGATGATGACACTAAAGGAATACAAACAGTAGAAGGTGATGATGACACTAAAGGAATACAAACAGTAGAAGGTGATGATCCTGAACGGGGCAGAGGCTTCCTTCAACACTCAGGGTCTGTAGATCTGTTTCCACAGCAGCAACTTCAACATTTACATCTGAAGAACCTGCTGAAAATCTTTCCCTCATTAAAGTTCCAAGTAGGAGGCGGGACTTGATAGATTCCTGGAATTCTTGGGGGCGGGGCTGTGTGCTGTAGAACACTGATTTGATGATTATTTTGTTCATTTCATTGATTATTTTGTTCATTTTGTTCAGTTTTTTGTTTATTTTGTTCAGTTTGTTTATTTTGTTCCTTATTTTGTTTATTTTGTTCAGTTTGTTTATTTTGTTCCTTATTTTGTTTATTTTGTTCAGTTTGGTTATTTTGTTCCTTATTTTGTTTATTTTGTTCAGTTTGTTTATTTTGTTGTTTATTTTGTTCATTTCCGTGGTTTTCTTTTCATCATTTCAACATTTGACCAGTGTGGGTCTCGTGGTATCGTTGGACCGTCCTCCTCGTGTCTCCGATGGACTCGTGTTCTTTGAGTCGACGACACAGATGTTCAGGTTCTCAAACGTCAGCCCGTTGACCAGAACCGTCCTTCCAGCGTCACTGACTCCATTCGAATACAGACTGCTGAGTCCACCTCAGCCGTTCGTACGGGTTTTTACTCTGATACACTCGTTTTTCCTCCTTTTTCCACTAGATTCACCTCATTCGTTCGTCTGCAGGTTTTCCAAAGTGTCTCAGACCACGTCCAACCACAGACACAGGCTCGTCTTTGTCTGTTTCTTTGTCTTTTTCTTCGTCTTTTTTCCTTTGTCTTCGTCTTTTTCTTCTTTGACCTCATCTTTTTCTTTTTTCTACATTTTTTTCTACTTCCTCTCCTTTTTCTTCCTTTTATGTCTTTGTCTTCATTATTTTCATCTTTTTCATCTCTATAGTTTGTCTTCATCTTTTTCTTTATCTTCGTCTTTTTCCTCTTCCTCTTTTTTATCTTTTGTCTTCATTATTTTCATCTTTGTTTTCCTCTTTTTTCTCCTTTTTCATCTTCCTCTTTTTTATCTTTTGTCTTCATTATTTTCATCTTCGTCTTCCTCTTTTTTCTTTTTTTCATCTTCCTCTTTTTTATCTTTTGTCTTCATTATTTTCATCTTTGTTTTCCTCTTTTCTTTTTTTTCATCTTCCTCTTTTTTATCTTTTGTCTTCATTATTTTCATCTTCGTCTTCCTCTTTTTTCTCCTTTTTCCTCTTCCTCTTCTTTATTATCTTTTGTCTTCATTATTTTCATCTTCCTTTTTTCTTCTTTGTCGTCATCTTTTTCATCCTCCTGGTCATCTTTGTCTTCCCTCTTCTTCAGTACTATACCCATCCTCCCTCTTTACATTTTTCTTTTTCCTAAATATAGCATCAGTGTAACTCACACCTTAAAATAGTTCCCTAATCTTTCATCTTCTCATCAGTCTGATCCGTCGACGGTCGATGGATCGTGTTTCTGCGTTTTTTCCAACCATGTGTTAAATGGGTTTCATGGTACAGACATTGCACCGGTCCACCTTAGATATTCTACATCTGGTGTATTCATGGATACAGAGCACAGTTGGATCCCTGTTGGGTTTTTTGTTTGTTTGTTTGTTTTTTTGTCTTTGACTCCTCCCCACCGGTCGAGCTGCTCCTGTTCATCAGATCATGACTCATTTAGTTTATTTTCGGTGTTTGTTCACTCCTGATGCTCCGTCTGTTTCTTCTGTCGTGGTAGTTTCTGTCTGTAAATACACTCCCCCCGCAGTCGAAGCAGATACAGACTAAAAATATCACAGTCGCAGTGAAATGATTGGAGTTTTACACATGAACATTATTGAAGGAAATCAAACGGATGATATTTATCACATGGCAAATAAATGTCAAATACTGTTTTGTTTTGTTTTTTTAAGGTGCTTCCTGACATGATATGGAACATTTTCATCCTGTAATTTGACTTTTTTCACTAAAACATACAGAAAAGGTTGGAGTTGACATCATTTATAGGTTATTATTTAACTTTTCTGACTAAGTTTGAGATCATCTTGGGTAAAATGTGGACCCTGAACTAAAATGAGTTTGACAGCTCTGCTTTTAAAGCCTGGATGATGATGAAAAAACTGGAAATAATGAAGTGATCGAAGAATCCATCGAACAAAGCACACAAAAGTAGTCGCAGCAATTAATAATTTCTTGAAAATGTTATAAAATCTAATAAAACAGATTCAGTAACTTCAGCTGGGATGTAATAAAATCTCCAAACATTTTTAGACTGTTTTGTTTAATTTTTTTAGCTAATAATCAATTATTTTAGTGCTTTTTTTTAGTGTATTTTTTGTGCCTGTTGGTGTTTAATAGTAATGGGATGTAATAAAACATCCAAATATTTTTAAGGACACTTTTGTCTCATTCGTAGCTAAAATAAAACAATTATTTTAGTGTTTTGGTTTTTTGTGTGTATTTTAGCATATTTTCTGTGCATTTAGGCATATTTTTGTGTATCATGGTGCTTTTTTGTGTTCTTAGTGTATTTTTTGTGCATGTTGGTTTATAATAATAGGATGTAATAAAACATCCACACATTTTTAATGACCGTTTCATCTCGTTCTTTGCTAAAAACCAATGACTTTAGTGTTTATAGTGTATTTTAGTGCATTTTTTTTTGTGTATTTTAATGCATTTTTGTGCACGTTGGTCAATAATAATGAGATGTAATAAAACATCCAAACACTTTTAAAGAGTTTCATATCTCATTCTTGGCTAACAAAAAAACAATTATTTCAACGTTTATAGTTATTTTGGCATATATTAGTGTATTTTTAGTTTATTTTAGCATATATTCTGTGTATTTTGATGTGTATTTTAGTGCTTTTTTTGTGCATGTCGGTCTATAATAATACACTTACATTTTTAAAGACAGTTTCATGTTTCACTTTTAGCTAAAAACCAGTGATTTTGAGGCTAATGTAATAAACTAGAAGTGTGTTATTTTCCTTTTGTTTGTAAAACTGTTCCTATGCTGTTCTTTGGCTTTAAACACAAGAATTCGACACAAATATGACCTGTTCTAAGTCCGACATTTAACATTTAGTTTAAGTCTATTCTTTTAAGACAGAATGTCAAACTCTAATAAAACCTGTGATAAAACTAATATAATAACTGGACCAGAAATGTGGTTTTGTCATCATCAGACTCTTCTCAGGAAGTGAAATCACCGTGTCTGAATCTGAATTGAAGTTCAGATGTTTGTGTTCGTACTGATCGTCTTTAACTCCTCCTCCTCCGCTCTGTGCTTTCCAGATTATTCCGGTCGACAAACTGGTGAAAGGAAAGTTCCAGGACAACTTCGAGTTCGTCCAGTGGTTCAAGAAGTTCTTCGACGCAAACTACGACGGGAAGGAGTACGACCCGGTGGAGGCGAGGCAGGGCCAGGACGCCATGCCCACGCCCAACCCCAGCACGTCAGCCTTCAACAAACCCCCCAAGAAGGTCCTCAGCCAAGGTGAGGGGCTTCCAAAAGTACGACGAATGGATCATTTCATCTGCAAAATATCAAATAAGATAAAGGGGGGAAGTTATCGTTAAAACGAGCAAAAACGAAGAAAGTAACAAAGAAATACACAAAAAATGAACATAATGATGAGATTAATAACAATAAAATAATTAACAAAATGAACTAAAAGTGAATAAAATGAACAAAATTAAGAGATTAATGAAGGAAATAAATAAATGATCATCGAAATGAGCAAAAATGAAGAAACGGACAAAGAAAATTCACAAAAAATGAACATAATGAGGAGATTAATAACAACGCAGGCTAGTTGGTTTGCGTTTTACTTATTCAATGGGGGGGTCAGTTATCAATATCATACATTTTTTAAATATTTACAATATACATATGATATTAACATTATATTCACATGTATATGGCATAAATATATGCATTTATTAATTTTAAACACTGTTTAGATGATGACATAAATAATATAATAGTCAAATATCAATGTATTTGAATAAATGTAGTTTATTATTAGTTTATAAAATGAAACAGAATGACGACACAAAACTGTCACTTCACAAGCGTTCACACTCACAAAACTACTCAAACTTTTTTTCACTTTTTTTTTTTTTCTCATTTCAAAATACTTTTTCCTGAAAATGTAAGTAATTACCTACCCAGAAATATAAGTTTGGTGTAGATTATTGTCATTGATGTTAACCTTCCCTTGACTTCGCCCTACTATATATCATACATGTGTAGAATACGTCTAATGTGACGGGGATGATTTTTTTGTATCAAATGTACGGTGTGGCGGCAAGGACTTTGCCACAGTACTGCACAACAGAAAACACTGGTGATGATGATGATGATTGCTGGTATTATTCTAACGCCCCTCTGTTGCGTCCTCAGCCCCCCAGAGGCCGCCCGTTGCCAAGGTAGCGCCCAAGATGGCGTCCCCAGGAGTGAGGAAGGCAGGAGGAGGAGGAGAAGAGGAGAGGGCGGAGCTTCTTAACGAGGTCAGACCAGAAGTCGTGTTAAGAGTCGGGTCACGTGGACGCATTTGGTCGGAAGCGTCCTGAATGTGAGCGTTTGTGTTTCAGCTGGAGATGCTGAAGTCGACCATCCAGGACATGGAGAAGGAGAGAGACTTCTACTTCGGGAAGCTTCGGAACATCGAGCTGATCTGTCAGGAGAAGGAAGGAGAAGGAGACCCCACGCTGCAGAGGATCATCGACATCCTCTACGCCACAGACGTGAGTTCGACGCCGTTTAACCCTTCGATCCTCAGGCGGACGGAGGTTCACTCTGACCCCCACATCCTGAAAAACACCTATTATATTTGGTTCTAGGTCAGATGGTAAATGTGTCAGTGTGTGTTTTGTACTCACTTGGTAGAAAAGTGTTAGTGTAGGAATTTAACACTGTTTATTATGGGATGATTTTAGTGGATGGATCAGAATTTTAAAAATCAGGCAAAAATAAACAACTTTGGAATTCTGACCAAAAACAAACTGTACAAATAATCTGACCTTTTAGTTCAGTGGATCTTTTCATAATTGGATTTTCTTTCCAGATACTAAAGAACTAGTGGTTAATTGATTTTCATTTTAAAATGTAAGAATTAAAAAATGGATTGATTTTCATTTTCTCTAATAACAAACAATAAAGTTCCTACCTGACATGACTGGATAAACAGACCAAAAACACCTTTTTTTTTTTTTCTTTCATTTTCTGAGTCTGGATGTTATTTTTAAGGACAGAGCGCTAATGCCGAGGTCACAAAGATTCTTACGAACAATGGGTTTGTACGAAATCTGGGCATCGTAGACCTGCTCCCTCCATGAATATATTAACTCCAGATTTCGTATGAACTGGAAGGTTAATACAAACCCATCGTTCATTAGAGTCTTTGTGTCCGAGGCATTAGCGCGCTTTCCTTGAAAATGACAACATCCGTTCTCAGAAAATGAAAAAAACAGGTGTTTTTGGTCTGTTTTTCCATTTGTCAGGTAGGAACTTTATTTTTTGTTATTAGAGAAAAGGAGAATCAGACTGTTTTGTTTTATCTGTTTTGACACATTCAATTTTAATTCTTCTATTTAAAAAAAAAAATCTATTAACCACTAGTTCTTCTTTTGTTTCTGAAAAGTAAATCCAGTCAGCAGCAGATCCACAGACCCTTTTAGAACATGAAGTGTAAAGTGTGGAGAATGTTCTCACCTGGACCCCTGAAGGTTACAATAGGCTTTAAAACCAGGTTAGGGTCGAATTCACTAATGAGTGCATTCATTTGACACTTTATGGTCTATTTTATGAATGTTGTAATAAAATAGATGCAGTTTTTTTTTGTTTTTTTTTTTTTTAAACCTTCGACTGGATCGTTGCAGGAAACGGAGCCTGTTGAGCTGCATTTTCAGTTTCAGACGAGCAGGTTTATTTGCATATGAACGAATGAAAGAACAGATGAACTGGAGTTGAACAGGTCTGAACGTGGACCAGGTTCATTCTGGGCGTTTTCCTCCAAACAGGACTTCAGAGTTTTTCTTGTGCATATATTTGTTGTTTGTGCTGCTTTTGGAATCTCAATTTCCTGAAAAATCAGTGAAGTTCAATCTAAGGTCGTTTACACATAACCAGGGATTTTTGAAAACGGAGACTTTTCTCTGCGTTTGTTACCATCGTTTTTACAATGACGGACATGCGCATCGAAAACAAAGGTTTCTAAAAACTCCAGCCAAAGTGGAGATTTTGGCAAATCTCTGTTTTCATGTTTGCGTGTAAACAGACGGAAACACGAAAACAGATTCTCGGACAGATGCCACAGCTTTAGAAGGAAATATTCTGCCAGGTCCACATGTGATGATCCAGTTCAGAGAAGAGGGTGGAGCTGATGAGTGAAGGTACAAGGATTAAAAGAGACAATAAGGAAGTTTGGTGCTAGCCATTGTTAGCATCTTAGCTAATTAGCACCTGCTGCGTCTGCTTAACAGGATCTGTGTATTTACTGGATATAAAATAAGGCTTTTATGAGGCGTTTCCACATGGCCATACTTCATATGTAGTTTATTTTTTCTGTCCAGTTCAGTAGAAGGTAAACAAAGTCGTCATTTACATCTGTGCTCAGCGTCTACAAGAACCAAAGTCAAAACAGGATTCAAAACAGACGCCGCTGTTATCCACTACAGAACTAACACGGTTCCACTCGGAGTCCAAACCCTTCGGTCACATCAGAAAAGCAGTTTGTGGTTGTAAATAAACTCACCGTCTGTATCGTATTAGTCACACGTCTCGGACGCTGAACCGGGTTCATAGTGGAAGTGACTTTTTGTTGTGATTCTTTTCTGGATTCTGATTGGTTCCTGGCACTGGACGGTCTCCCCACACTGCCACCTACAGGCCTGGCATGCTCTGGACGGTGTAGCTACACGGGGCCGTATAAACACAGAGTTTTCCAAAAACCATCACGTCTGCACGAGGTGTTTTTTGAAAACGGAGAGAAGTGGAAATCTGCTTTGAAAAACACCGGCTACGTATAAACACAGCCTGATCTAATCTACGTCCACCTGAACCAGGTTCAGACGCTGGGTTTATTCAGGTGTTTGTTGGAGGTGGATTCACTACATTCATTACAGTTTCTTCATCATCATCATCATCTGGTCAAAATACAATTAAGTCAGTCCCAGTTTGTGTTGAAGGTTTTTTAGGTTCTTCATAAAGTACAAAAAAAACCAAAACACCAGAAACAACAATAATCTGAGTGGAAACTGTTTTCAGATGTTAAACAGTAACTGCATCATGAAGGTTTAGCGCTGCCGCTAACGACTGATTTCTTGGTTGGCGGCTCTGTCTAATCGCTGGCGGTGTGTGTTTCTGCAGGAGGGCTTCGTCATACCGGACGCCGAGGACCAGGAGGAGTTCTAAACCCAGACCGCCACAGCTGTTCTCCCAGATGCCCCGCCCCCCTCGCCTTCCGCCGTCACCTCGAGGTCATCTTAAGGCCGCGGCGTTTGGGTTTCTATTGGCTCCACCAAACCCGACCCCGAACCCCCCCCAAGACCCGCTGGACTTCCTCTTCCTCCTCACAGTCTGAAAGCCTCAGCACTGCCTCTGACCCCTCCTACCCCACCCTAAAGCCCCGCCCACCCCTCTCCCTCGCCGAGGTCTCGTCCCGTGTGACCCAGACCTGGCGTTTGTAACGGACTTTAGTGTGAAAACGCGGTGATGTTCAGTGTGTGTGTGTGTGTTTGTACGTGTTGGACCTGCGGATGCCGTCGCCCCAGACTAAACCCCTCCTCTTTTCCACGCCACCGCCACGTTGTGCCTCTCCCTCCCAAAAAGACATTCCCGACTCCACCGGAGGTACGTTTTAGCCACGTTTACCCTCGACGCGTAAAGTGAGTTCAGTCCGACTGAAGGGCTCCGGGTTTAGTCTGGGCCGAGGCGCCGACCGGCTTCACCCGATTCCTCCTCTGACAAATCGTCGGCACCAGGACACGTCTTTATTTCATCGTGTTCGGCTTCACCAGAGCTTCGTGTAATCTGCTGTTTCACTGTTTTCACTTGGTCACTGCTCTTGTGTTCGGTCCTGTCTATTTCCTGGACACCTGGTTCTCCTCTTTCATTTGGTTTGTGTCACTGAATCTTCAGACTCTAATGCAGCCTGTGTCACGTCCTGATGAGTAAATTAACCTTTGAGTAATTTTTAAATAATAAACGGTCAGAACTCTGTGATTTCAGCTTCGAACATGTGACTATGAAGGTGAACTCCATGTCTTGGGATTTCAGACCAAACGTGACATTTTTCACGATTTTCTGACGTTATAATCAAATCATCACCTCGTCTGTGAGTGATTTCTATCCTGTAGTAACACTTTGAACGCTTTAAAATCACATTAATCAGCAACATCGTATTTGTTTTGATCAGAAAATGTCAGAAATTGCTGTAAAAGTGACTAGTTAGATTTTTTTTTTTTTAAACCTAAAGACGCTCAGTTTTTGTCAGAAAAGGAAAGAAACCAGAAAATATTCACCTACAAGAAGCTGAAATCAGAGAATTTCGACGAATCCAACGCAAGCACGTTTTTAACAGAGTCCATTTGCATGTGTCTAATTCCTGGGAGTCACAGTCGCCTCACGCAGAGTTAACGCCTTGTGGATCATCTGTTTTAAGGCGTCGGTTTTTATTAAAGTGACCCTTAATCAGAACGTTTAAACCAACCAATCACTGTGATCCATGTGTTCAAGGTGCGTTCAGGTGTCCCCTTTCTGTTTCCAGTTTTAACCGTCACTGTGTATTTCCTGGATCTAATTTAAGACCATATTTGTTCCTGTTATGAACGACACACTGTTATCGGCGAACAGAACTCCTATCTATGGCCTTATTCAGAAAATTCATTTATTTTTTTTCATATACAAGATTATTCTTTCCTTTTTTTTTCTTTTTTTTATTTGACTTTAATGTACGTCTCTGCTGTTTTGGGCAAATGTTTGTATTTGTTACGTAAATATTTTTAATGTGTTCTGAAAATAAACGACATTGGAGGTATTTTTGGACGAGCGCTCGGCTGTGTGGGGGCGGAGCCTGTCTTCCACCGGACGTTTCACATCAGCTGAAACGAGAGGGTTTCGGTGAATTCACTGCTTTAAGTAACTTCCAGATGAGACGTAGAGAAGACGAGCGATAGAATCAAAGAATGAATGTCGTAGAAAAACCGTGTGCCTGGTTTCAGTCGCTGTTTCCTGGTCGTTGCCTTCAGTCCCAACAAAAAAAACCATATCTGAACTTTGATTTCTGATCCTAATTTTTATCAGAATGTATGTTTTGTTTTTTTTAGTGATGTGCATTTACTTAAACTGTATGTGGACACATTGAATTCAGGTGTTTCTTTTCTAACAAAACAATAATGATTAATGTCAGAATAGTTTTATTTTGGGATAAATATTGCATTGGTTAGTTTGGGTTAAATTATTATCTTTGCTTCCAAAATGACTAGTTTTTTATTTAATTTGGAAAGAAATATTACAATGTTGAGATAAAAACATCAATATTTCCTTAAAGTTTAATGGTCGATTTCTTCCTCAGTGAGTGTTTGTGGTAGAAAACTATTAATTACAGTCAGAGCAGGAAAAATATTTTATAAATTAAGAGAAAGAACATTTAAAATCAGTCATGGATAAAAAAAAAAAAAAAAAAAACGTACATAGATATATTATCATTCACAAAATGCAAGTATTAATATTTTAACAACAAATGGAGCAAATGTGAACAAAATATTGAAAAGATGAACAAATCCGAACAAAAAAATCTACGAAATAATGTAAAAATGAATGAATGCGAACAAAATAATGGAAAAAATGAAGAAATGGAACAGAAAATTTACATAAAAAAAAAAATACAATGACCAAAATGGAAAAATGAAATGTGGACAAAAAATGTGAAATGTGAATAAAGTAGATGGTTATTGGTTTGGGAAGTTATTTACAGTCAAGAGCATGAAAAATATTTTAGAAATTTAGAGGAAGAAGACGAAATGCAAGTATTGATATTTTATTAACAACAAAATGAGCAAACATGAACAAACCCAAACAAAAAAATTTAAATGAACAAATGCGAACAAAAAGTGTGAGGTGAATAAAGTAGATGGGTAGTTGTACAAAATTATTACAGTCGGAACACGAACGATATTTTAGAAATTTAGAGGAAGAACATTTAAAATCATAGTCATGGATTAAAAAAAAAACAATGTTGATAGAAATGAAATAAAAACCATCTCTGAGTCATTTTGGAAACAAAGATAATTTAAACCAAACTAACCAATGCAATGACATTTATCCCATAATATTAAACCATATTCTCTCATCAGTCATTGTTTTTTTTTTGTTTTTTGGTTTTTTTTTGGTTTTTTTTTTTAAATCCCAGACCCTGTTTGAAAAAAAACACCTGAATCCGACGTTTCCCGCAGACTTTTGTCCGTATCATGTATTTCTTCCATGTGCTTAATGTGCAGATCTTCAGCTTTAATTTGATGCTTTTCCGGTTTTTATTCTTGAACAGTGAAGGATTTTAAACCGTTTTATGTGAAAATGCACGATACGTTTTAAATCGGCCGACGTAATTATCACAATAAATTATTTCTCGTCACTTCAGAGGCTGATTATTATTCAAATGTGAAGAAACAAGACGGTTACTGTAGTTCAGATGGTTTTAGAAAAGATGAAAATGTTAGAACGATGCGACATGAAAACACCTGTAGACGTGGATTCTGGGATTTGGCTCCGATTTTGTTCATAAATGTAACGATATTAAATGAAAATGATGAAAAAGAAAGTTCAGATTTATTAAAATCTGAGTCCGAATCAGTAAAACTAAACTTGGACACAATGGGTTTAATGATTAAACTGAGCACTAATGCATTTCACATCGTCATGATATAAAAATATTTTATTAGAATTATTCAGTTTTATTTCTCAGTTCCAGTAAAAGTTTAATTAAACCCAATCTGTGATTTTATTTGACATAATATCGACCAGAGTTGAAGTAAAAATAATCGTTACAGATCAACAGGGTCGATACGAAGCTTCTGATACTGAATAAATATCACATTTTGTTTTAATGTCGTTTTTATTTTATTTTTCTCTTAATGGACGCGAATGAATCAAACTCAAATTAAAGCTGAAAATCGGCCTCAATTTATCAATAAAAATGCAAAAGTCTGATTTCCTCAAATTCTGCTCCTGTTTTGGATTATTTATGTCAGAAGAAAAGAGTCATGTAAGATATTCACAAACAAAAAAAGACGCATTCGGACGTTTTCCGATCAGTTTTAGTGGTAAAACTCATCTGGTATGGAAGCCCATTTATGCCAAAATTAAAGCTAAAAGAAACTTGAGCCAAAATAATGTCTTTACATTTCAGAATATGCACTTAGTTTCTCTAAATTCATGACTTAATATCTTAAAATTCGTAAGTTATCGTACCTGTAAAGTTTTAACAGTGACACAAATTTGACTATTTATTTTAGATTTTCTTAGTTTTACTGATATACGAACAATTTAACAGTTTCAAGACATTTATTTGCAAATAAATAACATTTATGTAACAAGTCAAACCAGAACCTTTGGCTTTGACTGAATAAATGTGTTAATGTTTCTAAATATTGAAACAGTTTTACAAAATATGTCAAGTTTTAAAGAAACCAGGTCAAGTTTTGAAATTGTTCATTGTTTTTTGCATGATATTATTTTGAGAATGGACGATATTTAAGGATATTCATTAGTTTTTCATTTTCCCATTTTTAAATTTATCAAATTGATTAATGAATTATTAAAAAAAAAAAAAAAAGTAATTTTGAGTATGTTGGTCATTTTTTATGTGGACAAAAAAATATTTTGCGTTTTTCATTTTTTTTTTATTCTTACATTATTTTTGTAAACACACATCCATAACTGAAATTTTTGTTAAGTTTTTAGTTTCATTTTACTGTTTTTAGTCCAATAGAACAAAAAATAAAAACACGATTAAGAGTTAAACATCAGTTAAAATTAGAGTAAAATAATCATGTACGATTCCTCTAATGGCTCTGGATTATAACTGCTTTTGTATCGTAAGAAACGTTTGGAATGCGATAAAACAAAATCCAAATCTCCCAAATCATTTGTGCGCTAATTTTAAGAACAGGTTTGTAAAAATAAGTGGTTTATTTTTGAGGTGAAATTTTATGATAATTCATTTTTGACAATTTCTCCATAGTTTCTAATAGTTTCTTGTTACTTTGAAACAATTTGTTTTTGACCGTTTGACATTTAAGACGAATTTCATTATTTCCTGATACTCATTATTTTTTTTAACAATTTCTTTGCATTTTGACAGTTTTCATAATTTGGAGAAAATGTCACTATTTCTAGATAAAACATTTTTCTTGAATTTGACAAAATTTTTGATTACTTTGAGAATTAGTCATTTAATGTATATATTTTTTACTCTTTTCCTTGTTTCATTCGTGTTCATGTAAAGGTGAACAATAAGAACATAAGTCGATATTTTTGGCAGAATTTCTCAAAAAAAATGTTTTTCATTATTTCTTAACTTTTTTTTGTTTTACTAGATAATTTTTTAATCTTATCGGCACTAATGGCCTTCCATACTTTCAGCCTTAAACACAAACACAAACTATTTGACGTAAAAACAACCTTAGCCGTTATTTTTCATCAGGTGGGTTTGCCCCCCCCCAGAGGCTGCTTCTGGACTCGTTTCTTATCGTTTTTGGGAATCGTTGCGTTTTTTTGTGCAAGTTGATCGCATCATCTGACTCAACACTAAGACAAACTGTAGCACACGGACGACGGCGTAAATTGAGGGGAAACGTGGTGTCGAGCCTTAGTGATGAAGTGCTTTTGGTTTTGCTGTGTCAAAGGGGCTGGCGACCCCCCCCACGACCCCTGACCCCAGTGCCAATGACCCCCCCCCCCTTTTCTCTTTGAGACGTTGGACAATCGAGGAGTTTGGAGACGAGCGTTGGTTTGGTACAAAGTGTGTAAATGTAAGTGTCACCAGGACGGAGCCCTGTGGTGTTCGGTCCTTTGCTGTTTTTCGTTAGTTCTTGTTTTTTTCGAAGCTCTTTGACCTTTTTTTTTTTCTTTACGTCCTGGAGGTTTTTTCCTTTTTCGTCTTCGCTCAGTGCTGCCGTCGAGGCCGAGCGACGTCTCGTTTTCCTCCCGTCGTCTGTTTCTGTCGGATGTTTGTTATTATTCTCTAGAAAACTCGATTTTCATACAGACAATAAAACAGTATTTCCACGTCACTGTCGGACTCTGTCTTTATTGATCAGTTTTATTTCTGTGGATGTTTTCGTATAAAATGTGACGCCAACAGAACGGCGATAAATATCCTGATATGGTGTTTATTTGGGAGATGAGACACTATTTTATTAATTTGAATATTTTATTGTTATTTAACCTCGTTGTTATTGTTTTCAACTTGGTTCAGTTTTCGCATATTTGTCATTTTTATTTATTAAGTTTTATATATTGGCTATTTTTTGCTCTTTTTGTTTTTTGTTGTTTATTTTGATCTTTTTTGTTCTTTGGT
>JAPQRP010000028.1:7499932-7512423 GCA_037367295.1 Apogon hyalosoma
TCTGGTCTTTGATGGTCTGTCCTCTGGTCTTTGATGGTCTGTCTTCTGGTCTTTGATGGTCTGTCTTCTGGTCTTTGATGGTCTGTCCTCTGGTCTTTGATGGTCTGTCCTGGTCTTTGATGGTCTGTCCTGGTCTTTGATGGTCTATCCTCTGATGGTCTGTCCTCTGTTTCGTCCCCCCGTCCTCAGGTATAAGCGTGAGTCTCTGAAGGTTTTGGGGACGGTCGGTGAACCCATCAACCCCGAGGCCTGGCAGTGGTACTACACCGTGGTTGGACAGAAGAGGTGTCCCATCGTGGACACGTTCTGGCAGACGGAGACGGTGAGTTCAGCATCAGGAGGACGTAACGCCGTGGCTTGGACAGAACGCTCATTTGACTGTCGTTAACCCTGTAACATCCACAGAGCGCTACAGACGTCCTGTTAATACTAAGCCTGGATGATGCGTTCAAAGTAACATGGTTTTTACAGCGTTCCTCTTAATTCAATCTGTAACTGAGACCCAGTTTGACGGAGTCCAACGACACCTGAACACACCGTCTACCTGCATTAGCTCATTCCCATAAGGACCATCTGTACTATGTGACTTTATCTCTCTAAATGTTTTTGTTTATTAATTGTTGAATTTTTATTTAATTTCCTTGAACTCACCATACATTCATCTGCCCAAAAGAATAAATAAACTAATGATGCAGAATAAACATCACATTCATTCATCCGCCGACTAGTCAGCTAGATTATTCAAAAAGGGCTCATAGTTATTTTTATTTCACCATTAAAATACATTTTCTTTCCTTTAAAGAGAACATTATGTCCACAGTAAGAATGTACAACAAAGTTTATTAAACAAATGATCAATTTAATATTCACAAATATTGCATCAGCAATAAAATAAAATAAAATAAAAAAATTTCCCCTTAAGCAAAAGTGAATCTTGTGCAAAACAGTTCCAGTGTATAACAAAGTTTATCCAACAATGAAATACTTAAAGGTTGGAAAAAAGTTTCCTTAAACAAAAGTGCATGACGTCATGAACGACCTGTCGACTAAATTAATCGTCAACTATTTTGGCCTTCAAGTATTTGTTGACTAGTCATAGTTTTACAACAAACGACGTCTGATTTGCTGAAACACTAAGTGAATCTCAGAAAACAAAAGCTTGTATCTGAAAAAGGTTTGTTGTTGAGAAAACAAAAAAAATTTAAATAAGAAATAAATAAGACAATTAATAGTTCAATAAATAACCCAATAAATAAGAAAATGAATAATCCAATAAATAACCCAATAAATAATACAATAAAAATATATTTAATAGTCCAATAAATGACCCAATAAATAATATAATCAATAATCTGATTAATAGTCCAATAAATAAGACAATAAATTATGCAATAATTAATCCAATATTTATTGGACTATTTTTGTATTATTTTTGGATTCTATTTTTTACAAACGTCTGCAAGAAAACAAGATATTTCACATTTTCTTAAAGATGCATTTTATTCAGAGGTTCTATCAGGTTGTGGATGCTGCAACAATTCGACCAATCAGAGCCCAGAATGAGGCTGTGGCGTTGAATACAGTTGAATAAGTGTTGAATGTGTTTTCTTGTGTTTGTGAGTCGGTTTAAAGCGGTTCGTTCGTTTCAGGGCGGACACGTGTTGACGCCACTTCCTGCAGCGACGCCCATGAAACCGGGATCAGCTGTGAGTAAAGAATTGAAGCCACACATTGAATCTGTTTCTCATCAACATGATTTATTATTCTGTTAAACAGCTGTGAGTTTTCATATTTTAGCATCAGTGACACTGACATGTTCTGTTATTCACTAAATAAAATAATAAATACCATTACTGGGATCTACTTCTGTCTTTCCTTTTTAGGGTTGATTTTTATTTTATTTTCATTAAAACACATCAAATGTTTGAATATTTAATTTCTTTTATTGTGGATTTTGCTCATGATCTTCCTCTTTTTTGTCATTGTCATCTTGTTGCTGCTCTGACATGATTTTTTTTCTTATTTTATTTCATTTTTATGTCATATGGATCTTTGTTTTTGTTTAATTTGACTTTTATGAATAATTTCAAACCACAGATATCATGTCAAATGTTAATATCAGATAATATTGATAATTATGATGATGGTCCAGAGTCGAGGTTATTTTTAGATTTAAATTGTTCAAAAATGAATAAAAAGACGCAAGAAGAAAATGACAGAACAATGTGAAAATTAGGAAAAAGACACAAAAAAGACCCAAGAAAAACATGCAACAAGGAAAATAAAGTAAAAGATCAGAAACAAATGATGAAAAAGAAAACGACAAAACAAGGAAAAATAATGAGGTGGAAGACGTGAAAAATAATGAAAGACGCAACAAGACAAAGAGGTGATGTGACAAAAATGACAGAAGTAACATGACAAAGTGAAAAATGAAGAAAAAGGTGTGAAAATGACAAGGATTTGACAAGAAGAAAATTATGAAAAAGACAAAATTACAAAAATAACATGGGAAGAACAAAATAAGGCGACAAATGAAAAAAGATATAACAAAAAGAAAGATATGAAAAAGACGCATCAAGAAAAAGGCAAAACAGAAAAAAAATGACTCAGTCTAAGAAAAGTCTAAAAAAAATTCAGCAAAACGAGGCTAAAAAGATTTTAAAAATTACAGAAAGTATGCGACAAAGTGAAAAATTCAGGAAAAGATGTGACAAAAAAGAAGTGAAAAACTACAAAAAAGTTTCAACGAATTGAAAATAACAAATGAAACAAAAAGAAAAGGATTAAGTGACAAAGTGACAAATGAAAGGTTAGAGTTCGCACTATAAAAATATATATTTTTAAGTTAAAATAAATTTTTAAAAAATTCTTTTTTTAAAATGACAAATAAAAAAATGAACAAAGTGAATTTGTGCTTTTCTCGTTTTGTCTTAAACGATTGAACGTCGTCTCATCTTTTTATGCGTGAACGTTTTAACTTTCATTCGTCGTCGTCGACCGCTCTGATGTTTTTATCGTAATGTCGTCGTCTCGTCCTCAGACGTTCCCGTTCTTCGGCGTGGTTCCTGCCATCTTGAACGAGTCGGGGGAGGAGCTGGAGGGCCCGAGCGAAGGATACCTGGTCAGTGTCGACTCCGCCCACCTCTTCATCTGTCCGTGTCGCTGTGCTCTGATTGGTTGTTTCCTGGTGCAGGTGTTCAAGCAGCCGTGGCCTGGCGTCATGCGGACGGTTTACCGGAACCACCAGAGGTTTGAGACCACCTACTTCAGGAAGTTCCCCGGGTACTACGTCACTGGAGACGGTGAGGTCAAAGGTCACAGCGGAACGTTAATGTGTCCGTCTTCATCATTTTCTCCAGTTTTTCTTTGATTTTTATTCTTTTGTTGATTATTTTAATTTTGTTCAATTTTTTGTCAATATTTATTTTCTTGCTGATTATTTAGTTACATTTTTTTTTCATTATCTGGTTCATTTCCTTTTAATATTTTGCTCTTTTTTTGTCATTATTTTCATTTTGTTCAGTTTTTTGCCAATTTTGTTTTTTTTTTTTAATTTTTACTTTTTTATGTCATTGGTTTTGTTTATTGTTGTTACATTTTTTGTTCGTTTATTGAATTTTTTCCCTTCAATTGGTTATTTTCTTTTAATATTTTGCTCTGTTTTCATTTAATTTAGTTTCTTTTTTATCTTTGTATTTTTCTTTTTTCTTCATTTTGTTCATTTTTTTCTTTTTTTTACTATTTGTGTTTATTTTTTTTGTCACTTAATTTTTGTTCATTTTCTGGTCAGTTTAATAATCTGCTCTTTTTTTTTTATTTACAGTATATTTTATTCTTTTTTTTGTTGTGGTGACCTCTTGTTAATTTTGTTCATCCTTTAGTTTCAGTTCTTTTTTTCTTCTTCATTATTCTTCATTCTTATTTAACAGTTGGTATTGTTAATCATGTTTTTTTTCACCATTTTCTGGTATTTTATTAAAATCCAAATCACTAATTAACAGGTTGAAGAAACATTCGACTGATTTCAGTTCATTTTCTTTCCTCCAGGTTTTTTTTTTCTTGATGTTGAAACTTTTTCATGCATTTTGTCTTAAATTAGTGGTTGGTGTGTTTTTTGTTGGTTGGTTGTTTTCTGTTTGACTCCGCCTCCTCTTCGCCCCCTGGTGGTCAGGACATGTCGTTGACAGTACTTCCTGTTTGCGTTTGAATCCCTCAGGTTGCCGTAGAGACAAGGACGGGTACTATTGGATAACAGGGAGGATAGACGACATGCTGAACGTCTCCGGTAACGCGTCTTTCATTTATCGCTAATTGTTGAAGCGTCAGACGGCGTTGACTGTAGGTTCCACTTCCTGTTTCCCATCAGGCCATCTGTTGAGCACGGCGGAGGTGGAGTCGGCGCTGGTCGAACACGAAGCCGTGGCGGAGGCGGCGGTGGTGGGACGGCCCCATCCCGTCAAAGGAGAGAGTCTGTACTGCTTCGTCACCCTGAACGAGGGCGTGGCCTACAACCGGACGTTGGAGGCGGAGCTTAGGAAACAAGGTCAGGACGCAGGAAGTGACACAGGTCTGAGTTTCCGTCTGTCGGTCTGAGCGCTAACCCCACGTTTTCATGTTCAACAGTGAGAGAGAAGATCGGCGCCATCGCCACGCCGGACTACATCCAGAACGCCCCGGGACTCCCCAAGACCCGATCCGGTACAGGGACCAGCCCCGCCCCCCTGCCTGTCAATCGCACACAGCAGACCCCACCTCCAGTTCAGCCATCATCCAATTAGAGCTCTGTATTTCAAAATATTTGGATGATTTTCAGTGTAGTTTTTGTGCCTCTTTATTAGTTCCATCCCTTCGGTGTCAGAGGACGTCCCAGTCGTGCACCGTTGTGTCCTTGGGCAAGACGCGTTCGCGTTCAGTTCATCCTCAGAACCGATAGAAGTCGCATTTAATGTGTAATATGAACCAGCACACAAAAAATCTGACTTGAGCCTTAAGAGCTGCCGTCTGAACGCAGCCTGAAACACCTGTCCCCCCCTGGTGGCCAGCTGCAGCATGACTCATAAGCCCCGCCCCCTCTGTTTTGCTGGTGGAAAAGGCTTTTTTGTCTTTTCTGAATTAAACATCCCAACAGCTTCTTCCACGTGTCCTAAAGTTCCTCTGGTTCTCTTCTGATTTTAACCTGAATCTCTCGTCCTCTTTCAGGTAAAATCATGCGCCGTGTTCTGCGTAAAATCGCCTGCGACGAGCGTGACCTCGGCGACATCTCCACGCTCGCTGACTCGTCGGTGGTCGAGCAGCTTTTCCAGAACAGATGCTGCACCGCCGTGTGACGACGAGGCTCAGACCGCCGCCGCCGCCAACCAAGCGAGGAGGAGGAGGAGCCAGAGAGGAGGGGGAGGAGCCAGGGACTGGGTTTATTCCTGAAAACAACCTTTATCCCCTGATGAGGACGGTCTCTATGCAGATACACGTGTATTTAAAGAGTTTAAACCCACTGAACAGATTCACCAGCATCGGAACGTTTGTTTAGACGACGATTCAACCACAAACAGCAGCTGTTTTCACACTTAAAGAGCGAATTATTCAGACTGAGATGAACAAATTAACTGGTATTCAACGGATGTGGCGGCATTTTACCTGCAGGACAGTGATGGAGTAATAAATATGACCAGAAATATAGCCACAGCTAGGACGTTAATACTGGTCAGTATCACGATTAAACATCAAACATCTTTAAAGTTTCCCACCTTAAAGTTTTTTTTTCTGATCTGAAGAAAGCAGACGGTTAAATTAGTCATAAAATGGTGAAAAACCCCACAGAAGCTGCAGCAAGTTAAAAACTCAGTGTTTTAATGCTTGTTTTGTTCATTTTTACTGAACCCAGACTGACTTTAAGGATCGCCGTCTATTTTTAAACATAAAATCCACAGAACGGAACAAGAACACTTGCATATTAGCCTCGTAGCATAAGTCATAGCAGAGCATCCATCGACTAAGTCATATTTTTGGCCAAATACTCATATTTTGAGCCAAACTGTAATATCTGTATAACTTTACTCTCCTAACACTGCTGATTCATTTTAAATTCCACAAAGGCAACAATATAGAAATATTACACAAAACTACACACAGTCACATGCACCCACAGTACAACGCACCAAACAACTACAACACAACATTTCATATCATCACTTTCCTAAAGAACAGCCAAAGTGTTTTGGGTTTTTTTTTTTGTTCTTTTGACAAAAAAATGACTTTTTTTTTTGCCTAAATCATAAAATATTCAATTTCTGGTTTAGTTTTTTATGTTTCCTGAAAAATCTGGAAAAACCTTGGCAGTTATTTTAGGAAGGTGACGATATTCAAACACAGACCAAAGATAAAATTCTATAAAATGAAAAAACGGGAAAACAAAAACAACCATTCTTAAAATCAGAAACATGTACAGACAGAACTTAAATATATGTAAAGACGACTCAGACACATATAATAATAATATACAATAAATACTATTTCATGTGACTGGAATCATCATTACGGGTTTGAACACATCGATATATTGTGATTTTGTTTTTTACCACTAATTCAACATCAACTCTGGATGTTAGAACGACCAGAAGAAGGTAAAATCCTCTATCACATATTTCAATGAAAAAACAGCGACCGAATCAACATTTTCACACTCGCAGACACTTTTGGATTATTTTAAAGCAGATTTATTAGGAATCCTTCTGCTAAATGGGAGGCTTTGGACTGCGGTTGTTTGTGGTGAATGTCGCCTTCTAGTGGGGAAACAGGAGAACACTTCATTAGATTTTATTCCAGTGTTTTAACCTTTATTTTCAACCTGTGATTCACTGATAAATGCAGATGTTCAGTTGTAGTGCGGTTCGTGAATAGGCTGGAATAAATGCGATGTGTGACCTGTAGTTAAGAAACGCCCTCCTCGATGCCATAGTACTGACGCGTACACTGAACATTAGCTCATCCCAAAACTTTGAATTAGTTTTAATTTCTATTGTAATTTTTTTTTTTTAGTAAAAAAGTAGATTTGTCATGTTTTGGTTGGTATTTTTTATGTAGAATTTGTTGCATGTGCGTTTGTCGCCTTTCTTTTATTTTGTCATTATTGAGTGGAAACTGGGAAAATGTTCAGCTTCATGTAGCTCAGACAAACAGTCTGGGATTAAAAAAAAAAAAGTGCTGTAAAGCTGCAGAAAAAGGTCAGAAACATGCTGATTAAACAGATGAAGCAGTGATGTGTCTACAGTCCATATTTTATTCATTTTTGTTATAAAAAGTCGCTTTTCAAGTAGGGCTGGGTGGCATGAAACTTGTGAAATCTGTTTTTTGACAGTTTTATGGGCTAATTTTGTTTTCTTTTCCTTCTCAGAACAGGAATTATAACAATGTACATTATCAAATAAAAATCAGAAAACCCTGGTAGAAAAAACCCCCAAGGTTTCATGTTATTAATGTAATGTTTCACATAAAGTGTAGCTCAAAGTACTTCACAGAAACGATAGTACAAGTAGCACTAACACGTGAACGGTGTCCCAGAGTATGACGACCACACCGTCCATGTGATCCACGCACTATAAACTCTGTACACATTAATTCCAAACATTAAATGGTTCTGGAAATGCACTGTCACGGCCTGCGACGGCCACACCACACTGCGCACACCGTTAGCTGTGACGTTTGCAGGTTCTTCTGCTTCACCATTACTCTGCAGTCCTGACGCAGTCGGAAACTCAGCAAACATTGACCCCCCCCCACTTTAACATTAACCTGTACGTTAACATGTCAAACTGTGGATGAGGCTGCAGGTGTATGAGGAAACAAAAGCAGCAGAAGGACATGAGAAGTGACCGACGTGGACTCCAAGAAGAATGACAGTGTTTTATGCGTTTAGAACAAAAGTATGTAAAAAGGACTCTTTTTGGGGGGGGTTAGACTTAAGGATGTGATTTATTTTCTGCGTTCATTCATTTCCTTGTTCTGTGAGGTGGGGAGGCCCCTTGTCATGAAAAACATACTGAACATATTTGACATGTTACCCTCTTCAATCATCAGCTCCATCAAATATCAGTGAAAGTAAAATACAAACCGACGCCATCGAACCTGCTCAACTGAATTCCTGTCATGTTCATTAAACTAATAATCAGGGTATTTTTCAGGGTTTGTTCACTAAAGGCTCATTTATGGGCTTTAGAAAATACATGTTTCTGTTTGAAAACGAAGTTAAGACGTGTTCTGTGACAGGAGGACAGTAGAGCTGCAGCACCACAGCTGACTGTTCTGTCCTGGAGGTTTTTCTGATGACATCCTTCTTTCATTCATTCCTTCATTTTCTGAACCCGCTTTATCCTCACTAGGGTCACTGGAGCTGAACATACAGAGACAAACTATCACCCTCACATTCACACCTTTGGGTGATTTAGATGAACCAGTTAACCCACCAGTGCATGTGTTTGGATGGTGGGAGGAGCCAGAGTACCAGAGAGAACCCCCGCAGACACGGGGAGAACATGCAAACTGCACACAGGAAGGTCCCGCACCCGTCGGAATCGAACCCAGGACCTTCTTGCTGCGAGGCACCAGTGCTACCCACTGCAGCGCCGTGTCGTCCTTCTTTTACTACTTTTATTTTGACTAATGTTAAAGACTTTCTACTCTGCACATTCACATACAGGCTTTAGTTTTAATGCACAAAAAGCAGCGTTTTACCAAAAATCAAAAGGAGGGGTTGAAGTTAATGAAAGACAGGAAATAAAAGCTACTTTAAGTTCAGGGCTGTGCACAGAGCCCATTTCAAGGTTTGCATTTTTCTACAAATTTTTGAGAAGTTTTTGAAAAGACTGAAAGTTAAGACTTTGGACTTGGACGATAATGTAGTTTAATTTACATTTATCTTTCATTTTAAATTCTAACTGAATTCCTGACTCGGCAGGTATCTGTGAGCAGGAGGGCCAAAGTGTTGTGCAACCGTGCGGAGGTGTTTGTTTCACTCTGATTAGTTTTTCACTTGTTTTATTCATGTTGCGCAGCATACCAACCTTTTTGGAATTGAGTTTGCAGGATTCCTGGATGTTTGTGTGAAACAAACACAGGTATTGTCTTGGTCTTTCCTCGTTCAGTGAACAAAGAACGTCACACTAATGAAAAACACATGCTGTACGTGTTTTTGTGTGATGACAGCTGCACCTTCTTCAGATATGCCTTCATCATTTCTGTCAAACTCCAGGTGATAATTAAAGACGCTCTGTCCAAACGCCTTACACTTTTTTTTGGTTTGTTTTTCTTTTTCAACAAGCCAAAGAAAATATTAAATATTTCCTACTGGAGCAAAAAGCTGAACCTGAGCCACCTCTTGTTTAAAACACACAGTGGTTAAAGTACAAGTACTGATTCTTAACTGATAAAAAAAAAAAGAATCAAATGTTATTCATGTAGCACCAAATCACAACAGAAGTTATCTCATGACGCTTTACATTTAGAGCTGATCTAAACCAGACTCTGAATTATCCATTAGCCTATATATCAGTTTACAGGGTTTGTGCCGGTCATTAAAAAGCATTAAAAGTCCTTAAATAGATTTTGTGTAAATTAAGGCCTTAAATGGCTTTAAAAAGCATTAAATTCGATGTCCAGAGGCATTAAAAATTAAATACACCTGATGGGATAAAAAAACATTGTTATTCACAATTTATTTTGATGATATAAACATTTAATAATTTTGGTCAGAAGTATAAATAAAGTGATGGTTGACAGGAGGAACCCTTTAACTGACTATTATTTATGGCTGATATATGACGTCCCAACACCGGATGATTGGAATGGAACGGGCTGTGAGCGTGTTCATGCTGTGGTGAACGAGTGGAGGGAATATGAGCAAATGTGGGGAAAATGCAGGTTTGAGCAGCAGTGATTGGAGGAGGAACTATTCAGAACCTGTTAAAGCCTGTGGACAGTAAATGTATAAATAAGACTATATATAAAAGTGTATCTGCAGATGGACAGGGGCATTAGACGTGTTTAAAGGGCATTAAAAAGGACATTACATTAAATTTACTGAAACCTGCAGAAACCCTGGTTTAACGCAAGCAACAAATGTCAAGTAAATAATGGAAAATATCTGATTTTCAGTCGGGATGATATTGTAAAAAATGGAGATAAATTGCTTCGGAAAGGTGAAATGAATTCGGAAGTTGCCACAAATCCTGACTTTCATTTACTTCTTATGAATAGATCAAAAGTTCTGACTGGATCACTCATTTTTTCCATAAAATTGGTGTCAGTATCTCAAAAAGTGAAGGTATAAGGCAGGACTGATTTCTAGAATAATTCCTGATGGTATTATTTTCTGTTGGTATAAAAAAAACATCTAGTGATGGTCATTTGGGGCTATTTGTCTGAAATCTTATAAATAATAATTTGAGATAGTTTCGACCTTTTGTGGCTCGTTCAAATAAGATAAAACCAAAAGTAACATGAGATGAAGTGTAAATCTGATCTCACTGGTATGAACCTGGATTGAACAGTTTGTTTGTTTGTTTGTTTGTTTAGGTGTACCACTGCATAACCCCTGTAGTTTCCTTGTTCCTGGTGTTTATGCAAATCACGCACCTTCTGCAGAACACCTGCGAACACTGACTCCGCCCCCTCAGCGTCTCACCAGCTTTATAACCTGGGCTCCTTTGGACGTCAACAGCAGCATCTGTTTGTGGAAGAGCTTCGGAATCTGACCTGCACGACTGGGTGAGAAAACTTCCCATATATTTTCTACGAACGCTGAACTAATGCGGAAACAGATTCCATACAACTGCAGGACGTTAGTTTAAAGATTGATGATTAACAAAGAAATGACCGGCTCCATGTAAACACTTTTTGTTCTTGTGTCTTTTTACTGTAACTTACAGGGCTTTTCAACAACAGGTTCTTTGTAAAAACTAAGCTGAATTAATACTTCGACAGATCTGATATTAATTATGCGTGGTTTTCTGACTACATTTCAACCTATTTCTGTAGGAAAAACTTCAGTGTTTTGTATTGAGTTGACTTTGCTGTTGAAAATTGAAAGGTTAAACTATTTTGCTCATTTTTAAGTCAGTAGTTGCAGTGATTTTTCACTGTGCTACGCTGGACTCTTATTATATCTGAATGACCAAGAAGCAGTTTTTTTAATTAATAAAACAATGTGAAATGATTAGAATAATTTGTCGTGACATATTTGATATTTAAACGGCCTCAATTAAACCAGAGGTCAGTTTGTTGGACCCTAATGATCCCATTTTTCACAGAGTATGTGAGGGATTGTTCTTTTCTGTTGACAGTATAATGTGTTGGTCGACATGTTCATATATATTCACTTTCAACCTGTTTGTTTCCAGAATCATGAGTAAAACCTCTATCAGCACCAACCAGGAGATGCGTAAGGGAGATTACCTCCTCAGCGCAAACGGGAACCACAAAGCTGTGTTCCAGGTGAGAAGAAGACATAAAATGACTGTATGTTCTCTTTAATTTGGTGTCGTGTGCAGTGATTGAAGGTGGAATATTGTGAGATTAAAGTACGTTATTTACAAAAAACAAAACTGAGATTGTAAAGTGGTATTTGTGAGAAACAGATCCACAGATTCTCTGATTTAAGGTTGAAAATCTCTACCAGAAAAAAACAAAAACAAACAAACCCTCATTTGTTGGTGGTTTCAGTGCTTCACAGGATTTATGTTTGTAATGTAAGTCCTTTCTGTCTCCACAGGAGGATGGCAACTTTGTCGTCTACTCCTGGGCTCCAGTCTGGTCCACAGAAACCAACGGTAAAAACGGGTTCCGCCTTCTTCTACAGGAGGACAACAACCTGGTGATGTACGACCGTTCCTTCAAGTCGGTTTGGTCTTCAAAATCCTACCACCCCAATAATACTTCGGTCAGGATGCGTCTGACCATGACAGATGATGGGCTTCTGGTTCTGGACAGGAACGGAGAGAACATCTGGTCTGCTCCTCCTGTGATCTACAGCGGCATAGGTCCAGCTCATGTGCCATCAAAACCCTCAAAAACTACTTAACTGTTCTTTAAACAAATCCATGATGTGGCAAGAACCATGTACTTTTCTCTGCCATTAAATAAAGAATCTGAACCCAACCTGTGTCCTTTTGTGTGTGTTACTGTGTCCAACTCATTTTAACCCTGTGAACACAAAGTGTGTTGATGAAGCAACAAGCGCCGGGTTCTTTAGCAGCAGTGACAGTGGATTTAACAAAAGGTGGAAACACACAAAGTGTAATCGATTCCACAGACGCATTAAATGCAACATGCAATAACATACAAATCAAAAATCATGTATTCATCTTCTGAACGCGCTTTATCCTCGCTGGGGTCCCTGGAGTCACTGGGGTCCCTGGGGTCCCTGGAGTCACTGGGGTCCCTTGAGTTACTGGGGTCCCTGGGGTCCCTGGAGTCACTGGGGTCCCTGGGGTCCCTTG
>JAPQRP010000028.1:7512523-7550023 GCA_037367295.1 Apogon hyalosoma
CTATCTATCTATCTATCTATCTATCTATCTATCTATCTATCTATCTATCTATCTATCTATCTATCTATCTATATTGTATTTTTTAATTTATTTTTATTTATGTATAAAAATACACCTGTGTAAATATGCCAGAATTTGTAAAAATAACTACTTTTCATCTGCAGCCCCTAAGCAGGTGACAGAAACAAGACATAAAACAGCCAACATTAATACATCACTCATTCACTATAGATTAAAAAAAAAGTAAAAATACACATAATGATGACATAAGCATCATCAAAACAAACAGACAAACAAAATAAAGAAAAACAAATAGACATAGGATGATCACAGGGGTGTTAGCCTATACATTCACCTCCCAATCACATTCATCTATCTATCTATCTATTGTAACTGCAGATAAATAGTTCCTCTGACATTAAAAGAGAAGCATATATTTATTCTTGCCTGACATGGACCTCAGAAAGATGAATAAATCTGTTGACTGTCCAGGACACTTACTTATTACATGGATCCAAAGCAGGTAGATCTTGACTTGGGACTTTTCCATAGAAAACAGGAAAGAACCCAGCGATGGAGAGGTTCCCCTGAAGATACATTCCATCTCCCTTAGAGAAATAATCCAACTCCCCATTGACCGCATGAAGCATCAGCCAACTGAAGGAAAGAAACGCAGCTCCACTCATACTCACACTCATACTCACCTCCGCCTCAGGCTGTAGTAATCAGTGTGGCTTCAAAGTGGATCAGGAGGTGGTTTTCATAGAAACTCAGAAGAGGGATCACTTTTGCATTTTTGTTGGCCATGTTAGTGTTGAGTGAAGACTATTTGCATGTCTGATTTGTTTGTGTGACTGTAGAATATCCGTCCCACTAAGCATTTATGTTTGTGTAACAAACCATGAAATGACTTTAACCTTTGACAACTTATTCAGACTCTAAAGAAGGCAATAACAGGCATTCATGAAGAAATAGATTACAAATGTTTTAACAAGTGTTTTTTTGTTTGTTTGTTTGTTTGTTTGTTTGTTTTATCATATTTCAGCTCACGACAATACTCAAAACTTGATCAGTTCACATCCATTTTAAAAGGTTTGTAGTAGTGTTGTGCAGGTTATAATAATTGGATCTCTCAATGCTTAAATATATGTTTAATTATAGTTTCTGTCTAAATTTTGTTTTGTTTTCCACCCTTTATGTTCATGTTGAATTTGCTATCACAAGGAATCAGATAACATTATATAAGATAAGATGAGATAAGATAAGATAAGATGATAAGATAAGATAAGATAAGAGTCAGTTATTATATCATTATTTTTCTTTTCTTTAAATCTTTAATGATATTATTTATTAATTATTTCTAAGACTGTTCAACTGATTGGGAAGATTTATTATATTTAATAACTGCTTTTGTTACTAACAATAAATAGCTGATAATAAAAAGCACTGTAAAATTAAACAGGCACATCTTGTGTAAACAAGGAAACAACATAATGGTTGAGTTTTTTAACAGCATATATGTTACCTTGTATATTTTAAGGATATATTCAAATATAATAAAATAAAAAGTTCATTATTTACTTAATAATCACATAATAATTAGGAGAAGTATATATATATATAAGTCAAGTCACTGTAGTGGTAAAATGGTTAAATTTTTGTCCAATTCAAATAAAATAAAAAAACTAGTTTGAAGTCTAATTTTTTTGCTGTAAAGACAAGCAGAGGGTAACTTTGCATTTTGGTTGATATTGAATCTTATTTTGTTAAACACACCTGTTGGACTCCTGTAGTATTTGCCTGAAAACCACCTGAGCACAGGCTCCAAACCCACTGTTTTGACAGGTATTTTGTTAACCACAATATTTTGGAGGCAAATGACCATGTAAATGTCCATGTTTGTAAAAACATTGTTTCTTTACTAGTAATACATTTTGTGATAATTTCCTTTAAATCCTAAGGTCCGTAGAGGCCGTATGATAATTCAATGATGATTTAAGTAAAAAGTAGTTTTTATGAAAAAGACACAAAAGGACAAAGATACATCATAAAGAGTGAGAAGTTAATTGCCAATGATGCCATAAAGGTGTATTGTCAATCAGAAAATGGATTAAATGAATTTCAGTAAGTGTGTTTTACTGCACTTTTAATGATATTTCTATTACACTACATGTCTTTATTCATTTCATTTCTTTCTATGTAATGTTGTCTTGCACTGATGCAGTAAAAAACAAGAGTCAGGTTTTTCCTGGTGACGTGAATTACAACATTATTATAGCAGTAATGCGAATAATAAAGAAACATAGCTCAAAATAAATGACTATCGCTGTTTTAATTTTTCACACACATACAGCACACACACTCAAGTTAACCTCATTATTTAATTCTAATGTAATGATATTATAGAATGTTAAAATGGCATTTGTAGGAAGAACAGTAACTATTTCTTAATTTGATTTTAGAGCTTTTAATTTGCCTGAGAGACTGATCTTAACTTGAGCAAAGGATGCAGCAGCTGAATTGTAACAATTTTTGTTTTTTGAATCATAGAATTGTGGAACAGTGATGCTTTGTTATATTGAAAGTTTTTTTTTTTTTTTTTTTTTATTTGGAGCATTTACAGAATACATGCAAGTTCAAAATTCCAAAAACATTCATTTACACTCAAAAAGGAGTCGGAAGAGGAAAATCTTATTTAACAAATAATTCTGAAAAACACATTAATGTGATTCTTGTAGTTATTTTGATTGTTATCATTGCGTATTGCCAATGGTGTATATAGCACTTTGAGATTCTATAGAATGAAAAGTGCTTTGGAAATGCAATCGATTATTATTATATATCTGATAAAGTTTTTGACTGATATCTACTCTTGAGCTCATTTAGACGAAAAATAAACTATTTCTTCTCAACATTAATTTGTATTGATTGTTTCACCCTGCCCTATTTTAATGTAAAAAATTGAACATTGATTTTTATTGTTGGGTCTGAATAGTCGGGATAGGCCCTTTTGCATGTAGATATTTTACAATGACTAGTTAGAGCATTGTAATAAAATAATATTTAACATAAATAACGCATTCAAACTTCAAAATTAAAAGTAACATAGTTAATAAAAAAGAGATAATTAAAGCAAAATAATATAATAATATAATGATATGATCGCCATTTAATGTTTACGCAAAATCCGTCAATTTGATAAATAAATAAATTAAATAATATTAAAGTAATCGATAAAGATAGTGACGCCAGGGGGTTGATTACGTCATTACCAAGCGACGCACACGTTGAGGTGAAAGTGCAAGCTGCCATTTTTAGCTACAAATCTTCCAGACTAGTAAGACAAGCACAGATAAAGCGTGAGTTTTCTCGTCCCTCTTGGGATGTCTATCATTATTTGGCGAATTTAAGATAGAGTTTGCATTTACGTTGCAGTGGCGTTGACCATTTAAGCTCTGGTTGAAGCGTTACCGTGCTAACGACTGATTAGCTCGTCCGGCTAACGTTAGCTGTAAACAAACACTACAAACAGAGGAAACAGCTGCTGATAAACTTAGTGATTTAACTTCTTGCTGGTCACCTCATAACTCTAGATAAGTTGATTAGTAACTCGGCAACATAAGGAGCTAGTTAAACATATAGCTAGCGAACCAGACAGTTTGTAAGCTAACGATATAACTTCAGATTTGATGACGGAGCGAGTTTCTCCAAAATAGCTCTGAGCTCGGTCGGTTTCCTGCGGTTCGGTTTGGGTCGGGGTCAGTTCGAGCACAGAGGACACCAAGACAGACTAAGGCATGTCGTCTTTCTCGGAGTCTGCCCTGGAGAAGAAGCTTTCGGAGCTGAGCAGCTCGCAGCAAAGCGTCCAGACCCTGTCGCTGTGGATCATCCACCACCGCAAACACTCTGCTCTCATTGTCAGAGTGTGGCATCGAGAGCTGAAGAAAGGTGAGACAAGAGACATACTTTGAGGTATTTAATCTCCTCTTGGCCAGAAATATCTAATTTACCTGTATTTTGCTTTTACATATGAATATACGCTGTCACAGGTTACATGTAACATTACCATTGATTAAGGCGACCACTTTCCAGTAAACTTAATGTGGTGCAAAGAGTTTGTCTGTGATAAGTTAATAATGCTTAAAGGTAGATGATAAAACTATGCAGGTTACAGGTGAGGCATGTGAAGAACTGAACAAGTAGCCTAAATGTTTGTCGAATCAAGCTCCCCCAAATCCTATACTGTGTGATTATTTAAATGCATAAAACTGGTCTTAAAGTCTTATAGTTTGCATGTTATTTTGTGATGAGGGGAGTTGTTATTTTCTATATTTGCATTTATATAAAAAGAATCCCAGCGCACCTTGATATGCAACAGGTGACTAGGAGAAAAGTAAACTTTAGAAACAAGAAGAAAAGCTCCCACACACTGTCTTATCAGAACATTAATACATTTACTACAGCCCTTTGAGCTTCAACATGCCTGATGATGTTCAAAAGGACCAAACCATTGTATTGAAGTTAAGAGAAGTGAGACACTTTACGGAAGCTTTTGTTGTTGTTTCCAGTATTTGCATTTGAAAACTTCAAATCAGATGTGTCCACTATCCTTGCAGTGCAATATGAAATCTTGATTTTAGCCCAAAAATCTGTTTGATGCCATCCACAAAGACCTTAACATTTCACCTTTGGCTCTTAAAATCTAACCAGCTTATTCTTGAGTCAAACTGAGTGTTAGTACCAATGTTTAGCCACTGTTTAGGATGATCTACCAAACTGTTCCTATGATACTATGTTTAAACATAACAGAGACCGTATGATAGACAAACCTGCTTATAAATACATTACTGTGGAATGCCAGACGTCTAGCAGCAGTTCTGCTTCATATGGTAGATTGACCTGACTGCCCCTATTCTCATTTATCTCCACTCGAGGTGGACCTGGTTAAGCCAATGACAGCTATCTATCCAGAAGCATTTAGAGAATATTCACTGATATTACTCTAAAACTAAGATCTAATTGAGAACTTGTTTGGTAATGCCAGGCTAATATGTGCCTTTGACTTACCTCTGTTAATCAAGTCAGCAGAGGGTGTAATTCACATTGTATTTTGCTAGTTTTCTGAAAACTTGGAATGTACTTGGCAGTGAACATGACCACAAATATGAAGAAAATTATTGGCAAATATAATTTTGTTCACTTTGTACAACATTGTCTTACCCAGCTCCTGTAAAAGGAAATGGATTTACCACCTGTGTGGGTTTTTTAATTTTTTTTTTTTTTTATTTATTTTTTTTAGATTTTTTGATTTACATAGAAAATAAATTCATTCTTGTTTTTCAGCTAAAAGCAACAGGAAGCTGACATTTCTCTATTTGGCCAATGACGTCATCCAGAATAGTAAGAAGAAAGGACCAGAGTTCACCAAAGACTTTGAGTCGGTGCTCGTCGATGCCTGCTCCCATGTAGCCAGGTAACTGCAATTTTTCCTTTTCATAACTGAAACGACCCCAAGCTTGTGTTGTTTAAATCATGTTTCTGTGCAAATGGGCCTGTTAGACCTGCATTAGGTACATTGGTAATCCTTTAGTTGACTAAATATAAAACAACCAGCAACTATTTTGATTAATTAATCAATAAAATAGTTATTTTCAACAAAATAACTGCAATTTAACTGATTTCAGCTAATCATATGTGTGGAATTGAATAGAGATCAGCTGATATGGATTTTTCTAAGGCCAATGCCGATTTTTAAAAATTTGGTCAGCCGATGACCGATATCTACAACCGATTTATTTAGGCTGGTATTTATGGACGATTTTTTTTTTTTTAAGTACGTTGACCATAAAATACAATTGAAACACTCAAATAATTAACATTTTTATGCAGCAGTGTAAATTAAATGATTAATATACATACACATAGTACTCTTTTAACATTAATTGAACTTCAAGTGCTGCCCACACAGGTGCCTGATCAAATATCTTATAACATTTTGCTACTGATCAAATATCGGCTTTCACAAAAATTAAGGCTGATATTGAAAAAAATATGTATCGGCCAACCTCATGAAGTGAGACTAATTTTGCAATTTTGTATAGACAAGATTATCAGTCACTTGATATTGAATAGTCATAAATAATGACAAAAGTTAGTAATGGCCCAAAGTACTGGCAGTGAGATAGATTTTATTTTCACAGGCTTTCCTACTTCCATTTTCTTTTGAAAGTTTGTGTTTCTGAGGTGTATTTTGGAACAGTTATAAGCATTTTCCAAGTTTTAAAAACTTTTATTGCCAAATAAATCACATTTTTACAAAGAGCCAATTTGTGCCGCTGCCAAAACCTGGGGGACTGTTGTTGACTGTAGTATATTGAACTTTGTCTTGTTTTATGCTGGTGTCTCTCAGGAAAATTAACATTTCTGCTTTATGAAGGAATTTACCATTGCCTTGAATTTGCATGATTTTCTACTGAATTCTATTTATTTGTCTTCCGGCAGTGATGCTGATGAGAACTGTAAAAAGCACATGGAGCGACTGCTCAACATCTGGAAGGAGAGAAACCTCTATAGAAGCGACTTTATTCAGCAGCTCAAACTGGCTATTGAGGACTCGAACAGCCCCAGACCTTCAGGTTAAACAACTGTTAAATATTTGTTTTAAAATACTCACTTGCTGGACTATTGTGCAAGTTTGTCTGCTAGTGTCACAGGTTTAACATGGAAATTGTAGGACCACTTAAATCAACACACAACATGACTGATACAATGTCCATCTTAAACTGTTACTCATAAATGTGTTGTATTGAAATGCAATTGATTTGTCAACAAACGATACAGTCTCTGTGTTGTGAATTTTGTTGGACTGTTTACATGAGCTGTTGCGTTCAACTGTGTGGTTATTTTGGAAGCGGCATTTTGTAGCGCTTGGAGTACGTACAGTTATTAGGTGTTTAAATTCATTCATCATAATCAAATTAAGTCAGTTTAATATAATGCTGCATTGTGTTTGCTGCCTTCTGCAGAAGAGAAAAAGGCAATAAAAAGAACCTATCAGAAAATCCAGGAAGATGAAGATGACGACGATGACGACTACAGAAGCCACACATCTCCACGAAACGCAGTCGACAACTCTGCAACACAACTGGTGAGAATTCACTGTTCTTCCTGCATTTCATGTGTTTCCTTTCTTCTTTTTTTGTCATTTTTTTTAATCTTAATTTTCTTCCCCTATTCTGTCTAAAAATCAGACTGAGGAGTTGGTGAAGGCTCTGCAGGATTTGGAGAATGCAGCATCAGGAGATGCAGCTGTTCGTCAGAAGATTGCATCACTGCCACAGGAGGTTCAGGACGTCTCTCTGCTGGAGAAGATCACTGGTATGAATCACACTTCACTTTTATTGTTTTAATTTTTGTTGAGGTACAGAGTGAGTTACATTTGAAAAAAAATCCTCCTACGTATATAACAAATCCTTGGTACATAAAAGTAGGGTTAGATTAGTTAAATTTTATGTGTTTTTGATAAATCACGAGTTTTTGGGACAAATGTTTTGTTTACATTCACTGTTACTCACCAGAATCCATTGTGTGTATCCTTAAGGTCTAATAATCATGCAAAGTGCATTTCCGTCCACAAAAAACATTTGCAAAGCAAATCTGGTAATGTTTACTTAAATGTTGGTGCATTGCTGAACCTCATTGTGTGTCCAGTAGATTGTGTATTGTGCCATCTGTGTGTACATGACCACACAAAAAAAAACAAAGCCAGAATTTACTTTTAGCAACTATAACTCCATAGCACCATTAGAGTTTCACCCTCAAGGACACCTGTATCCTCCTGAGCCCCAGCAATACATTTTTGTCCTCTATAGGAGACAACAGTGTCACAGTTTTAATTTAAAAATGCTGTCCGTTGCAAAGGATGTTTGATGAAAACATAAATACATAAAAACATTTTTAAAAATGTATCTGAAAAAACGGTTGCATAATGCAGTTTCCAATTGAGACAGTTGTTTAATGTAAAAAAGCCACAACTTTCACTTTCCTGGGTCTCAGGAGGATAAGTTAATGGAACAATAAAAATATAATTTAACATAAGAATAATGTAAGTATGAGGCAAATAACAAAAGTTTCTAGAATAAACAAAAAATTACATCACAAAAAACTACAGTTGTAGCTATAACTAGCCTGACGAGAAAATTAGATGAAACTATTTAGTTTAATGCAAAATAATGTGTTTTGACTTCGTTTAATGCAAACTAGTGCATTTTGACTTCATTTATATAGATCACTTGTATAGCCTTTTGGTTACAAAACAATCAAATGAATGAATAGAAGTAGTTACAAAGTTAAGATTAAAATATGAAAAGGACTTAAGTGAATACAACTTTATTGTCCTGTACAATAAAATGCTGTAATAAATGTTGTGTTTTCTGTATCTAATGCTTGTTTTTTGTTTTTTTTTCATCTCCAGATAAAGAAGCAGCAGACAAGCTGTCGAAGACAGTGGATGAGGCCTGTCTGCTGCTCGCCGAGTACAACGGTCGACTGGCTGCGGAGCTGGAAGACAGGAGGCAGCTGGCGCGCATGCTGACAGAATACATCAGCAGCCAGAAGGAGGCGCTCATGGAGAGAGAGAAGAAACTAGAGGTAACTGCATCTAAGATACATACAAGTGCAGATTTACTGATGTAAAAGTACACACGATCACAGAAACAAACCGTGTTTCTGAAATCTGGATATTTAAGCTGTGGAGAGCTTTAGTGAGACACATATAAGAGGTCAAATCTAAAGGTAATATTTGAACCAAATTAGTAATGTCGAGATTCTTCCTTGTGCTGTAGTTTTAGCAAGGAACAGTATGTTGAAGAAACACAATGAGGAAATTAGACTAAGATTAATGATTAATATAATTGACATTTGGACTGATTTTTTTTTTTTTTTTTGGGTCTAAAGCCATGGGTCACTACTCTGAACTGACCACCATCTGCTGTGGATAATACTCTGACTATGGAAAAGAGCTTCATACTGTTCTACTTTAGAGTGAATAATTGATTTGAGATTTTATTTTTGTTTATTCTTTATTGCTTTGTTTTTTTAAACCTTTCTTATTTTATTTATCATTTGCCGTGGATCTACACTTTTTTCTTCATCATACTTCTTAGGCGTGATGTATGTAATTGAGTGAGATTTAATATTTTTTGTGCATTATTTTTATTTTATCGGTTTTGTTCTGAGTGTACTTTATTCTGCTCTGTACTGTCCTGCTGTTACAAAATGCAAATTTCCCCAGTGTGGGACAATAAAGACAGTATTTTATTTTATCTTATCTTAGGGGGAAAAAAATGACTTAAAAGTATTTATCAGAACAGTTCATTTCATCTTCGTACATGTTATATTTTCCTCTGATGTCGTTTTCAGGAGTATAAGCAGAAACTTGCGAGGGTGACCCAGGTGAGGAAAGAGCTCAAGTCCCACATCCAGAGTCTTCCTGACCTCTCCCTCCTACCCAACGTCACCGGCGGTCTGGCTCCTCTCCCGTCGGCCGGGGACCTCTTCTCCACCGACTGAGGCCTGCACTGAGACAAACTGCCCCGTCGCCCCTCCCCACCCAAACGTCACGCCATGTTTGATTCACCGACGACTCCTCGCAGTTCGACCAGCCAGGGGACTCGCGTGGCCAGATCTCTGCCCGGCAGCCAGCCCAACACGCTAACTCCAAACCTGCAGGACAAGACGGAGAGCGGGACGTTAAAACAGAGACTGTGATAGCCTGGACTTTCCCCGCTCTCGCTCAGTCGTCAAGGATTCACTCCACCAGCTTCAAGTTTGTTTTCCGTTGTTTTTATTTTGAAACGCTGGAGAACGCCACTGATGTAGGAGTAGGGAAGGGGCAAAGCTTCAGCAGGCAGAAATGTTCAATGTGAGCAGATGTGGTTAGTTTGCTCTTACAAATCTTGCTTGTGAGTACACTGTGAAGAGGATATACCATTTATTAGGGTTTTTGTTTTGTTTTGTTTTGTTTTTTGCTCTCAGTGGAGGCTTGTACCGACACATAGTGAGAAAGAAGGCTTTGACAGCAATTGGTAACGGTAAAGTATTAGAACAATTTCAGAACATTGCGTTTTATTTCTCATGGGCGACAGTTGTCACCTACATAGTCGAGTCCAGAGCAGCTTGTATGTTGTTATTAGACAAGAAATTTGTGTTTGTGACCCCATAGTAAGTTTTCAGTTTTTCTCCTTACATAAACTACCTGGTAATTTTTTTTTTTTAGTTTGCTTTCATGCTTGGATTTTGGACATTGAGGCAAAATATGTTCATATGTGTGTATTAGACAAGGTTTAAGTTTGGACCCAGTCAAAATGATTATTTTCCAAGAAACATCCCCATTTGTTATATTAAAAAACAAACTTTAAATATATCTGAAATACAATCTTGGTAAACAGTGAAAATAAAAAAGTCCGTTTATTTTAGGGTGTGCGCAGCTGGATGATATGTGAATGAAATATTGCCATTATAAATAAGTTTTCTGATGTTTAACACAGCATATGATGAATATTACCATTATTGTTAGACATTTCCAGCTGAATTTTTATGTATTTTAGACATGAGTTTTGGAAAACAAGATACATTCTTTATAAAAAAGATAAAAAAATATTTCGAATAACTCAAAAACATGATGTAAGAATTTCCTAAAAGCATCTAAGAATTGGTTTTACATTGCCTCTGGATGAAAAAAAGATACAGCTGAAAAGTGACTCTCTTCCTTCCTGCGATCACTGGGCTTTCTTTAATTTTTAATGTGATATTACACATTTTTTCAGTGTTCAAGAAGAAAAATATATTACGCCTTTTTCAGTTTCACTTCCAGTGGTTAACGTACAGACAGAAAAAAATCATTTAATTTAAAGGTTATATGTTTACCAAGTCAAACAACTAAGTGCGTTAAAGCTTTTGGAAGTTGCTCAGTTTCTTCGACTGGAGAGATGAGTGTTGGCTAAAGTTAAAAGTGCAGGCAGTGATTATGCTGAGCTGAAACCTGCCTGTTGATTCATTTAGTGGAGAAATGCTACTCGCTGGTCTCTTGATAGTTTGGAAAAAGAGGAGAATGTGAATCACAACAACTGCAGCCTCTGTTTAACCAAAGGGATTGGTGTATTATTTTCAGATATTAGGAAGAGACCAAAACATATTGCCTTTCTGTGTTACAGCGCCCTCTGCTGCGGCAGTGGATGCAGAATTTTCCAGTGAATTCAGCTGAGGGTGGAGGAATTCAGATGTCTTTTTAGGCTGAACTTAACAGAAAGCAACCACTGTTAATCAGGAGGGATTTTGGCAGCATTTTGACCCAACTGTGCTTCACTTTAGGTATTAGTCTGATCTTTTGTTACCTACATGATGTGCTGTATGTTTTTCTCTCTGCAGAATCATACTGTACTTCTAGGACTCTACCATTACAGGTAGTCTTTTGTGTAATGAAAGTGATTCAGTGGATGCCAATAAACTGGAACCATTTGAACAAACGTGTCATTGTTGGTATGTCTACTTATAGAAAACGCATTTAGAGACTGTTGTGTTGCTACTTCTATGTGGCCTTTGGTGATCACATAAACAAAATCAAGGAACCAAACTCAAAACTGAAATGTGTTGGAATATTTTCAGACATGTAAAAAACATATCCAAAGTTATTTTCAGAGCTCCAAGCATCTTACTGCTCTACAACTAAAGGCAACCACCTAAAAATGTAAATATCCTGAAATACTTAAGGCAGCACTTACACATGCCCTTGGAGTCATCTGAAATTCAGAAACATACATAAACTTTACATAATGTGAACATTTTAAGCACATAGTTTAGTCTTACTGCAATAGTGGAGGCTGTTGTTGACCACCTGAACGCATCCAAAAACCAACCTGAAACTCATCAGAATGAGGTTCTTCATGTTCTTGGAGCCTTCTAAAAGAGTCCTGAAATATTTTTAAAACATGTCCAAAATGATCAGTTTTGGTGCACATACTATAGTCTTACCATTCCAAAATTAGAAGCTGTTTGTGATCACCTGAAATCATTAAAAAAAACAAACTGAAACTCTTCAGGATGACCTTCTTGATGTTCTTGAAACCTTCTAAAAAAACCCTGGAACATTTATAAAACGTCCAAAATTATAATTTTTTGGAAACATAGTATAGTCTTACTATATGAAAGTTGGAGGCTGTTGATGACCACCTGAAATCATCACTTTTTTGATGTTTTTGGAGCCTTATAAAACCCCTAAAACATTTTTTAAAAACATGTCCAAAATGATAATTTTTGGTGCATATACTTTAATCTTACTATTAAAGGCTTTTTGTGATCACCTAAAATCATTAAAAAAACAAAACAAAACTGAAACACATCAGGATGAGGTTCTTGATGTTCCTGGAGTCTTCTAAAGTAATCCTGAAACATTTCTGAAACTTGTCCAAAATTATCATTTTTTTGGACACAGTTTAGTCTTATTACTCCAGTACTGGAGGCTGTTGATGGACACCTGAAATAATCACAAAACCAAACTGAAACTCATCAGGATGAGGTTTTTTGATGTTCTTGGAACCTTCTAAAACAGTCCTGAAACATTTTTAAGACATGTCCAAAATGATCATTTTCAGGGTACATTATATGGTCTTACTACTTTGGCCTTGGAGGCTGTTGGTGACCACCTGAAATAGTCAGAGAAACAACCTGAAACCCATCAGGATGAGACGCTTGGTGTTCCTGGAGTCTTCTAAAACAGTCCTGATACATTTTTAAAATATATCCAAAGTTATCATTTTTGGTGCACATACTATAATCTTACCATTCCAAAATTAGAAGCTGTTTGTGGTCACCTGAAATCATTATAAAACCAACCTGAAACTCATCAGGATGAGCTTCTTGATGTTCTAGGAGACTTCTGATAGAATTCTTAAACATTTTAAAAACATGTCTAAAATTATCATTTGCGAGGCTCACAGTGTAGTTTTATCACTTTTATGTCATTGGTGAGTATCTAAAAATCTTCCAAAACCCCTGAAACACCTCATTGTTTGCTTGTGCTGTTGCCCATCTCTAAGCTTGTTGGTGACAGTTGATCCAAAATAGATAAAAGTCAACCTGAAACACAACTAGGATCCCGTAGTGATACCACTGGAGTAATTTAAAATGCTTATAAAACATATATGAAAACCTGTGTAAAATGTTTTCTTTTGAAGCACATAGTATTACATCCAGACGACTGGAGGTGACCACCTGAAACCCATGAGGAACCAATCGCTGATACTGTTGGAATTTTCTACGATACTTTAAGAACATATTTGACAACACGTCCAAATGTATTTTTGGAAAACATGCCATCATTCCACTCTACTATTGTTTGTTGGAAAAAAGTACACAGTGCACTCTTGTCACTCGACCACTGCAAGCAGTTTGTGACTGTGTGGAAAAAAACAGAAAAGTTTACCTACATGTCCTCTGCAGCTGAATTTAATGTACCCAACAACAGGCAGGAATCAAGAGTTCATGTATGATCTAATGTCAAGCAATGGATGAGTGGAAATTTTTTAAAATTTTTTTATTTCGTTCCAACTAATATTTACAGATCAATCTCTTAACAGCAATGTGACACCCTTTAATGTTGCAATCCTGTTAAGTTTTGTGACTAAATGCACCACTGGAAACACTGTTCAAATCTCCTGAGTAACAACTGTGTCAGAACTAAAATTACATGACACACCAGGCTTTATACCCATGAGACTAACAATTTGTTACCTTATTTAACTCAGTTTTAATGTACCTGCAGTTAGTGTCTAATGGTTCATAATGAGATCAGTGTTTTTAAATTAACCTAAAGAAAATTTCAGTCATGGATCTAGAGTCAAAGAAATTAAAGAGCCCATTATCATCTATAGACAGAAATCAGTCAGCATGAGGAAAATATTTCGTGTATTTTAGAGCCTTTCATTTGTATTAGTGACTTAAAAAAAAAAAAAAAAAAATCACTATTTTTAAATTAAGCATCTGTGACAACTAAGGATTCATTGTAGTTATTTTTAACCCAAAATTACATCTTGATGTTTTCCATTTGCTCAAAAAGAAAATAAAGCATTTGCCAGATTAAACAATAGGAACTTAAGAGAAGCACTTTTGAGGTAATGACTGGAATATAAACAAACCAGAGATTATTGAAGAGTGTTAGTTATTCAGGAAAGTCCTGAAAAACCCAGAAAAATATGCATTAGCTCTCACAAAGCATCAGTCAAGACCTGGACCCATACTGGTGACCAAACGGAACCACTTATACATTCATGTAGATGTGTCAGAAAGATGATACAAAGTTCATCTTGGAAATAAAACAAACGGGTCACATCAGACTAAGATTGTTTTTATTGATTGTGCTTGAGATCAGTTCTGCATCTCCATTAACTGTTGTTTCTGACTGCTCATTCCTTCACGTCAATGGTGATGTGCATTTTGATGTTTTTCAATTTGTCGCTGTCGAAGCTGACCAGGAGGACATTGGAGCCGGCTATGGTGGGAGTGAACTCAACACTGGCTTTGGCCTCTTCTTTGGGAGGTACGGTGCCAATCCTGCAGGAATTACATCACATCTGAGTGTTACATCAGTTTTCTGCTACCCTATACTCTTCCAGCGTTTCAGCTGGTCTACAGACTTTGGCAACCCTTTTACAGAGAGACATAGACTGTTATTCCAATTTTACATCAAAAATGAAATTTCAATGCAACTGGTTCAGCAGGCTGCAGCAATAAATACAAACAGGTATTAAATATACACACACGTTAATATATACACACACAAGATAGAATAAATATGCTTATAAAAGCTATAGAATATGCATAGAAAAACTACAGAATAAAAATGCATATAAAAACTATAGAAGATAGAATAAATATACAAATAAAAACTATATATTACAGAAGATAGAAGAAATATGCATATGAAAACTAAAACAGTAGTGAATATTGGACAGTTATGTTGCAATTGCACAGGTGGTGCTTAACATTCTTATCCAATTATGAATGTGTCAAAATACCAGTACAATTATACTTAAATCTGCAAATTTAGAGAACTTCAGTAGACCAAGGTGTAAATGTACATTGCTGTTAATAATGCTGTCCATGCAAATATTACCCAGTACTGTGCAGCTAAAGTAAGGGTTAAACCAGCAATAAGATGAAGGAGAACATGCTAAAATACATCTTAATTTTGACAGTAATGACAGCTAACTCACTTGATTATTATAGGTTTGCTGTCGGTGAGCCTGGCTCCCACTGCTGTGAAGCTACAGTCCTGTAGAGGCTCTGGCAAAGGATTGAGCAAAGTCAGTTCTGCTGTCACTGGATTGTTGACTTCGGCGTCTTCAAGCAGCTATAGAAAAACAGAAATGGGTTAATGCTGCAAGTTTATATAAGACACAAGGCCATCAACAACTCTTTTACTCTGGAGCCTACATGAAATTTTCACAACTTCTAACCTATATCAACTGGGCCCCCTGGGAATGCTGGGCTCCATGAATTTGTTATGTTCACCCCCTCTTTTATTTACCTCCCCCTGGCTCCCCAAGCACTCTAAGTGCAAAGAAATGTATGTGCAAATTGGTAATGGGAAAAATAAAAGCCATAGAAAGGCTTGGTGGGAAAAATAAAAGCCATAAAAACGACTTGGTGGAAAAAAAACACAGGAAAAAAAATTTGTGGGAAAATAAACCAGGAAAAAAAATGTAGTGTGGGGAAAAAAAATGCCAGGAAAAAAAAATTTAGTGGGAAAAAAACAAAACAAACAAACAAAAAAAAAACACTAGGAAAAAAATTTTGTGGGGAAAAAAAAAGCTAAAAAAAAATTAGTGGGGAAAAAATACCAGGAAAAAAAAATATTAGGGAAAAAAATAGCAGGTAAAAAAAATGTGGCGCTCCAGGTATTACAGGTAAACGTTTTCTTGGATCCCTCAGGAGTTCTATGTAGTGCCCATTACTGGTTTTCTCCATCGTACCATGATCATTATGTCTGGCTCATCAAGTATGATGGTCCTCTCAGCTGTACAGATGTTTATGGTCGTCTTGTCAATGACGACGGCTGACAGTTTGATCAATCTGTCGGCGGTGATCACAGGTCCATATTTGTTGTATTCTATTTTAAGGGAGTAATGTTTTTCTGGGAAAGAAATTAAACATGAATCAGATTTTACGGTATTGATGCAGCTTGATGAACTGCAATGAGTGCGTAGATGGTTTCAAAGAAAGGGTCATTTTATACTCTCATTTAAGTATAAGGTAATATTCTTTGGGTGATTTGTGAATATTTTACTGCCCATGTAGAAAATCAAAGTCAACTTCCAACTAAAAAAAAACCCCACAAACACAGTATGATTATTCCCAGTAATTATTAAATGAAACTTTAAAGTTCTAACCTTCTCCGGGGGTCAACTCCACTTTGTCTGAAGCAAAGCAGCATTCCTCTCCTTTTTTGCCACTGTAACAAGAACTGGAAGACGCAGTTCCTCACATCCATGCAGTTATTGGTGAGGATCGCATTCACCACGAAGTCTGAACCCAGAGTCATCTCCTCTGCTACCTTGACCTTTGTATCATAAGGGGATTAAACAGTAATATTTGAGTCAGATTTAGAGTATTTATTTCTTACCATTTCATCCTTTATCCACACATCTTGTAACAAACTTCTTAGTTAAAATACAGCATGTAGCTCAGTTTTATCTGTTCTTAGGTTGCACATTCTCCTGTCTTGAGTTCTACATCAGGTTCACTCTAGAACACATGTTTTAGAACCTGAAATCAGCACCTTACAACCATGGAACAGGTTTCAAAATTTAACCAAGTATGCCTTTTGACTAGATTACATCGGGTTATTCCATAATATGCGTTTTCCCTCTGATTGGGCTGAAATTTACACTCAACTTCTGGAAAAACTAAGCATAAATGTATATACAGTAGGCATGGCTGGAAACAAATATTCTCCACTAATTTTAAACTTTCTAACAACCAAATGTCCAGCATAATAAAAAAAGGGTAATAGATCTTGTCAAGTTTAGTTCTGGAGGTAAAACCTAGACTTGAAGGTGGATTAAAAGGTACAGAATGTCACTTACCTTAAGGTGGAGCCCAGGCTCTTCTCCTCTCTTTTCTAACTTGTTGTGATGCTCAGCTTTCTCAAAGACAAGCCTCTCCTCCTCTGAGCCTGAATGATGAAGACCAAGATGTGTTTTGTTATGGCACTGTGTTATAAAAGGCTCTATAAGTACATGTCCACTGTGTGCCATTATCCTGTGCTAAAATTCCTCTACCCAAGTCACATGTGCAGCACTTAAACCATTGTAAAACCTTTCATATCAGTCTCCAAGATTAAGTTTGTTCTTTGGTGGCAGCCGCCAATAAATGTCACAGCAGATTTTTTTTCCAACTGCATCTGAAATCTGAACTGCTGCTGTGTATCTGCATGACTCCCCTCCATGGCATTCACTTCTTTAAATACATCATGGTTTACCTCTACAAGACCTGTGGTTCCTTTAGGGCACTGGTTCTCAACTGGTCCAGCTTCAGGACCCACTATCACCCCTAAATGACAAGCCGTGGCCCAAATTTATAAAAGTTAAACATCTATAGAATATCACAGTATGCCAAAACAGAAGACAAGTTTTATTATTAACCAAATTGATCAGCATATGGAAATATTCCCTTTGACAATAAATTAGGTACATTTTAAATCAAAACTAAAAATGTGAACTCCGTTAAAAATGAAAAGTGCATTCAGTAACTTATTCATGAATTAAACACACCGAAGTTTTTGTCCTTGATGTAGGTAAAACCATATCTGATGTAATCTGTTTCATACCTGCTTTTTGCCATGTTTTGGATATAAACTTTTGGGTTTTCTTTTATGCTGTGAAATGTCTTGTGTTAATTAGCATTTCAGTGAATTACTGTGACTTACTGTTGGGGAATACAAATGGGTGGTGCTCAGCTCTATTAGAAATAAAGCCCAGGATTAGTTATTTTTTGCCCAGACAAAGGCCCACAACCCACTGAAAATGGGTTTGCAACCCACAAGTTGAGACTCACTGCTTTAGAGGATAAAGGTCATTAGGTTGTCAATATTTGCTACTAAGCCTTATTAGAAGACACGGAATATGGTGACTAGCAGGTAAACATTCCAGCATTTATACCCTCAGCTTTCTCTAATCAACCATTTCATCATTGGGATCTCAAAGTTTCATTTGGCATTTGACATCAATTGTTGCAAGTTCAGTTAAGTACCTATGGTTCCTGAATATCCAGCAACAAGTAATGATAATCAGATTTTATGCTCTGAGAAACTCAATGAATGTTTTCTAAACTTAGAGATGCTAATATTTTGGTGATCATTGCTACTTATTTTATTAAGTTGCCATGTTGCAGTATCTTCAGGATATTTTTACTCATGGGTGATATCCTCCCTCTCATCGACACCCACTGCTTTAGTGCTGATGTGTTTTCCAATAAGTTTGGTTGAGCCACCTTTCTTGACAAGTGTTCCATCTGACATGAGTATGCAGTTGAGATAATCTGCATTAACCTGATATCATACAGGACAGACAAGAAAAGATGCAATTTACAAACCGAGTCAGTCATCATTCTCCATTGAAACAGACATACTTCGTTGCATGCATCTGTGTCACCTGCCACCCTAACGTGTGGAAAGTCATGGATTAAAGAGGAACCCCTTACCTCTGCAAAAACAAAGGCTGTGTCATACTTTTTGGTCAACTCTCCTTCTTTGATGGCCTTTTGTGAGACTGGTCCACAACAATAGATACCTGAACACATACATGCAGTGACTGATTTCACAGCTTGCAATCAGAATCCCTCTGGATGAAAGTTAGCAGTTTTTTTGATGACTTTAAACCATCTGAAACAATAATTTTACAGTCAAGAGGCAAACATAAGGAAGAACCAAAAGAATGCAAACATAGCTGAAAGCATGTGAAGGCAGATGTTGTGACATTCAAACCAGTTCCAAAAAGTCAGAACCTGAGTGGATATATAACTTAAATATTTCCCTGCTTTTTCATTTCTAGAGATTTAAGGCCATCACAAGTCAAAGGTCACCTTCACTGGTCTCCTGGGGAGTTGGGTCACTGACTTGCCAGCCATTAAAGTCTTCTCCCAAGTCTGTGTCCACTATGGTGCAAGTCAGTGGAAAAGAAACCCTGATGTCCGATTCTTCCTTTGGTGCAGGACCTGAAACAAGGACACAAGGGTACAATTAAATGGCTCAACAGGAGGCTACTGTAAAGAATATTTTGCTTGCAGTTTTATTAACAAAATGAAAATCTCCCCTTTGATTGAAATGTCAGTCTAAGATCATTAAAGTTTGTGGCTTATCAAGTTCAGTTGGATAAATACATAAACCAAAATATGAGACTGTACCTGTTTCAACAATCAGACTGAAGGTTGTTTCACCCAGTTTGAACTCTTCGCTGCCAGGTTTCAGATGTAAAGTGACGCTGAAGGTCTGCCCTCTCCTCACAATCAGACCATGTGGATCGCTAAACCGGTCTGTATGATGGTTCTTTCTATTGATCTGGATATTCAGATCACAGTGTTCAATATCCAGACCTGCACAGATGGAAAGACTTATTAGTGTAACGAGTTTAACAGACAAGATATTAGAATCTGAATGAATTTTTTCTTGATCACATTTCAATTGAGCCTCAATATTCATAGTTGTTCACCACTGAAGTAACAGATAAACCACCTGATAACATAAACATTTGTCTTATACTTAGAAATAGTCTTCCTTATTACCGGGACTCATGTCTGCTGCAAAGTTGTCTTGCCGATAATGTGCAAACTTCAGTTGCAGTATGCGCGCTCACACTAATGATCCTGCAGACAAACAGATATTTGAGTCAGATTTTACATGGATGTCCCCATCTACCTGTTCATCCATTGGAACTTTTATAGAAATGTGACTTGACATTTTCACCCTGGTCATTAAAGCTACTGTGGAATGTTTTTCAGGTTGTTTGTCAGATCCATTTCCTAGCCATGGGATCAACATTGTAGTCCAAAGAGAGTACATGTTTTACAAAGTAGGCACAAAAAGTCTGTTTCAGATTTTCAACTGACTAAAATATATTGTAGTTAATTCACTTGGCATTTTTAAATCAACTCTTTTTTTTCCTAACTTAAATCTTTAATGAGTTTTATGTACAACAATTATAACAATAACTAAAAATAACAAAAAACAACAAATGACAGAACAAATGAGCACAAAAAAATGTGCCCAAGTGGTAACGGTCAGTCTATTAATTTTGTGTAAATACAGTCAATTTATTCCACTTTTTATCCAGTTGTGGTTGTGGGAGTCTCAGTCTGTGTTAGGGTTAGAAATTAAAAAAAAAAAAAAAAATCCAACTTTGATGTACTACTTTAATGTAATGGATTAAGGTTTATGCAGTCATGTAGTGTTATTTTAACCAAACTAGCTGTTAAAATCCTTTACATATGGAAGGTTGTGCTCTTAAATATGTTTTTTTTTTTTTTCCAGCTAAAAGCAGAGGATGAAGAAAGTTTTTACACCCAGGTCATCTGTCTGCTCAGCACTGAGCCTTAGCAGGACTATTGCAAAGGAAAAACACTGTATATGCACTTTATCCACTTCTGCAATATTGTAGGTTGCTATTCTACTATTGACTGCAGGTACAAAAACATGTTTCACTGTGCACTGTATGATGTAAATGTGCATGTGACAAATAAACCTATCTGATCTTAAAGCTTGTTGTACACAAGAGCAAAACCCCATTTCTAAAGTGAAAGGTTTGCTTATATCTGTACCTCTAACCGATACAGGAGAACTATTCTCAAATTGTGACTACAAGAAGCACAAATGGACCAAAAAAAAAATGAATAACTTGACTGATTATAGAACCCGGAATGGTGGAAGGATCAAATAATGTGAATGTTTTTTTTTGTTTTTTGTTGTTGCTTTAGGTGACTACGCGTTGAGAAAATTTCAATAAAAACTTAAGTGAAAAAAAAAAAAATACAGGCGGACTGGCTGCCTCATTAAGGCACCATTGTTCAGCTCCTCAGGTGTGTTTCCCAAACTGGCACTTGGTGGAAACACTCACTGACCCAATTGGAATAACACTCCTTTCAGAATTTGTCTTTAGTACCACAAGTTTTAAGAATTTTACACATACTATCCATGCATGATTGAAGACCTGGTGTTTTTCAGTTATGAGTCATTTTCTGTTTTATGCCTGCAGCCACTAGTTATTTTTGTGGTTGAACAACTGGGAACAAGGGAACAATTGTTTTAGTGTCAACCACAGGAAACAAAAAAAAAAAAAAAAAAAAAAAAAAAAGAAATATATAAAAAAGATTTGTTTTTGATTAAAAAATGTGCATTAACAAATTTTTTAATTTTCAACAGGATTCACACATTCCACTCTGAGCACTGCTAAGCAGTGAAAGGCTTGGAGATAAAGGGCATATAACAACCATAGTCAAATAATTTAGTGTCCCTTAAAAAAATATCCAAAAAGAAAACTCAGACTAAACAATGTACACATCTGGAATGCAATGACGTAGAGGGAAACAGGGGCATCTAATCAACCAACAGGTAAAACAGGTCTGAAGTGTACGCAGGCCTTTATAATAGTGAGGTGTGGCCTGACAGGTCAGGACCTGGTCTGGACCCTCCCAGGAAGTACAATTATCATCTATGTTTTGCCTGTGGGGCTCATCCCATTATGTTCATTACAAAGGTTAGAACTGCAACAATCATCTAAGCATCCACCTTTTTTTTTTTTTTCTTTTTTCTTTGAAGCATAATGCTAAAATTTTAGCTTCATAAATGTGCTCAGACATTCTTATTGTAATTAGAACAGTAAATTAGAAGCCATACTTCAAGAAAATTTTACATTTTATAAAACAGAATAAAACTAGAATCTATCATTTTTTAAATTTGCTTTAAGCGTAGTCATTGTTCACACTGACCAAATTAATTGTATTTTGTAACTATAAATGTAATAAGACCATTACCTTAAGGCTAACAGGCCGCATGACACAGGTTTAACACTTTAAGATTATATCAGTCAGCTTGAACAGTGAAGGGTTCTTACACCTCCTGAGACTTAAGGTAGTGAGGAATAGTGATGTTCAATACCACAGATTTCCTTTCTGATCCAATACCAAGTAAATTCAGGCTGGTGTTGGCAATACCAATCTGATACTGATACTTTGTACAAATACACTTAATGTCTGGAAAATTTAAAAAAAAAAAAAAGTATATTTCAAATCATAACTTCATAAAGAATACAAGACATGAGAGTAATTACTGTTTCATTATTAAGAACTATTATAAAAATGAAAACTTGCATATTCATTTATGTTACATTAATGTGTTAACATGAAACATGAAAATACTGAACATGTAACACTTCAACAAAAGCATCCAACATCGACACCTTTTCTCAATCACAAATTTTTGTTAAGGAACAATAGCATATTTACTGTTTTCTCCTTTAGTCTGTGCCGTTTTTTGCTCAGTACAGACTGAGTGAGAAGTGTGACGCAGTACACACTTACCCAAGCGGAAGAAGTTATTCCCACCATAACATCCTAATAGTTTAGCTACTTTCCACTGTGTTCCTGACATACATTACCTCAGATGACCGAAGTATCAAAAGTATCGATATTTTGATTTGTGAATCGATTATAGAGTGTAAAAATCCGGTATTGGAGATATCAATATTTCAGTATTGATCCACGCATCACTTTTCTCTCTTATCTTGTAACTATTTTGTATTTTAACTGACATTTGAACTTGTAGGTCAAACGTCTCTCATCCACTCGTTCCAGTTCTTTCCCTGTGGCGTCACTGTTAATACACCACTGCCACTGTTTTGAATCTATTCTCTGTGCAGTGGGGAATCCTTGTCCAGGTGCATAAAAACAAAAAGGGTAAAAAAGTAAATGCATGTGTTTATTTCCAACAATTGTTATTTTTCTTAAGGATTCAGTGCATAATGGTATTTTTTATATATTTGTACACATACTTCTGCTTAAGCCTTTTTTGTCCACTCCTTCTCCATCCTTTTCTTTTACATCCAAACATCTTATCGTGCATTCAATGCCTTGCCATTACAAGACAAAGCGAGGTATTGATGCTTTATCATGTCCTGAGTAATGTCTGACAGTAGCGCTAACATTAATGAGACAACACATGATCCAGGAGGGGGAGCTGAGTGGCTTTCAGTTTTCTTGTCACACCAGACGGAGCCTTGATATTGAAGCCATTCTATTTATTAAAAGTATTTTCAGTCTGCAGTTTTTTCCCCCTGTATGAATAACAACATCAAAAGTCATCACAGTCATGACCACAGTTAGCTTCATTATCACATCTATTATGACATGAAAATAAATTAAATCACATTAATTATTCCTTACAAACATAAATTACTATTTCCTCATTTTCGTTCTCATTTCTATCATGTAATGGTTAGTGGATATGATCATTGTGCTTCTAAATTAATCTATTATAAAATATTAGATAATTTTAGTGGGTCAAACACTTTGATCTCTTAAGCCTATTCATCAAAACAAAAGGCCAGTCCAGTCCAAAGGAACACATAAAGCTGTCATTGCCATCAGGCCACTGGCTGTGCTTTTTCCTTCACATCCAAACTGATGTGTGTTTTGATGTTTTTCAGTTTGTCGCTGTCGAAGCTGACGAGGAGTACACTGGAGCCGGCAACAGTAGGAGTGAACTCCAGACTAGCCTTGGCCTCCTCTTTGGAACCGACTGATCCAATCCTGCAGAAATCAAAGAATATAAACATTAGAAAGAGATCTCCATCATTCTAATGTCAGTCAATGATAATTAGGTTTTCTGCTACCTTCTATTCTCACATTTACAGCTTAGGAACAAATATTTGACCTGGTTTACCCTGTATCATTATTTAAGGTATTTTTATCTGACATATTGCATGCGCTTAAAATGACAAAACAAAATCTTGTGCTTAAAAATATAAAATAAGTTTCAATAGATTGTGTCTTACGTTTTAATTCCTATTTAAAAAAATATATAAATATGGTGTCACCTTCAAGCACAGTTGTTTTGGACTGCGTATTGTACGTATAAAACACCAGTAACAAGAAAGAGCAGAAAATAAATCAAGATACTGAATCTTCTCTATATTTCACAGAGCTGACAAACTTTTTCATTATGGTCTCGCTGCCGGTGAGACCAGGTCCCTCTGCGCTGAAGCTGCAGTCCTTCAGTGGCTCCGGTAATGGATTTAACATGGTCACCTCTGCTGTAACCGGTTCGTTGACTCTGATGTCTCCAACCAGCTTTGGTGAGAAGAACAGATGCAAACCAGATGTCATCAGATGGGAATGAAAATAAAACATGTTTATGAACACGTCAAATAGTACATGCTCAGAATATTTCTTAAATAAAGTACATAATAAATACAAAAACTACATGCCTGCTAAATTCCATAAGTTTTCTGCATATTGTAATTCAAGTGGTGAGACCCAACAACCACAAACCTGTTTCTTTTTTTTTTCTTCTCTGTATCAGGATAGTCAACATTAACCCATAAAGACCCAAACATCCACTGATCTAAACTGTTTAATACATGTTGATCCTCTAATCCTATTAATACATGTAAATAATTGGAGTAAAATGCATGTGTTGTATTGATATGACCCATTTGGACATTCAGAGGCTCCGTAGTTACCGTGGAAACACCGTCATCTTCTACAACAGTGATTCACCAGTAAAACCCATGGAGTTGGATCAATGACAGTGGATGGACACGCTTGGTTTATGTTCAGTTAATGATATCTTTACTGAAAAAGTCACTTTTTCTTCCGTTTTTTTCTGTTTCTGATACAATAATCTTTGAATTTACTCTGACTTTTTGTGAACATCTACATGATCAGTAAATGAAATATAGGATAGTACATGATTTACACTGCAAAATGCAAAATACAGAGGATAATATTATGATAAATGGTGATATATCACTTAAAAATGGTTAAATGTAAAGAAAAATTCATTTAGGAACTGCCACAAAAGTAGTACTGGATCTTTATGGGTTAAACTTTATGGGTTTTTGTCAGTATTACATACACTACTATGGTGTACATGAACTGCACATATACTTATTATTCATAAAATGGCATGTAACCCCTTCCATTTTTACCCCGAATAATAAAAGCTGTAAACGTAGACCCATTTACATTCTATTGTGTAGTCTGACAATGACGCTGGACTTGGAAGTAACTGATTAAATGTTTAGATAATACTATTTTATTGCTTTATTTTCTCTTGGTGCTTTCGTTCTTTCATTACAGAGCACATAGCAGCATTCTCATTGTTTATTGATTATTTTTGCCTCCATCTTTACCTTGATCTCCATATTTGGTTCATCAAGTACAATGACCTTCTCAGCTTTATAGAAGTTCACGGTCTGTTTGTCGATGGTGACGGCTGACAGCTTTATCTGTCTATCGGAAGTGATGACAGGGCCATAGCTGCTGTACTCCACTTTGAGAGACAGTTGTCTTTCTGGAAAAAAAAAACAAAAAAACAAAAAAAAACCTCATATTGTATATAACTTTTTAAGTATTTAAAACAATGTTGATGGTGCTTCACACATATAGTGGATATTTTTCTAACCTTCTCCAGAGGGCACTTCCACTTTGTCTGACATAAACCCACAGCTCTCTCCTTTTCTGCCGTTGTAGCCGACAGCTCTGGCGAAGAAGAGGAAGGTGCATGTTCTCGCATCCATGCAGTTGTTTTTGAGGATAGCGTTCACCACAAAGTCTGAGCCCACGATCATCGAATCTGCCAGCTTGATCTTTGGATTATAAGGGGATAAATAATGATGTAGAATTAGGATTATTTGTCCCTGACTGCTTACTTTATCCCTCATCTTTTTATTTACTCATCAGTACCATCATCAATCTGTGATGAAATGAAAAACTGTAAAATGAGAAATGGTAATAATTTCATACATAACAACAACATACCTCCCATTTACTTGAATGAAAATTCAGTTTAAGTTCATTATATTCATTCGACTATAAAAACAGAAATTTCATAATCTCAAACACTCATAATGTGGAACTGAAAATTCATCAGTCATCATTTAATTGAGCTAAAAATCACTAAACCATGACATCTTGTGGTTTGTTTAAGAATACATCACAACCACATTTCCTACATCAAACCTTTAATATGATATTTATTTAATAAATAATATAATAAAAGAATATTGTAATAAAAATTATATATTAATTTTTTGTCTCTTTAAGGTGAATTACTTTATTACGCATCCATTAGCAGTTACCACGCTTTTGTCAACACTTAAAAGGTCTATTAATGCTAGTTAATGCATCCTGTATTAAAAGATTGCACCTTTTTTTTGTGTGTGTGTTTTTGCACTTTATTAGTCAAAGTGCTTAGAGTGATAAACAAATTAGATCAGGGATTGAACTACCAGCCCTCCAGGATCTCCTCATGTTAATGTGATTTAATGCTTTATTCACTTATCTATGGGACTGATGGACTAATTTCATGGTTTAAAGAAAGTGAATAAATGCATCAAACACACCTTCAGGTGGAGCCCAGGTTCTTCTCCATGCTTCTGTAGCTTGTTGTGGTGCTGAGCTTTCTCATAGACCTTCCTCTCTTCTGTTGTGCCTGAATCATATAGGTCAACATAGTGGACATTTTGTTAAAACACTGCTTATACTCCTGCGTATACTTTGAATTTAAGGGAAGAATCTGTGATAATTGTCATGATTTACTCTTAACTTTGATGACATTTAAACTTTGAACCTTCATCTGCCATGCATTGTGAGCGATATGTGCGTAATGTGTGTGTCTGTGCAGATGTGAGTCTCTGCAGTACCTTCAGCGTACTTGTACTGATGAGTGATATCATGCCTCTCATCTTGACCCACTGCTTTGGTGCTGATGAAGCGTCCAACAGACTTGGTTGAGCCACCGAACTCGACCATTTTACCGCTTGACATTTGTACCTTGTCAACAACATCTGCATTAACCTGATCACACACAGGAAACGAGGAGACACCGATTATAAATATGTAAGAGTTCACAGTCGTTATACTCTTAAGTAACAAAAATATGATCATGAGAAAACCCTCACCTCTGCAAAAATAAAGGGTGCATCATACTTCCTGGTCAGCTCTCCTTCCTTGATGGCCTTGAGTGGGGCTGGTCCACAACAGTAGACACCTGAACGCATCACAAATCAGAAACAGAAACATGTATGATGCCATAAATGTTCATATTACTTTCATAGAAGAGGAAAATGTTAATACCAATTTGATTTCAGTCAAGATCAATACAACTAAGATATATAATGAAAGGTGTGCAAACAAATAATGTTCAAAACTACACTGTGAAAGACAAAATTACATTAATCTGCTACAAATTAGTATGAGTCAGCAGCACTAAATGTGGTTGACATGACAAAACAAAAAACACTGTTGGGGAGAAAAGTCTTGAGATACATCACATGAACACGTAAACCAAGTAGTCACAAGTTTGGCAGATGCCATAACCACACACACCAAACAGTCACATGTTAAAACCAACAAGCACAACTAAATCTGCAGCATGTGAGGCATATAAATGTGTGTTTTTTTTCCTTTGTCTATGTTCTTTCTTTCTTTAATAGTTCTATAAAAACTTAACAAATCCAAAGTTCACCTTCACTCGCCTCCTGTGGAGTGGGGTCACTGGCTTGCCAGCCGTCAAAGTCATCCCCTAAATCAGGACGGGTCATCCAGCTGTCCACCCACACATGGAAGTTCCTAGAAAAACATGTAAAACAGAACACTGTAACATGACCATTTTGAATCAGCTTATTATGATGTACTGTCAATAGAGTATGAAAGAAGTTTTACACATACTGGCTCTGTATTCAATTCATTAAATGAAACATCTACTTCCATTGATCAGAACTTCACTGTAACAGTTTGGTATATTTAATTAAAAAAAAAAAACAGTCTACACTATAATACTGTGCTGAAAGACAAGTTTGTCCTATTGAACATCTATAGCTAAATTGTCCTTTAATGTGTTCACCCACCAAATTGAGTCATCAGACATGTCTTCCCCGTTTTCATCATAAAAGTGTTCAATGATCAGATTAGCGTTAGTATCATGAGCTGATCCAAAGTTGGTAACCACTCGACACGGGATGCCCAGGGCACGAGATACTGGAAGAGAACAAATTAAGACCTGATCAGACAAAAGTAAATGAATAGATCCTAAAAAAACGACTGAAATAGAACAGACTGAAACAGTGAAAAGCAAATTAGGTGACATTTTTCACTTGAAAAATGAGGCTGAGAGGTTTGCATATCTGTATTTTGGTTTTATCTGTTTGTGTTGTTTTTATATTGTTCTGCCTGAAGGTACTACACGACTAAGGTACTGGCTATAGGGGTAAATATACTGCACAGGGTCCAGGTCCATAAACGTCCCAAACAGAAGGTAAAAACAGAAAAGGGCATCTGTAGATAAGCACACTACCACACACTTGTACAGAGACACACTGTGAGTGATTTCTATTGTATGAGTCTATGTAGTGTTTTAGGAAAATGTTATATACTATATTTCTTCAACATTTAAAATATTGCCTCTCATTAATACAGATATTACTGAACTGTATTTAATTTAATGACATGTTACGCATACTGGCTTTAACCTGGTTAATCCAGAAAATAAGTGTCCACACAGATTTATGTATCATCTAGGGGATGTTTGAAATATGATGCCTTTGGGATTTTTATTTTTTTTTTTAAAATCAGTCTCAGATCCAGTCTTTGTAAGTTTCCAATGGCCATCCCATACTCCACACAAACCTGTGCATGCAATGGCAGCAAAGACCCAGCACTGGCCAAAACGGACAGGACCACTCTCCGCCCACTGACGCAGGATTTTCCCACTGCCGGTCCACGTTCCAGGGTGTACTCCACCCTCAAAATCATACCACTCTCCCACCAGCACACCTCTGTCATCATTACTGTTGATCTGTGGACACAGACAGAGGAGATGACCGCTAAATACATGAGCATTACAGGAACAAACCGAAAAAAAAAAAAAGTGCAAGTCAGTACATTAATCTATAATATACACACAACTGACAGTTTTTCCATTCACTAGTCTGAACTTCTACTGTATAGAGGACAAACTTAATTGTCCACATGGGAACAGTTTTCTTGCTACAGTCCATAAATTAACATCATTATAGACATTAGAGACATCTGACACAATGCAAAGGAACAGCAGGTAGAAATGTCCTTTAATGAGCTAAGTATAACACTTTGAGTACATTTCTGAGCAGGTACTTTCTCATTTTTTACTTCAGTAAAAATAAATATGTAATTTTATCACTTTTAATTATTTGGGCAAAGAGCATTCACAAGTCACATGGTGGCCATTTTCCTTTAATATCATGTTGACAGCGGGGATACTCATATCCTGTTACAAATGTGATAATGTGATACTGCTGTGCATAGAAAAACAAATCACTATCATACACTGAATATTGAAAATCCAGAGGGATATTGAACTATTACTTCAAAAAAAGAAGCAGTCGAACTTTACACAGTGGATCATCTCTAAACAGTAGAAAATTTTGAAAAAGCATTATTTTCAATGAGGTGTGGATGGCTGTATGTAAACAAGAATATTGCATACATTTACAATATCCTACAGAGACTAGGTTTTATTAAACTATTTTTCCAAAGGGTGCCAAAATTTTTGTATTTTGCAGTAGCTTAATATTACATAACATTACTGAAGACCAGAAAATTTAGACGGCAGGTTTTTTTTTCTTTTTTTTTTCTTTCATGTAGTGTATTTCATTTCTTAAATACATATTTGTTGAAATTATCTGCCTCAGAGGTTGAATGTACTAAATCTTATATACTTTAATAAGAAGACTTTGAAAACAAATGATAAAAGTGCTGGTTAGCTGATGATTTCAATGTATATGATAAAGTGTTATTACACATATTTTTTGGTTTATGTACATTTATACAATAGATTTATAAATCTTCCACTTGACAGAATATGAAGAGTGAATGTATTGCAATGTCTCAGACCTGGTAGCTCTGAGGCTCACATTCCTTTTTAAGTAAAACCCATTCTCTCATTAATTTCCAGACTTTCACATTTTGACCCAAGACTGTATCTCAGAAATTACAGCCAACCACATTTTTTGACTTTTTATTAATGACAGATTTGGTAAAGTTTCACTACTTTTATTCTGGAGGAATTTTACTCATAGACCAGGATAATGTTCACTGTTTTTTTTCTGAAATATGGTCTGAGTTTACATTGTACCTTGACTTTTCAGTGGCTGATCATTTGGAAAGAAGTGAAATCATAACATTATCCTTTTGCAAGCGATATATGAGCTTTCTACCCTGAGTGTGAGGTAAATGACTACTGTGTGAATTTGGTCTATTAAGTTTTAGCCCACTGTTTTTCACAGCTGGCCTCCCTCAGCTCCATCTTTTCAGCACAAAAGTCTCCAGGGGGACAAACTAGCAACACAAAAGAATTAAAGGAAAGAAAAAACAGTCTTTTGTACCATGGTGTAGTTGCAGCCAGCTCAGCTAAAACTCAAAGCTTTTCAGGGGCTGCTTAAGAACACAGTCTCATTTTGTCTTAACCCATGCAGGCCCAGTGCTACTTATGTGGCAATTCCAAAATATTTTTTTTTTTCTCTATATTTAACTTTCTGTAAGTGATTGATCGCTATTTATTATAATCTGCATTTTGTGATTTTTCAGTAAAAATCAGGTATTTTCCTTTATTTAATTTACTGCTCAGATTAAAGTTGAGGCTTATTATATCAGAAACAGAGAAAACTGAAGAAAAAGTGACTTTTTCAGCAAAGATATCAATAACTGAGCATAAAAACAAGAGTCTCCATCCACTGTCATTTGTCAAACTCCATGTGTTTTATCAATGTTGTAGAAGATGACAGTGTTTCCACGTTCACTATGGAGCCTCTGAACATCCAAATGGGTCATATCTGATGACCACGAGAAGATGACAAACTGTATTTTGTACCAATTATTTACATGTATTGATAGGATTCGTGGCTCAACAGGTATTAAATGTTTTACTTCAGTAGATGCTCTTGGTTGCTGGTGGCTGTTTGGGTCTTTATGGGTTAAAAGAAGTGCATAGACCTACCATGGCACTTAACACCCTGGTCACATAAACGGGATTTCTCCTCCCAGAGCAGTCTGCGTCTGCGTCTGACACAAATTTGGGGTTGTCATCCAAGATCTTCAGACAGATATCGAGTATTCCTGACTCAAACTGCAGACAGATGAAAGGAAAAAACAGAGATTAATGTTAAGATCTGTTGTCTGTTGTCTTTATAACAGTGAGAATCATTAAAAAATCATAAATGCTTGTTAACCTGTCCAAAGTTCCAGGGCGTCCCGCTGATTCGTTTATATGTTCCTCTGTAGATCAGTCCATGTTGACATAAAACATATTCTTTTCTCTTTGCCTCACTGGGCATGTAAACAGCATCTCCTGTCATCCAACACACACACAGTAACAGTACATTAACACAATGTTAATTAACACCTATTAGTCTCCCAGCTCATGTTGTGAGTTTCCTTGTAAAACTTCATGGATAAATTTATTTTAAAGCAGCAAGAGCCACAATATACAAACATGCATCTTATTTTTGCAGCTCTCTCCTCTCGAAATATAAATACAAATTACTTTAAGGGACAGTTTTCCTGTGTTTACATGTGGAGCCAAGACTTAAACTGAATTGTGATTGGTAATTACAGCTGTCAATCACATACTTAACCCTCCCACCCCCACCCTACCTGCCTGAAAACACCTGTGATGAGCCAAAGTTTTTGTCTCAGGGTAGATTTTCTATAGTTCTAGAGTCCATGGAAGGTGAATGAACCTCTCACGTCCTCTCAGACCAGTTGAATTACAATATTCTGATAGGTAATGATGTCCTTGGTTCAGTAACTCTGCAGCTTTAAATTGATGGGAACTCACAGAATCCAAAACATCTGTTTTCATTAAAGACGCCTTCAATTCTCTGTTCCACCATCCTTCACATGCTCATATATTTGGAAATTAAAGCTTGAATGTGTAATATTAAGAGCCATCTAGCAATGAAGTTACACATTTCAACTAAACCCGACTGGTTACTAGGATTAGAGTAGTTTTATCCCCAGGGGCAGGCGTTTTATCGTCCATTTGTATGTTGTGCATTTGTCTCTTTTTGTGTGTATGTAAAGTATGGTGTTTGTGTCTTGCTAAGCTGAGCTCTGGGGCTGATCCAACGTACGACCCAGTAATAATAATGAACCCCTCACCATGTTCAACACAACACTGTTCTTATTGTGTGTAAAACAAGTAGTGGAATGGAACTACCGGGGTAAATTTAATGTACTTTTTCACCTATGTACTTTATACTTCACTACATTTCATTATGGTGACAACATCAGTTACTTTTCAAAAATTAAACTGTTGAGATTCAAATACCCAGTAGTAAGTAGTTGAATAAAATCTGCCTTAAACAGTAGTAAAATGAAACCTACATACAAAGACATTAAAAAAATCCAAAAACATGATATATGATAGCAAAACCCTGATGAGAACTTTTTACTGAATGTCTATTTTTGGTTTTCATACAAGTAAATTCTACGTATGTAACTTTACTTTAAAGTTCAGTTTGCGATATTTGGTGAATTATTGGTTTTCCAATAACTCTGGACCACACTCAGGCATACTGGGTGACAATAATGGCATAACTACACAGAATAAAAATTTGGTTGAAGGAAAGTTGCTTATTGACTTTAGAGAATTACAGAGTTTTTCTTCATGTAACTAGTCGTGCACAAAAACAAAAGAATAAAAAAGAGTGTCAAGAGAATCAATTATCAATGTCCACAAAGTAAATAGTGAAAACAGCCAGAAACAAGTCACAGGCAAACTTTTATCACCAAGAGGGAGTTCATTGCTAGTGTTTTTTGCTCTTTTATTTCATTTACATTCAACTCCTGTTCTAACTCCTTTATATACATCTACATTTTGTGTTTTGACCCAGTGTGGCCTACCTCTAACTTTTTTCTTAACTAAATTATCCATGTTTATTCATTTGATCTCAGAAAAGACTATGAACATGAACACATGTTGCAGAATATCTTAAGGGTTTCTTGGGTGTTCAGTATTAACTTGAACCCAATCCAATGAAAAATAAACATGAACCACACACATAAGGTCTATGAACCTGATAGAAGATTTTGCATCAATGTTTTCAGGAATCCATGACATGAATTAGGAGAAATAATGAAGAATGACCCAAACTAAGAAGATTTGGACTGTGGTCTTATAGTGCTTGTCTTCTAAAAAAAAAAAAAAAAAACCTCTTAAAATTTGTACTCACTCTGACACCAGGCATTATAAAGCAGGACGAACTGTCCTAAAGTGGTCTTCTGTCCCTCCTGGTCGAGAGTCAAAGAATACAGACCAATGGGGGAGTTTGGAGAGGAATTTATGCTCACAGAGACTGTGTTTCCAGAGGAACCAGTTAATGCCGAAGCACTCCAGTCAGTGTCCACTGTGGAGTCAGAAACTCCGAAAGAAACCTTGGTGTCCGATTCTTTCCTGGGCAGTGGACCTGACAGACAGGAATAGACATGAACATTAGATAGGCGGAGGATTAAAGAGGTGAATCCTTTGACAGACACTCTCGCATGCAGACATCTCAACTTTATTTATATAGCACCTTTCACAGAAGCATGCAACCAGCTGAGATTAAAAACACATGTAAAATAAATAGTAATCATATATCTGCAAACACATTTTGTTAAATGTAATCAGAGTACCTTAAAGGGGTTATATGTAGTATATCTACTTTCCAAAAATAAATAAATAAATAAATAAATAAACTACTAAAAATCATCATTAGAGTGCTGAGAATTAAGAGCTCTGTAGTTATGACAAAGACCCCAATGTACTGGATTATAGAGATATGAACTGAATAGAGATGGACTGGTAGATTTATGTGACCACTAGAGGGAGTAGTGAGTCACTCTGTCCATCTTCTATGGTGAGGAAAAGTAACACCACAGGGCTTGGACCAAAGCATCAGAAAGTGACCAGATGGGATGAGAACCACTAAGAAACAACTATGGTTATGTTCAGACTGCAGGCAAATGTGGCCCAAATTAGATTTTTTTTTTTTTGCCTATATGTGACCTGTATCTGATCTGTTAAAGACAGTTTGAACAGCACAAATCAGATTTTTTCAAGTCCGACCCAGGCCACTTTCATATGTGGTCCTAAATCCGATACATATCTGATATTTTGCAATGCGACTTCAGGTTGAATGGCCAAGTAGCATTTATCCGTCCTGTCATTGAAATGCCACAAACGTCACAATTCTGTACCCGGAGGAGAAGCGGCAGGAAAAACACACCTACTCCTGTAAACACAGTGCGTGCCTGCGTGGTCATGTATTACATCAGGACCTCTTTTGCACATGCTGGTCACTTCAGGGTCGCAATTCAGTTCATACTTAAAACTGATAGAAGTTGCATTTAATGTGTAATATGAACAAGCACACAAAAAAATTGGATTTCACCCAAAAATCTGAATTGTGCATCAAGACCTGCTGTGTGAACGCAGTCTAATAGTCAAAAAATGTGACAAAATGAAATAGGCTTGAAGCACTGTTGTTTTCACCACTGGACACAGCTCTAAATGAAAAGAATGGAGGTTGATGATAAAATGGCAGTGTTTCTTCTACACCAGTGAGTTTGATTGTGGTGCTTATGAAGATATAGTTATTATGTGATGTTATTATCTTCAGTTGCTCTTTGTTGATCCACGGTTCAGATTAAACTGTGACATTTCTGACCTTGTTTGTTCAATTCCAAACAGATCTTTTGTTCAGCTATTCACAACACAAACTGTACAGAAAATAGAGGTGATTTGTGGATTTACTGTGGCTGTTTTCTCAGAGCTAAGCTAACAGAGCTATAATGTAAACTATCAGCTGATGCAGCACATGAAGATAAGACAGTGTTATTTTGACTGACTGTAGAAACAACCACATATAAGTTTTCTTTTATAATACTATAAAACAGATGTGTGCAAACAATGAGCTTAATACTTTAATCAATGAGTGGTGCAGTCTGTGGATATATAGCGTTGATTCACTGGTTGTTTTGTAGTCACAACTGTGATCTGGTACGTGACTGCTCCCTGCTGTAGAGTTTGGAATATCAATACTACATAAACCCCTTTAATTGTGTAAAATAATGTCATTTCAAAGTGACAAAAAGGATAATTGGCTGCTGCGTGGTGTTTTGTTCTACCACTCTTTAGATTTATTTATATATATTTTAATATTTATTATTTATTAGCACTTTATTTATACTTTTTATGGTTGGGTTTAGGCATTAAAAGCACTGGGTTAAGATCTGTGGAGGTTAAAACTGCTGGTTTTAAAAGAAAAAAAGCATGCAAAAATGCCAAAAAATGTAATAAAAGTTACCGATTTATTAAAAAAGTTAATAAACAATGCTATTAAACCTTTTTTTATGGTTAGGTCTTTGCACATTCACCACTTACAAAAAAAAAAAAAAGCAAAATGTGACTCATTTGCAACTAAAAACAGATTTGTATGTGTGTGTGTGTGTGTGTGTGTGTGTGTGTGTGTAAATTTCATCACAATAAACAAATTAAAAAAGCTGAAACATTAGGTCTATTAAAAGCCAAAATCATAAATAGCTGCAAAGCCTTTAAGTTCCAGCTGAAAGATTCAAAGGGGATATTTTAATAAAAGCGTTAAACACAAAAAACATCCCTGTGTGTGAACCAAAATATTATGACACTGTACCTGTTTCAACAATCAGAGTGAATTTCGTTTCACCCTGTTTGAACTCTTTGCTGCCAGGTTTCAGGTGTAAAGTGATGGTGAAGTTCTGCCCCCTCCTCACTATCAGAATGTCATCTCCAAACAGGTCTGTGTGATGGCTGCTTTTATTGGTTGAGATGTTCAGATCACAGCGTTCAATGTCCAAAACTGCATAAAAGCGTAAAGACAAACCAGTAACTGTTAGTATAACAAGTTCCAATTGTGCGTCCTGATAGCTCAATTAAAAAAAAAAACAAAAAAAAAAAACAAACCCTGCAGCTTCATGTTTCCTCATTGCTGTAAATCACGACAAATCATCAGCTGCACATTTAACACCACAGGTACTGTATCACTATGTTCTGGATCTGAGATATCCAACCTCATCCACCATTCCTGCTCATCACATTTCACATGCGTCGTTCATCTGATACTTGTTGAAAATGGGTTGACAGTGCGAAAGTAAAAAGCTATATGACCATCTGACTTATAGTGAGACATAAAGCATGCTTTTCCTTGTCCTTACCGTCACTCATGTCTGCTGTAAAGCCGTCTCTTTCCTCTCTCCGTCGGTGCGTAAAGTTCAGTTGCAGCCGGTGCGTGTCTACTTTACGCACATTAACAGCCTGTGAGGGTATTTGTAGCGAGTGAAACCTGATCGGGACGCCCCATCTGTCGGTTTATTGCATGACCAAGGCTGTTTTTAGTTAGGGAGTTCAAAGAGACTTAAAAGACTTCTTCCTCTTTATCCTTAAATTGTGCGTAAAACCTCCACAAGCGTTAAAAAAAAAAAAAAAAGAGAGAACATTTGGAACATACTTTTATAACGCTTGAAAGCTTAGAGGTCAGTTACAGTTAAACACACACATATTGTAATTATTAAAAAAAAAAAAATCTAAGAATGAGTTATTTCATTTGCAAATATGGAAATTACTACAATTAGTTTTACTGGTTTTGTATGTGTCACAGCTGGTTTATGTCAGAATAGTCAAGGTCATATTCACAATGTCAACTTGGAGTCAAAGAGAAGTCTCAATGTGTTAGATTATCAAGCTATGGATAGTAAAACTACTGGATAAAATATTGTTTACTACATAATAACCCTCCCTGTTTTATTTTATGTATGATGGTGTACTAACTTTAATCAGTGAGTTGGAAGTGAAGTTCATTTACTCCAACATATGTTTAGAAATGATCCTGGTTCAAGGGAGGTTAACTGTGAACTACAGTATTATTGAAACACAGCTCCAGTAAGTCTGAGTCAAAGGGAAAGGAAGGATTTTACCAGTGTTTACCAATATTATCTATGCCAACAATAGTGTTACAGTATTTACTACTATTTATGTACTTCTTCACTACTACTGTTAAGTCCAAAAATAAACATTAAATGGTGAGATACACATCTACAGTTGCGGAAAAAATTATTAGACCATCAAAAGTCATCAAAAACAATGGTTATGCAATCAAGTACTAACTTCTGTGTGTATCA
>JAPQRP010000028.1:7550123-7577068 GCA_037367295.1 Apogon hyalosoma
TGAGCCATGTGGTTGAATCAGGTGTGTTGGAAGAGGGAAACATCTAAAACATGCAGGACAGCGGCCCTTGAGGACCATAGTTTGACACCCCTGCAGTAGATAATATCAAATGTGCCTTGTGCCACATAAAATAAATATGTATAATGTACACTAAAAGAACAATAATAGCTATATGACTAAGTATAACTGCAAAAAAAGGATGATCAGGGATGAAGTTTTTCTTAAATGTAACATGAACTCACCAGCATATTGGTTGGTATATAACTAAAATAAAAAAAAGTAAAAAAAAAAAAAAACAAAAAAAAAACATGCTTGGCGACTTGATTTTTTTCTTTCTTTCTTTCTTTTTTTTTTTTTTTTAATAAACTGAGTAACTGCCCATAAAGACCCCAATCCCTGTGTTGGTCCTTGTTAATGTCCATTCATTGCAGAGCTGGTGGATGCAGAAGCTATCATCTTTCATAGTTCATTTGAAATGGGAGCTGAATATACTGTTTGTATTTAAAGTTTTGGATCACCTTTCTGACCTTAGATGCAATATTTGGCTGATAATTTTAAGGTATTGCACTCATAATAATAAAACAGAACACAGAGCAAAAGTCCATGCTTTACCGTGCACATATTCAGCTGTGGCCAAAAGTATTAGAACATCTGACAGATCTGAAAATATTGACTTGTTTTTGCCTCTAAAACATGATTTTATTCATAATGTCCATGAAACGTGCAGATGGTTGCTCTGAACACAACAAATATCAGATGTTTTTATTTACTTTTAACTTGAATATTTACTTAATGAGCCTTGTATATTCAACAGAATCATACATTTCTGTCTTAACACTCACCATCACCACCAGTTTAACCACAATCACATAATGATCACACAAAAAATTTGGCTTCTTCTGTGAAGGACTGTGATTGTGTCACATTGACAGTTTTGTAAATGAAATGACCCTAAATCACCTCATGATAGATTTATTCAATGGTTTATAGAGCATCAAGATGACTTTGTAGACACTTGATTGAAATATGAGTATTTTAATGGCCAATTAAAAAAAACAAACCAAAACAAAAAAACAAATGAAACCTCTCAACTTTACCTAATGTTTGGCCACCACGTTGAGTATCTTAACTCCCTGAGCTGATCTGGAATGAGTCTGTTCACATGAATCCTTAAGGAACCACTTTAGCAATAAGTGTTTAATTAATTTATCTCTGCTTTTCTCAGTGTTTAATGGAACAGGCATGAGATGGGATCCCCAAACTAGTGCTCCTCCAGAGGATATTCTTGTAATAATTGTCAAATTAGAAGTATATTTTGTCTCCTACTTCTTCTCATTGTTGGAATCTGACATTTCATGCCACCAGCAGAAAAAATTTGCTTTATAAATAAACATTACACTTACTCATTTTTCTCACTTACCTTGCTTGTTTTGCAGTGACTGATGTCAAAGTAGATGCTGGTAACTGTTAGGGATAAATATGACACTGGGACAAGGGAAACAGATTGAACCCCTTCCCCATAGCTATATCTATAAAGTACCACACCTTTACACTAACATACAGTTATTATATAACTTGACACAAATTTAATATAGGTATAAAAAAGTGCCTAATTGTGCAATAATGCTGTTCTTTAAGCACTTTTAGAAATGATTGTTTGATGACAATACAAACTTGGCCAACTATGTCCTACTGTAGTTCTGTAAAAACTTTATTATTCACTTTTTTTCTCCTTTTGTTTCATAATTTTTCTGGTTTTTATTACTACAACACTCAGCAAATTCTTTTGTTTCCAAGGCTTCCATCCAATCAGCATCATCTCACTGGAACAAGCCAAAATTACCCTCCAAATGTTTTCATTTGCATCACAGTTTATTTGAGATTAAAGTAGAGCTTTGTGCATCACTAATTACCATCGACTTTCAGTAATTAAGGGACAATCAAGCCTCAGTACTAATTCGTTTTTCTTTTTTTGGTTTTGGCCCAGCCTCAATAAAACTGGCCATTATCATGAGTCTGGGCAGTGAAGGATGCTGGGAAATGAGCCCTGAACACACAGCGCTCCACATTCCATTCCCATGAATCTACAACAGAGAAGCATGTGTACGGTGAGCAGGGCGAGGGTTACGAGGGTTTGGACTAACCCACGGTGGACCTGCTGGAATAATGACCAGCCTTTTCAGTTTCTAAAAGTGGAAAACATGATCAGGATGGGCAGGCAGACGCTTCTGTCATAGGTGATGCCACACATCTCAATCACAAGGCGACCATTTTCATCTGATGTCACAGATCAAATCCTGTTCTGATAATTTAATGTCATACAGCTGTGATCATGTCATATAAACACACTGAAGCAGGCCATTTGTCAACATATAAACACATACTATATCCACATTATTTATAGACAAAAAGATTAGTTTAACAGTAAGAAACAGGTGTGAAATGTGTGGATGGGGATTGGAAAGTGATTTTTCAGAAATAATATCTGCCGCATAACACAACTGAAAACACACACGACCAGGGGAGCTGAACACCACTGGACTGAAGAATTACCGCAAATAACTTGAATAACAGCTCAAATTTCTGTGAATATAGATGGTCATATAATAAATAATAAAATGCAGACGTTAACTGCACAACAGCTTCTAACAGATAAAAAGAATCGACTTAAATAGCCTATTAGTTTTTGTTTATGGCCGACCTCTAGTTTTCTTCCTGCAGGTTTCTCTTGAAGCAGGTACGATGAATCTGAGTAAGTGACTGATGAGATCCAAACAGGCAACAAGTGTCTGGATCATTGTGTCTAAAACTTGTTATAATGCAGTCAGAGTTTCTAAACCAGCCCGTGGGATGAATTTGCAAAGTACAAAAATTGCACAGAAGATATTAACTGTCAAGGATGTCAAAGTCATTTTAGCTACAAATTCCAAATTCAAAAACTCCAAAATTTTAACAGTATTATTTCTCTTATTTTTTTTGTTTTGTGCCTTTATAGATCCACTGTGATCTGTACTGCACATATGTAAATGATAAGTTGAGGTATGATATTGTTACAATTGCACAAATTTTTCTAAAGAAATTTCAGGTTGTTCAGGATATTCACATTTTTAATGAATAATTTGTAAATGTAAGTATTTTGATAGTTTTATTTTACATTTTTGCACTCAAATTTGGAGTTCTCATTATGTCAAGGCTATTATTTCATTGGTTATTGCTAATATTTTACTTAAATTGAGGTGTATGTGGCCTTTGAATTAAAATGAGTTTGACACCCCTGTTCTAAACAAAACAGTGTCAGCAGGTTTTCCAAAAAAATCCAAGATTGACATTTTGGAGGATGTCAAACAGAGGCCACTGCCACAGAACTATGTCTCTGGACTAAAATATGTTGTAAAAAAAAAAAAAGAAAAGCACCAATTTAACATCTTTGCATTTAGACTGATTGCAAGATGACGGCGGAACTTGCTACATCATATGTCAACATCAGTGTCTCATCTGACTATCATGGTCATGCTGAATTTTTGTGGGTTCAGCAGAAATTTGTGAACAGTGGCGTAAAAAGTGACTTCTTCTCATTAAAGAGAAACATCTGTTCTGAGCAATGACTTAGTTGGATGGAACTTGTTTCCCGTTGAATCACATATTTCCACTTCTATACATCACTGGGCTTTGGAAATCACATTGTTTGAATGTGTTTTGAGGACAACAGCTGCTACGTTTGTGGTACATATGCTGTAGTGGTGTGAATTATCTCAAAATAACAGCAGTTCTAAAAGAAAAAATGTCCATTATCCATTAATACACACCCGTTATGAAATCAGAAACCATCTAAAAAATGGTAATAGTACAAAACTTAAACTGCAATTTCATAAGAACCGTAGTGGAAGAAACTGATGAAATCCACTAAAAATCCTGTATTTTAGCTCTGAATGGGTTGTGGGTTTGTTTTATTTTCACTTCCCACTGGAAAATAACTGTACATTTTTGCTCTTTTTATTGCTGATATAACAGCAGACTATTAAAGTTATGATCTCATCTATAATTTGCGTATTGCATGTACATAATTAAACTTTCTGGTACATTTTTTGCCCTGACCAGACAGTGTCTTATGTATTTTAAACCTGTTTGAGTTGGTTTTCATTGCCACTCTTAATACTACAGCCGTTGGTAAAAACAACAGCATTTCTTAAATTTAGTTATAAATAAATTCCGATTGCATATTGTGGATGTGTACAGGATATCATATTTTTTTTAAAACTGTTTTTACAGCAACACAAGCAGGGAATTTTGAGCACAACTTTTTGAATAAATGAAGATAAAAATGTACACAAATAAGACATTTTAAGCCACATCTTGATTTAAACACACAAATAAAATTGACAACAAATTTATTTATGCATTGTTTTTAATAGTTGTAGCATATATTACTGTGATTCACCATAACCAAAATATCATAATTCAAAATCAAAGGCAAATAAATCAGATTTTATCATTGGAAAACAATAAATAACACTTCATATAAAACTATGTGATTTTTTTTTCCTGTAAGGCTGTTTTCAGATCAGCATAATGAAAGTTTTTTTTTATGTCAATTCAGAGGAACAAACTTTTTCATTAACACTGAACAAGATGGGTCATGAAATCGTACTACGGACAATGAGAATGAAACCAAACTAAACCTTGTACATTGTGACCAAAGGAAATTTTGCAATCAGTCTGCACTTCTGAGGAATTAAGATATTTGCAGAATAAGGAAGTGTCACATCACAGTCTGGTTCCACGTCCTTTCATTATGACAAGCTGTCAAGAAAGAAAGAAAGAAAGAAAGAAAGAAAGAAAGAAAGCTTCTAATGCTAAAAAAAAGAAATACTAAGATGATGATGATTATCAACAAAAACGAACAAAAAACAAATCGAAAATGAAAATACAATAGTGGCTTTAAGAGAAAACAAACCTGCCAAAGTAAATACTGTACATTTTCCACCAAGAGTAAAATGAAAACATTATAGAATGACATGTTTCATTTCAATACACTGAAACCCATCACATTAACATGAAAAATACTTCATTTTGTGTACATTTCTTGTGTGTGAAGCTGCAGTTTGTGTGAGAAACAATGGACCCTAATAACAGTAACAGTGGTTTCTGAACGTATGCGTTAACTGTAGTTACTGAAATGTTCAAATGTCAAAACATACTTCATTTTCTGTCATTTTTGAAGTGGTCTAGCCCCTCTGATACGTTATAAAATACAGAACAGCGGTAAGCACCTCAGATAAAACAGAGGCAGCAGCAGAAATAAACACAAATGTGGGAGAAAGGGCCGTTTCATTTCGCCATCATAAATCAGTGACTACGTATTGATCATTACACTGCACTCGTTTCCATTTACAGTCATGAACTTAAGGCCTGTTCTACAGCCAGCAGATACCGCTGGACCAGGAGTGTGCTCTAGACTGACTTATGTTTGTCTTTTTGTCTTCTAACCAAAACATTCTGTCCAAGGACACACCACAGCTTCTTAAGACTGTTGAAGTGTTCTTGTGTAGTGTTCACTGTAAAATATAGACGCTGGTCCTGTTTAATGGATCCAGTAAACAGAACCATCTACTCTGATGCCTCATTAATTATTCATCATGTCTTATATTCCTATTAGTTGTTTTTGTTTTTTTTTTTACATCTACGTCTCCTGTTTTTATATTGTGTTTCTGTGTGTCCAAGGTGACAGAGGTAACATAATTTTATGACTTCAATAGGATTAAAATAAGTAAACGGCAATAAGTAAACACTATAAATAAATTCAATTCCTTGTCATATATCTCTTGATGACTTCTCATGTGTATCCTCATGTGTCACTGTGGCCTGTTCTCATTCACACGTCACATTCTACCTGGTTTCACAACAGTAAAATCAGATAGAAAACACTGGGGTTAGTGTTCTGTTTCATGCTTTATTCATATGCTTTACCCTAAACCAGGGGTAAGCAACCAGTGGCTACCAGACCACATTTGGCTCTTGGGCCCTTTGCAACACTTATTATTTATTTTTGTTGTTACACATTTTGTTATTATTGTTGCAACCATAAAGTCAGGGTTTGACCACTTTTTATTCTATGACATTGAAGGCATTCATCTGTATTCTCCATTGCAAAGAAAGTCTTCACATGCCAGTCAATTTTTACAGCACAACAATGATAAACAGCACAACAATGATAACAATACCCCTTGCCTCCCCTGTTTTTTGGTTTGGTTTGTTTCTTTGTTTGTTTGTTAACACTCTAGCAGCAAAACTATTGGCTAAATTCATACCAAATTTGGTTTATACAGTTGTGGAAAAAAATTATTAGACCACCTTTTTTTTCTTCAATTTCTTGTTCATTTTAATGCCTGGTACAACTAAAGGGACATTTATTTGGACAAATATAATGATAACGACAATAATAGCTCATAGTAGTTTAATGTCAGAGCTGATATCTATCCATTTTCCATGTTTTCTTGATAATAACCAAAATCACTTCAGTTCTTACATCAATATCTATGTCACTGTACTGACAAAAACAGTGCTTTTAGGCATCCCATGTTTTCTTTTCTGTCTGTTTTAGTCACATGATAAACACAGGAGTGTGTATTAGTACTTGATTGCATAATCATTGTTTTTGATGACTTTTGATGGTCTAATAATTTTTTCCGTGACTGTAGCTTGCCAGTGACCCAGAATAGATGTGATTATATTTTGGGCAAAGTAGATCAAAGTTAAATTTTTTTATGAATGTTTTACTTTTTTTTTAATCCCCTCCTATTTACTTATAACGGGTGAGATTTCACATGTCTCTAAAAACATCAGTTTTGTTTCAATTTACTTCAAACTTGGCACATATATAGAGGCAATTGATATGATGACATCAGCACACACATAGACATGATGACATCAGCTGGATCGATGCCAAAATAAGCTACAATATGTGCGAGAGGTGGAGTTTGTTGTGACTGGCACCACTTGTTTCTTTGTAGTTCTATAATTGTAAATTTATTCTTGACATCTTCCATACCATCTAGTTCTAAAGAGCTTCTTAAACAGTCACCACTTTGAGGTAAAACATTAAAGGATATCTTTTGGTTCCAGATATATATTTTTATTATTTCTTTCCTAAACTGGCTCTTTAGATAGGAAAGGTTGCCGACCCATGCCCTAAACCCCTTTTCTAACCTTAATCAAGCTATTTTTATGCCTAAACAAAGCCAGACTGTAACTATTACATTATCTAGATGTGTTTTGGGCTTGCATCCTGGAAGATTATGCTTCTAAGGAGACCCTTTGTAATGAAATGTGACATCTTAGCCAACAATCAGCATGTGATGAGTACGGAATGAAAATGTGTAGGTTATTGAATGAAACATGGCTTTTAGTGAATGTAGATAAACCACAATAAAGTCATTTACTCACAACATGTCTGTCAACAACTGACAGGAAACAGGAAACACAACACAATCAGGTGCTTTTTTTAAGAAAATAAATATGTTGGTGACATTTCCAAACAATCTAAATGAATTGTTCTCCTTTCAAGCTATTGTTGTTCAGGGCGTCAAATTGTCCTTATTGATCGCATCCTGATCAGTTCAGTCTGAAGTCGAGCTGCAAGTGAAGATGATTATTCAGTTGGAAGCATTGTCACACATTCGTGGATTCATGTTTCACTGCAAAACAAAATGTTTTTTCCACTGTTTCTTCTTTGTTATAAAACAAATGAATAAAATAAGAGGACTTTGGTAGCTCCACGAGGAATCTGTTGATCACATGACCCATCAGCGTCTCTGTGTTACAGTCTTTTCTTGTCTTTACATGGATCTCATCAGTCCATAGTGAATGGAGCTTTTTAGGGTAGGAAAGTGTGATACTGACACACGCACACACACACAAAATAAAATTAAATGAAATTAAATTTTAAAAATCAAACCAGAGAAGGCAGTAATCAGGTTGCTGTTGTCTGCAGATGAGCAGAAGAACTCAGACTGAACAGCTCCTGCGAAGACACATTTACAGAAACCATTTAGAATTAAAACTGCCATAAAGAAAGTAATTTAGACACCAGAATTAATAATGTTATAGATTCACAACCACAGAAGAAAGTTAACACTATGCATACCTTGAGTCAAGAATTCAGGGTTAAACTTCTGTTGATTTTCCAATGATAATGTTATCTCCCTGAAATACAAAATATTTGATATTACATTTAGAAATACATCAATTAAATATTCTTTGTTCTTGGTTAACAATGTGTCTATTTTAGGATGCCAGAATCAGTCAGGAAACATACTATGCTGCGGACTTTTAATAGCCTTCGGCCAAAAATAGCATAAGATTCTGTTGAAAATGACTGCCCACTGAATTAGATTAGATTGACTTTGTGTAAAACTTATTACATACATATTTATATTTGAAAGTACTCACATATTAAAACTGCACAAGGCCATTTGACCTTGAAAAAGTAGGTCAAGGTCACATATTTTCAACTGGCTTCTGCTCCATGTCAAGATGCATCCACAGTATAAATTTGGTGCAGATATCTCAATGCATTCTTCAGATAACGTGATTATGTTGTTGAATGGACAGACAGACGGACAGACGACAAAACGATTACAATACCCCTTAGGGCAGAAGTTGGCCAAGGGGTAACATCTCATTTTTCTGAAGTTGAGCTGAAAATCTAGTCTTTAGTCTTTGCCTTCACACTATCTGGGGGCTTTTGTCCAGCGTTTACCTGAGTACTATGCAGACTCTGAGGTTTGGGGGCGATACCAGGTTTCTTCCTGTTGACGGCCGGGGAGCCGTTTATCCTCAGGCTGGGTGTTCGACAAATCGACAGGCGGCCGGAGACGAATGAGGAGGAGGAGTCCACCACGTCGCCGCCAATGGCAGACAAACAGCTCTGATCTGAGCTGAAGACGGTGAGGCAGTCTCCAGATGATTCAGTGCTGTCAACTGAGGCAAAAACAGCAGAAAAGAGACGGTTTATTTACTGTACAGAGACGTTTTTGCTAAGTTTGATGGGAATGGTGATTCTTGGTAGGTAGTGTTTTCTTTTGTGGCTCTTGGCGATAAACTTGCTACAGTGAAGGCTCACATGTAACAGCAACAAGTTTGAGTTGGCTAGTAAAACTTTTTATGAGGAAAAATAATATCAGTAATAAAATAACAATAATGCAGTTGCTGTTGTTATTCAAGTCTATTTGCCTTTAACGCAAAGTTTGCAAAATACAAAAAAGCAATTCCCTCTATAAAAGCAAAGCACCTTTAAATACTATAAGAGTTGCTATTGTCTGTATTAAGATGTTTTGACGTTTGAGCTTCAGTGCATAGACTTATATATTTGTCATCATTTATCATATTTATAACAACAGTAACATATTATAACATGGCAGAAGTGGGAAAAGGTCTATATTACACAATATTAATCATTTGCAAGGCTAAATAATATTCTGAAGTAGTTACTTAGTGTAGTTTTCTCAGATTTTATACTAGCTGGGAGACTATCATTATACATATGTTGCATAAAGTCAAATATTTAGTTTTATTTTGCATTTGAGGAGTTAGAAGTTGCTTCCAGAGTAAACACTTTTACCAGTTGTGTATGTAATGACCCTGTCTTAAAGACTCACTCAGAGGATGATGGACTGTTTTCCACCTCTCACAGTTGCGGTGAAGATGATGCTGATGAAGATGGTGGTTGTTGAGCTCATTGTCGGTCACAGCCTCAGGGGAGGAGCTCACAGCTGCACTGGTCTCCACTCCCTGTGACTGGTTACCGAGGTAACCAGCAGGGGGCAACGAGCCCCGGCCGGAGGAGGACGAAGACTGGCTGATGGTGGTGGAGGCCGTGGAGCCGGAGCCGATGGAGTGAGGTCGAGGATATTCTAGACCCCTGTGTGAACAACACGCCACAGGGACTGACGACACACATAGATGTCATCAAAGAGAAATGAAATGGATGAGCCACTGTGGGTTAGTGTGGGCTGAGGCACCAATATGGGTTAGTTTAATTAACTCAGCTGGTTTTGATTAGTTACAGTCATGATTAACATATTAAATACATCACAATGACAAATAATTTTTTTTATTTTTGTCAAGAACATTGTAGATATTTTTGAGCAAATAATCAAAAAAAATCAAGTGAAGCTGCTGTACCCCCTTCAGATCATTGTAACTGTGACTATTTCACTGAGTTACTACTTAATCCAAAATGTACTGTCATTCTCTAAGATGATAGCTTGACGAATATTTATAATATAGACTACAGCAGTGCAAAAAAGTTTTCAGACACCCCATGCATTTGTGGTATATTGCATTAAGAATCACTCTTAAGTCACTGAACTCTGACAGGTATTGTTCCATTCTCCGCATGCTCCCATCTGCATGTGCTCTGTTCCATCAAGGTCAAAATCACATATGTCAGTAAGATAATGAAACACAACTAGAGCATGGCATGTTGAAACTGTCAAGAATTTAGTTTTGTTATTTTTTTCTTGTGGACAAAAAAAAAAATCCATTTGTTTGTGTTTGTCTGATTCAGCCACATCTTTTAAAACACAAAAAAGATTTTCCCACAAATATTTCATGATAATATTTGAGACTGTGTAAAATTTTAAGGGTGTCCAAAAACTTTTTTCCACTACTTTTAGTTTTTGTACCAATACATTTGTATACTTAACTGGTCAAAATGAATCTTGATGCTGTTTGCTGCATATAAATAAAAGAACGCACATGTGTATCTCAAAAGTAATAAAAGACTTGACGGGCTCTATGCACATTTAGCTTATTTCATTATTTTTCTTCATCACTTATCATTTCATACCACATGGTGGTTTTAAGGCCTGGGCTTTAAGGGTTAGTGCAGATCTTGTGGACACTTCTTGTAAGCTGGATTGTGAAATACATGGAAGAGTGCAGCCAAGTTCAAGCTCATTAAAAGTAAAAACCCTGAAGACATCAAACTCCCTCTTTTTGGTGGAATATAGCCAGCAAGCTACATTTATTGTGTCTGTCTGTAATGTATTTTGGCAATTTGTCCATGTTTTTCTTTGACCTTAAGCTAACACTGTCTCTGTCACTGTAAACTGTTTTAGTTTTCATAGTTTTGGGGAAAAAATGCAGTAGCTGGAAATCACTTGTGCCTGCATCACACATCAAATGTGAGGAATATATAGTAAATTATAAGTGTGTTGCCACAATTGAAGACATATTTGACATTTACATAACCTTCCAACCAAAGTTAAAGAAACTAATTTCATAGAATGAACTGTTAAGTGGAGGCTAGTTAGTCTTATTATCAGGCAAGAAATTAGTATTTTTTTTAATTTTAAAGCATGTGTCTGATTGGCCTTTTCTGAGCAAATCACCCAAAAATAATTCACACTGTGCATTCTCAAACTTCCTTTTTGTGATCAATGTTTGTCAGTTTACTTACTTCTACCAGGCAGGATGCAGTTCACAGCCCGGTCACAGATGGCGGCTTCACTGGGTTGAATGTCCATGAACGGTTTACGACCCATTCCCATGAACACCCTCTCCTGCAAACGCATCTCTGACACAAAAACACACACAATATTCAGATTGAAAATGACATCTTTCTTCAGTTATGCTCTACTGCTACATAACTAAGGTTTGTTGTATTTTTTGTATTTTTTTGTATTTATTGTATTAACCTCTACTGTGAGTGGCCTGATCCCACAGTATCTTCTCCAGGTCGGCGGTCCAGGCTTTCTTCACTTCCATGCTGGACGCCCTCAGTGTGTAGGTGTCCTCACTTTTCCTCCTGCGGAACCAGATCTCGAAACACAGACCGCTGACACCGGAGTTATGGGTCATGCCGATGTCACTGGTCTAGAAAAACAACACAAAGGGGCAAAGAAAAAATACATCAACAGAAGAGATAATGTGAAAGTTTACTTATTAGTAGAATCAGTAATTAAGGCTTTTATAAAAGGACTGGTTCAACAGTAGGGTTCCAGTCTCTCCTCAAACAAAAAATCATTTTATTTATTGTTATTTTTATTGTCTGCATTGACTACAACAGGATCCCTTCATTAGTGAAAATCAAAGGGGACAAAACAAATAAAACAAGTGGTGCCAGGCACAACAAACCCCACCCCTCACATGAACTGCAGCTTATTTTGGCATTGATCCAGCTGATGTCATCATGTCTATGCATGTGCTGATGCCAGCTTATCAGTTGCCTCTATACATGTGCCAAGTTTGAAGTAAATTGAAACAAAATTGATGTTGTCATAGACATGTGAAATTTCAGCCATTATAAGTAAAGGGGGGAGAAAAAAAAAGATTTAAAAAATTCAAAAATAATTTGAACTTTGACCTACTTTTCCCAAAATGTAAACACATCTATTCTGGGTCACTGGCAATCTATAAACCCAATTTGGTATGAATTCAACCAACAGTTTTACTGCTACAGATGTGAAATTTTGCCCATTATAAGTAAATATGAAAAAACAAAACAAAACAAAACAAACAAACAAAAAAAAAAACAATCTATAAACCCAATTTGGTATGAATTCAACCAACAGTTTTACTGCTATAGATGTGAAACTTTGCCCATTATAAGTAAATATGAAAAAAAACAAAACAAAACAAACAAACAAACAAACAAAAAAACAATATATAAACCCAATTTGGTATGAATTCAACCAATAGTTTTGCTGCAAAAGTATAAACAAACAAACAAAGAAACAAACCAAATCAAAAACAATACCCCTTGCCTCCCTTTTGGGAGGCGGGGTAATAAATACATTTCCTATATAACTGCATCCTAAGATAATTTGAGTTATAATACTTTTTATTCCCCATCTCTTACATCTAAAGGAATTTGCAAATGACCAATTACAGGAAACATGTCTGCTTTACCGGTGATGATATAGACACCTGAATATTGGAAAAACTATGAACCTATCAGCGGTGTAACCACAATTCAGATCATTTACTTAAGTAAAAGCAGTAATGGCAAAATACTCCACTGCAAAATAAAGACATACACATCATCCTCATTTATGTAATAATACGTAAGAAAAGTATTAAAAGTAGTTATTGTGCAGTACTATTTACTGTTGTAATGTCTTTGGATTCATTTTATGACTGCAGATATTTTAGGTTGATGTTGTGTGAAATACTTTATATACTGTTTTTATTTTCATCTACAGCGATGCATTATATTCTAAAACATGTACAAATAAACAACTTGTAATGACTGTTCAGTTTTGTGACAATTTGTTTTTGCAAACCCAAGAGCTTATTTAGCTTAAGAAGCAGTATTATAAACACTTCATCTTTCAGTTTATCACATCATAACATTAAAAATCTGCATATTTGGAGCTTTTTGCATTGTTTTCAGCAGACACACACAGGACGAAAACATGTAAAATGTAATCTGACCAAAGCTGTCAGACAAATGTAATGGAGTAAAAAGTAGAATATTTGCCTTTGTATTATAAATATAAAGTTGAATAGTGAGTATGCTGTTATCTGTAAAGATGGAATAATTTCATTTTCAGATACATTCCTCTTTTTATTCCTATTTATACACATCAGTCACATTTGATCTATCAAGAATAAATGACATTGTCACTATCTTTTTATGAATTGTTATTATTTTGTTTCATTTCATTCCACATTTTTAGAAACAGTGTACCTATCCTTTAAAGCTCCACAGATTGTAATAAGATAAGTGTGTGTGTGTGCAGACCTTGAATGACTGCTTGTAGACATAGACGTCATTGCCAATATCCGTTTTCTTGGTTTTGCTGAAGAGGACGAGCTCTTCAAACAGGAAGATGCGGCGGACACATTTTTTCTTCCTGAAGATAACAGTGAACTCATCCTGGCGAATCAGCTGGCCCTGCTCTTTAAGATTCACCTGATGAACCAGAGCAGGAAACAGAAAAAGGTGAAGCTTTGGCCCACGGTGTTTCACGTAGATCATATTTACCGCGTTCACGTCTTACATCACAGTCCCTGATGGCGTCCATGGTGAGCAGGTCGTTACCGTGACGCATCTGAAACCGCACCAGGTCTGCGGCCGCCTGGATCTCCGCCTTCTCACGCTCCCTCTCAGTGCTGGTATAATCAGGCAGATACACACTGGGCCCACACACACTCTGTGCACACACACTAGAAGCCAGGAGTGTATCTTGGATCATGTCTTTTGGTGTGTATGAGCCAACCAGAGACAGCATGTCCTGGAGCAGGAGGCTGTATTTACTGATCCTCTGGATGGGTCTGAGCAAGTACGACGACAGGTCCATCAGGTCCCCGAGCTCCTGCTGCTTTTTCTGAGGAGGAGACAGAGACATGTGGTGAAGCTGGAAAATAAAACACTAACAGGGTGCTTGCTTTTTATCCAAATTAAAATTCCAGACTTTTTCAAAACTGCTACTTTTTTCCCCCCAAGACTTTGACTTAGGCTATGTTCACACAGCAGGTCTTAATGCACAATTCAGATTTTTTGGTGTAATCCGATTTTTTTGTGTACTGGTTCATATTACACATTTAATGCGACTTCTATCAATTTTGAGTATGAACTGAATGAAGTGACCTGCATATGCAAAAGAGGTCCTGACATCATTCGTGACCACGCAAGCACGCACTGTGTTTATTGAAGTAAATACGTTTTTCCCGCTGCTCCTCCTCCTGGGACGCAGAATTGTGACATTTGTCGCATTTCAATGACATAAAGGTCGGATAAATGCGACCTGGCTGTTCAGACTGAAGTTGCATTGCAAAATATTAGATACGTATCAGATTTAGCACCACATATGAAAGTGGCCAGGGTTGGATTTGAAAAAATCTGATCTGTGCTGTTCAAACTGTCTTTAACAGATCGGATACATGTCACATATGGGGAAAAAAAAATCTGATTTGGGCCACATTTGCCTGTAGTTTGAATGTAGCTTTAATGTACTTTTATACTTGGGTGCCTATTTTTTTGGTTGAAAATGTACCTGTTGTGGGTAGTAAAAAAGTAAATTTTAATAAATGTATGAATGAATGAATGCAAAATTCACAGTGCATGGATATTACACAAAAAAGTTTCACTAGAATCATTCCAGTATCGACCAGTTAATGAAATCATATCAAGTTTTTTCTATGCTTTCCTCATGTATTTCTTATTTTACAAGATCCATCCATCCATTTTCTGAACCCCCTTTATCCTCACTATAGTCTAAAATTCAACTATGAGAGAAACTTTTTTTTCCATATTTTATTAAGACTCTCACACAAAATTCCAGACTTTTCAAGGTCTGGAAAACAGCGTTTCAAAAGTCCATACTTTTAAGACTTTCAAGATCTGTGCAAGCACCCTGACAACAGCAATCAGTCCCATACAACTGCTAGTTTCACCTTATCAGCAGTTCAACTCCTAAACTGTGTCCTGTTCTTTTTATGGACGTTAGATTGCTCTTAATCAGTTGAAATTTTTGACAATTATCTCAAATCCCACTTTTATATAATATTGTTGTTATGGAACAGATGGTTTATGGCTAAAATAGACAGAGGAAAGCTCTGTTGATGGTCAAATAAACATCATATCAGCAATATTTTACATCCCTGTCAGCTGTTATTACAGTTTCCAAGTCTAGATGACATCCAAATGTGTCACAGATGTGAAAAATTATCCTCCTGAGACCCAGAACTGCATTTTTGTCCTCTGTAGGGGACAAGCATTTCACAGCTTTGTTAAAAAAAAAAACCCACCATCTGTCCATTATAAAGGACATTCAAAAAAAAAAAAAAAAAATTTCTTTCTTGGGTCTCAGGAGGATATTCCACATGTGACCTGTTCTTCTTTTTCCGGACTGTTCTCTGTCTCTTTTGCCCTGGTGCTGAATGAAAATCCCTGGACTGCTCAAACTCTTCATTTCTTATACAAACAATATGTATAGCAAAAAAGTAATCACATTATATGATGATGATAGGAAATCAGTGGGAAACTCACAGTAGTGTTCAATGGTTTTCAGATATTGTATCTGTATTTTATTGCGTGTTTCTGTGTCAATAGAGAAAAATCTAGTCACACACAACATTTTTATGTGTTGTTTTATTAACCTGATTTGATTGTCTGATTGACTTGGCTGTGTTTTGCGTTTTTTTCTTTCAGAATTTTTAAGATTTTTATGGGAAAAAAAAAGCTTTTTATCTTACTGTGATGTAATTCACTTCGCAACCTTATCACAGCCAAACAACAGTGCTAATATTAATTTTTATTTTAGTGAATTCAAATGGAATAATACACTTTGGTGTTGTGTTGTTGTGTTTACATTTCTCTCCATTTATTTAAATTACCTCTTAACTTCGACTTAAAAATTGTTTTAAAAGCACCCAGGATGTCTTTATAACTATTCACAAAACATTGTATCCAAATGCTCATTTTTCTCTTTACTTTTACTAAAACCTAATAAAACAATGTCCTGTAGATATGGTATAAACTGACCTTGAAGATGTCATGGCGTCGGTGCAGGATCAGAATGTCTGATTTAGGTTTGTTCTTGCTGTACAGAGCATACAGGCCAAAACTTTCACTCTGAGGAAAAAAAACACATAACACCATATAATAAAATTAAAAGTGCAGATCTTCAATATTAAAAACATATATATCCTATATATATCATAAACAGTCTCGTCTGATGTAGGATTATTGCTGCATAACAGTCCTGGACCATCATATTCTGTTTCCTGATGCAACAAATATTTTCAATGTAAATCACTGCATTATGTTTTTGTTTACATTATACAATGTCCCAATTTTTTTTAATCAGGGTAATATTTTTTTTTTATGAAACACTAATATGAGAGTATATTATTACTGTGTAGCTGTCTAGCACTTTTACTTTTTATTTCGTTAAGCTTTCTTAAAAATCTTTTAGAATTAAATTGGTTTTATAAGCAGCTCAATATAGGCAAAAAACAGCCCACTTTAATAAAGTTGATATGAATCTATTTCCATTTATGTTTTCTGTGACTATGTAGTTACTCACGTGTCTGAGGAAGCAGCGGGCGACCATGGCGGGCTCCCTCTGACAAGCCTCCAGCTCTGGCAGGAAGTAGTGGCTGTGGAAGTCGTACAGCTTCTCCAGGTTCCCGAAGATGATGCCGCGCTTTCCCCGGAGGTCCTGGGGGATGTCTGCTCTGTCCAGCAGGGGGAGGTAGTGGGTCAGGATGTATCCCAATGAGCGTACATACTCCCTCTCTGTGATAACCAGCTCCTCCAAGACTCGCTGCAGCCTCCTGCAAAGCAAATACAACCACAATCTGAGAATGATAAGGTAGTTTAAGGTTTGTTCTGAGCTTTTAAGTTAAGGGTAACAGTAACTCTGTTCCTCAGATGTAGTACGTGGCAGTAATACACTGGAAACTACCCGTTGCTAAATGAAAAAAAAAAAAAAGAAAACTGCAAACTTTCTGAATAGAAACTACATAGAAATGTGGCAGATTCTGTGAAGGTGAGCAGATATAAATGGCTCATTCATTGGTATGAAAAACAGGATTTAGATTTTAATGTGATTATACACTTATAAAAATAGGACCAAGGGTCCTGTAGTCCAGACATTAATCAGCATTTGGTTGAGCTTTCAAGGTCATTCAAGCTCAAGGATCATAGCATCAAATGAAAGCCCATATGTGACTTCCTATCTATTGCCAAAAGTAATTATATCAATATCTTCAAGTGTTTTCAAGTTATAGCACTTTGAAATGTGTCCCATTACCAAAGGGAATTTGTAAAATTTCCAAAATTCATAAAAAAAATTCAAAAATCAATATTTCCCAATTCTTTGAACAAACTTGGTAAACCTTATCCTAAAGATGTTCCACAACAAATATCAAGTCATTCTGACTGATGATTTCAGAGAAGAAGATTCTTGAAAAATTGTTTACAGACGGACGGACGCCAACTGATACCAATAGTCCATTGGACCCTTTGGGCCGTTGGATTAAAAACATAATTATGAACATTATATTCTGCAAATAAATCCTCCTAAACTAGACATATAGTGAACCTTTACACACATGATCTAATCTAATTTGTCTGTTGTTTGTGAACTGTTGTGTACGTTATGTTCATTCTTCAGTATAAATGTACATTTTAAGGGGTAGTTTGGTACTAATGAGCAAGTAAAACTTGTGTTGCCAAGAATTTTTGCAGCGCTATCTTCAGTTACATACATTTTCATGCTAAACACTTGTTTACATAATGCATGATATGAAGAAAGTCTGCAATTTGCAATAATGTTCAAATTTGCCATTAGTGTGTAAACTAATACTACAAATACAGATCTTATGTCCATTTACTTTACAGAATCTGAGGGTAAGTGAAGGCTTCACCTGATTGGTTAAATGGTGCAAGTGTTTGGTCTAGGTGTCCAGGGGTTCATCTGAGGTTAATACAATGATTTCTTTTGATGTTTATCACACACACACAATGAAATGTGACAAGTAATGGTAATTAACCAATGGATGCCAAGTATAAAAGAAAAGCGAATGAGTAGAAACAATACCTGTAATCCATCACTGTAAGCTTAGAGACAGAAAAGAGTGCATCAAACCTCAATAAGACTGCATTCATTAAGTACATTTTTCTGACTCACACAAAAAGGAAACGTCATTAAAAACATATTCAAATGTCATTAATTAACAGTAAACTTACAAGGCACTGCTGGCACTTTCCTGTGGACAAAATGCCTCGTCATATCTCCTGACGGGCAGGCTGGAGTGTTTACAGCACAAAGCACCGTTTCCCCCTGTGGCCCCCCGGTCACTCATACAGGACTCCTCAGAGCAGAAACTCCCGTGGCGGGAAATCTGGAACTTCTGAGCCTCCTGGAGGATCCGACAAGAAGGCTGGCCGTGGTGTGAGCAGGACGACGGGGATCTGACCCGTTCCTCTGGAGGAGTGGATGACCCTGCCGTTGCTGCCCTGGTGGTGCACGAGTCCTGGCTCGCTGACCTGGTCCCCAAACCTCGTCCCCATGGAAACCACTGGCAGCCAACGGTGTGGGACTGAGACAGAGCGGCGGCATCTCGCTCACTCCTCGCTCGAGCTGCCTGCCTCCTTCTGGTTTCTCTGTCCGTTTTCCTTACTGACCTATTAAGAAATGACACAAAGGGAACAACAGGGTCATTCAGTTGAGCCTTAGAACTAGACCAGAGCCCCCAAGTCTGCAGACACACCTACACAAAGTGATTCATTCCAGAAACTTCCACTGCAATGTTCACCATCAATTATTTTGTTTTCTCTTCAGTTCATTCAGATATGTTTGGTTTGAGGGGTTGACAGCAGAGTTAATATAGCTACTTTATTTAACCAGAAACAGTTTTTCATCATTATCTTTTCCAGTGAAAACCAGCAAATGTTTGGATTTTTGTGTATAATGCAGTGTTTCCTTTCTCCTATTCTCCTTTTTCTCAAACTAAACGGACTCTTTAAAAACCATGGATTTGCTGGAAAATTTGCTGATTTTGCTGGAAAATGCATTCAGCTTTACAGTGGTTAAGCTGAAAACTGGCCTGTTTTTCTGGGTTCATGAGAGCTGTGCAGTGATGTTATAAATATATATGAGGCAACAATATCATAACAAAGCATAACTGCTTTGTTAGGTACCATGACGTAATGGTGCTAATGTAATTAATGATGTTCAAAGTGATAATGTGTATGTTGACAGGTGTCTGGATCAGCACTGATGTTGTTTTCATGTTCTAAAAATGTTGTTTTAATGTTCTCAAATACATATTCCTTTCGCCTTACATGTGTTTTTCTTGTATTTTTATATATACTTCTGGGATATACTTTACTATTTTGTCACTTTTGGGCAAAGAACTAAATATGGTAACTTCATTAACCTTGATTTTCTACATGACAATGAAACATTTTGAAAAATTTCACAAAAGTAATCAAGTCTTGTTATGGCCTCCAATAACACATTAAGGTTGAAATTCTGAATTTCAGAGTGTTTTTATGAGGCCCCTATTAAGGGTTAATTACCTGTGAGGTGACTGTGGAGTGACCTCTGACCCCTGAGTGGCTCCAGGATCACTGCGATCATCAGGTTTTACGATGATGTTGCAGCAGGCCACAGTTGTTGCGTTGCTGGTGCTAAACGTCGGTCGTCTCTTACCTAAATCCACCGCTCCAGACACGATCCCTTCCCACTGTGGGTGTCGAGGCCCGGGCGTCGACTGCACCACCAGAGTCTGGCCACCGGGTGTCGCCGTCTGAATATTAGTGCTCACCACGTCTATATAATGATGCTCGCAGCAGCTGCTCGACCGTGCTTCCTGGTGGTAAATCTCTTCAGCATCCTGCAGCCTCTCCTGAAGCTGCTGCCTGACCTCCTGGCATCTGAGCCAGGCCACGTTCCAGACCCGCATCCCCCTAGAGCCTCGCAGGGTGCTGGCCTGGGTCTTCACCTCCTGAAACCTTTCTGGGCTGAACTGGACGAACTTTTCCTGGAAAGACTGGAGGATGGCGTGGTTACTAGAGACTGCTGTGTGGACGCCAGATTGACAACCAGAGGTGCAGGTCTGAACAGAGTCTGGGTTTTGGTGTTGAGTGTTTGCTTGATCCACAGGTGCAGGATTTTGGTCATGGAATTGGTCTTGGTTTGTGGGAGTCCGGCATTGACTCTGCTCCAGGTAGTCTTGGCATTCACTGGCCAGAGCTGAAGCCTGATGAAAAATTAAAGAGAAAGATACATTTTCTGGTAAATCTATCCAAGAACTGATCAGATGCACAAAAGTGATCTAAAACAAAATTGCAGTAAGTGTTTAATGGTGCGTTCTCAATGTATGATGTGTCAGTTAAAACAATAAATCATGAAAACTTTATACAGTTGAGGTAAAATGTACATACACCTGGCTTAACAAAATGCATTTAAACTCAGTTTTTCATCATTCAGAACATTTCATTCAGGAATTTGATTGATTCATTCCAGTAAATGTTCTTTCTATTATTTCATCCCAGTCAGTTGATCATGTAAAATATCTGAATAACAGCAGACGGATTGTAGAGGGAACTTTTAATTTAAATTATTATACTGTATATTTCAGTAAGTACTCAAACGTTTATTTGTAAGGTCTTAAAGAACAGTAAATGTAAAAAAAAAGCATACTGATTTCAGATACAATAGATAAAATACCACAAATTTGAGAACTTAAATGTTTAACCCATAAAGACCCAGTGCTACTTTTGTGTCAGTTCCCAAATGAGTTTTTCTCCACATTTAACCTTTCTTAAGTGGTTTATCACCATTTATTCTAGAATGAAAATCATGTGTTTTTCCATATTTAATTTGCTGATAATGTAAATGTTCATTAAAGCTCAGATTAAAGTAAAGATAAAATAAGATATGCCTTTATTAGTCTCACAAGGGGAAAATTCCAGATTTACAGCAGCAAAACACAAGAGCAGACATGAGCAAACAAAAGTGCAAAATCAAACATAAAAACAAATCAAAAACACTATCTATACTATTTACAGCTGTGCACACTCTGATCACGCCACAGGCTGGATAGGGCTATAATTTATTGCATGGAAGGGCTGTTATATTAGAAACAGAAAACTGAAGACCAAGTGACTTTTTCAACAAAGATATCAATAACTGAGCATAAAAACAAGTGTCTCCATCCACTGTCATTAATTAAACTCCATGGGTTTTACTGGTGAATCAATGTTGTAGAAGATGGCGGTGTTTCCACGTTTTTCCACATTTCCAACATTTTACACCGATTATTTACATGAATTTATAGGGTTAGTGATTCAGAAGTTACTAAACATTTTATATCAGTAGATGATTTTGGTCGCCAGTGGCTGTTTGGGTCTTTAAGGGTTAAATTATAGGATGAGTACTCTGATTGTAATGACAAAAGAACCAACCTGTTCACAGAAATCGCATACATTGACCATGGTCTGCAGTTCTCTGCCACAGGCCTCTGCCCTGCACAGGAATTCCTCCAGACCGGACTTGAATGAGTTAACCAAAGTCCTGAAGGTCTCGGTTTCTGGGTAGGACAGTCCACTCTGCTGGAGCTGCTCTGCCTCTGACACTAATGACATGGCGTGATGCCTCCGGTCCTGAAGGAGGAGAAGGAGTCAGACCGACGCACAGACAGAAACACGACCAGTAGAACCCGAAAACTCACATTGGCTTCAATGAGAAAACGAGTGAAGCTGTTGAGTATCTGCTCCATCCGGTCTCCAGAATCCTCCACCAACTCAGCCTCCAGCAGGTGGCGCTCCCCTTCTACATCAAACCACTGCTGCATCTGTAGGGAAAAGGAGAAATGGTTATTTTAGAGTCTGTGCACATGCTACACATACTCTCAGTGGTAGAATTTAATGGCTACAACTTTTACTCAAGTGGTGCATGTATGAACAAATTAGATGCGCTTTACCTCTAATTACAATTCCACTATATTTATGACAGCTTTAACTACTAGTTACTTCATTCCTCCTTCTTAAACAATCTTTTTTATTTCAGAAACGCTCAAATTTCACAGTAGTTTATCCACGCAATACATTATTTTCTTTTAGTTGCTGCAAGTTTCCCTTTATTCAATATTAAACTCTCACTAAACAAATTATCATAGTTAATATCTTTACTCAACATTTTATGTACTTGTTCCCCATTTTGTCACTCTTCTCTTCACTGAGCAAAAACATACAGTTTATTAATATTTTCCACAATTGCATATTATAATTAATCAACTGTTTCTCAAAATTGTATAAAAACAGCGAATGACTGTAATTCATTCAAATGATTCACTCCATTTACCTCCATTACACGTTATCAAGTGTAGTATTTTATTCAAACTAGATACTGTTTATCGGATTACTTTGAAAGTCAGTGAACATTAAGTACCTGTGTAAAGTGTCCTTCAATTTCTCTGAGTTGCAGCAGATAATCCAGATGTTCCAGTGACATGTTGGATCTCTGCACCAGGACATGAGTCTGTTCCTCTACATGGTTATAAAGGCTGGTGACTGAGTCCACTGCATCACTGCATGGAGTAAAAAGACACATTTACTGACTTATGTAAACACAGAAATGCATATGACAGGTCGATTGGTCAAATGTTCAAATGGAAGAAAACAGCAAACGTGACAGCAGAAGTATTAAAGCTACACTGTGATTGCAGAAAAACAGTAAAATATGTCCCCTCATCATGACCTTCACGCAATAACATGCAACAACAAAATAACGCAAAATGTGGTAGTAATTTAAAATATATATATTTTGTATTTATAAAATACACAACAATTATACATCTAATTTTTGTCAGGACAATTAAATTTATGCAAAAGCCTACTATTTTTTGACTGATATAAAATCTTCCACATTTTTATGTGGTTTGCATGTTTCACTCTAATGCATTCATGACTTGCATCATGTTAGGAAAGACAGAAAAAAGCTTCAGAGTCCTGTTTGGGAATATTCTGAAGTGTACACACAACATTTTCAGACCTTTTTGACTCTCAACACTAATATGCCATGTTAAAAAATTTAAAAGACTAAAATTAGCACTGAAACTAATAAGAACTAAACTAAAACAAAGCATTTACAAGGACTAAAAACTAAACTAGTACCTGCTAAAAAAAACTCAAAACTAACCCTTTCTCTGATCATTACATTATGAAAGACTTTTTTAATTTTTTTCCTATGAATCAGACTACTACTGCTTTAAATGAGCCTGAAATTTTGCTATAACGGCAGAATGTTATGCTCGTGTTATGTGTTGGCACAGAGGCGAACACTTTGTTACTCCTGTGCTTAAAGCATGAACATTAATCACAGGTAACAAAGCTGTTGTGTACAAACATAACAGACGTGACATTTTCACTGTGTGTTTACCTCAGGTCTTCACTGTGGGGATATTTGAGGTCGCTCTCCTTTCTCAGTCGAGCCAACATGGCCCCGCCCTCCCTCTGCAGGCTGACCAATCGGATGTCCTCCAGAACATCTCTCATCAAAGTCCTCTGGTCCATAATGCACTGCTGCACAGTCTGTTAGACAGAGACAAGAGGGAATTAATTTGAGATTAAAAAAACAAATGAACTCGATTCACTTTAATAGTTTAGAAGAACAACTGCTATTTTATGAGGATTATCATGAAGAGACAGACACTTACGCCAAACAGGCCATTATACATAAAAAAAAAACTAAAAACATGGAAGGAAAATGAATTCTGCTACCTAAGATAAAAATGTGCCCACTTTGAAAACTACAATGATCAATGCAATACAGAGGCAAAAGAAAAGGAATTCCTCCTCTATTTGCATTGTAGCTCCTATACCACTATTTATGCCTTTTCGACAATAATATCATTTAGTAACATCATTTTAGTAATTTTAAATAAAATAGATTTGCACAAAATTGGACCTTTAATCAATAACAGTTTTGTAATTTGATGCTGTATATTCTTTTGTTCCACCTTTTTCTTCTTCTAAAAGTAAGTAAAATCTAAACTAAAACTAGTCAACACCTTAAAATAAAACACTTTTGAGACAAACTAAAACAAAACTGTAAAAGGAAATTATGATAAAAAGCTATAATAAATATAAAACCACAATTAAGTGTAATATAAGTAGATAGTAGTATATTATCTCTGTTACTAATAAAGACGGTGTTAGTCTGTATACAGTGGCCAAAAACAGATTCAAAGAAAAAGAAAAAAAAAAACAAGACAGTAAGCTACAACTTTTTAGCAAAAATAAGAGGCAACAAAAAAGCAGTGAAGGTTAAATACCTGAACAGTGTCCGTCCTCAGAGGTTCCTCTAACCTACTGATGGCTCGAAGTAACAGACTGGACGCCTCATAAAGATCAGACACAAACGGGTAAAGTTTCTGCAGAGTAAAACACATAGACACGAGCGAGTCATGAGAAGAGCAAAATCTGCTGGTGAAACTCCAGATCAAAAAACAGAGGCAGAAAAACACAGAGACGTGCCACATGTTTGGTGACGTTCTCACCTGGTTCAGCTCCATCCAGTCGCAGAGGCTCGGACACAGAGTCCCGTCCAGGTGGGAGCTCAGCTGACTCACCTCCACCAGCTTCAACAGGGCTTTCATCGAAGTCAACACCTCAGTCTGATCACAGGGAACGCATCGATCAACATGTGGTTATAAGGTGTTAAATGGATGATAGTGTGAGCGTCTTTAAGTCACTGGGCAACAACAACAACATGTTCATCTAATACTGGAGGAAATGACAATGAGAATTCCAGTTTTCAGTTTTAGATGAGTTTGGACTGCACTGAATTTTTCTTTTAGTTATTAAAACCCATCTAAATTCTAATTCACATACTTTTTATAGAACTAAAATGTTGGTGTGATAGCGGCTACATTTTAAGTTGTGCATGATTCAAAATCCTGCTATTTGGTGATTTCAGTTTTGGAATTAGACTGCATCAAATCAGGTATTCCCTGGTGAAAAAATCATTGTTGACCAGGTTTTGTCTACTCAATACATTTACTTATGTTTTCAGATCCTTTAAGAAAAAGTACTAATTCCACCCTGTGAAAATACTCCTCCAAAAGTAGAAATTCAGCTTTCAAAACCTTACTCTATAAAACCTCGTTAAAATATGTACTGGCATGTATCATCAGGGCAATAAAACTTATCACATACTTATCAGCATTTGCTGCTGTACATGATGAAAACACTACTTTATACAGTTATAGTTTAAGCTGCTGTGATGCATCATATTCCATAATACCATTGCTTTCCTGTGAGAACCACATACACATTTACAAACAAGTCCTAGATGGGTTTTAAGCATTTTTAAAAAGCTTATTTGGCTCAGTTTATACACTGAATACATACACCACATCATTCAGTATATCACAAATATTTTAGAATCAACACACTGGAGATGTGTGGTTTTCACAATTGGAAAAACAAATGCAGCTGTCACACAAATGTAGTAGAATAAAAAAATACAATATCAGCCTCTGAAATATATAAATAAAAATAAAAGTAAATCAAAGTACTTTAAAACTGCCCTTTAGTGCAGTTCTTGAGTAAAACTACTTTGTGTCTTCACACCACTGAATGCACATTTAGCACATTTAGCTGTACTGCTTGCTTGCACTGTTATTGTGTATTAAAGATTGTGCTAATTTAAGGCAACACAGCAAGAAAAAATTTGAGATTAAAGTAAGTAACAAACTTGACACGTAAGTAACTTTTAATTTCTTTCGTATGTGTAAAAAGTGATTAAACCTCACAGAAGCTGTTTTCCATAAATAGCTTGTTTCAAGGGGTGAAAAAGCTGACCTGGATCCCTGGACACCTCTCTGGCCGATGGCTGTTCTCTTTATCCACCAGAAGCACCAAACTGTTCACGGCCTGGGGTGTCTGCTCCTGTAACAATTTAACACTCCATAAATTAACTATTGAGCTGATGCATTATTCAGTACTTGGCATTTTAGTCAGGATGTACCGTCTGTGAGGAGCCGTCATCCAGCGTGACACTAACGCCCAGTGAACATTTAACTCTGACCTGTTTTCAGATGTTGAACAGGAGATTTGTGAGTCTTACCTGAAGCGACATTAAGGCTTTATAGAGCTGTGGTTGAGGATTTGTCTTTCTTGCATCAAAGATCAGTGTCAGTCCAGCTTCTCTGATTTCTCTTCTATTAAAAAAAAAAAAAAACAGTAGACAGTGGACACTTATTTATTTATTTGGGACAGTGCATATTAATGAACATCTACAACAATTGCAGCCTCAAATATGCCATATTGTAGTAACAGTGTCAATTTCCATCTGTAGTCCTTAGGCAAAGACACTGGTCAGATGAATGCTTTATTTCCCTGTACTGTCTATATCAGGGGTCCTAACAGGTCCAGTAGATCACAGTGGTAATGGGGGTGGACTGTGCGTCATTAAAAA
>JAPQRP010000028.1:7577479-7597566 GCA_037367295.1 Apogon hyalosoma
TGTTTATGGTTTAGCATTTATCCTACCTATGGCATTTTATATTTGATTGACCTGTAGGGCATCCAGTCTGACATGATCCTTTCTAACACAGGGGTCAGCATACTACTGCCCAGCTCCATTAAGGGTTCCAATTTATATTTACTAAAAAAGGTTACAAAAAGTAACTTCAAAGGGTTATAAAAGGCTATAAAGAGCTGGACCAAGTAAGAAACCCAAAACTTACCACTTCCATACAGAATGGGAGGAGGACTTTTTTCCACCATCTCATATTCAAAGTGCATTTGTCTGATCTGTTACTAACTATAATTGCTATTTTCAAATAAGAGAAATGTAAAGAGGCACTTTGAAACTGTTCAGTAAAACTACAACACTGATTTCCATCCAAAAAGGAACACAGAAAGAGAAAAGGTCAGGGAACTAGAATTAATGAACAGATAGCAGTCATTATTCCCATTATTGAGTTCAAATAGCATCTCACTATGATGATCATGTAGGCGTCTGCTTGAGGTTAGGACCAGCAGCTACTGTCCAGACTGTGCAACAGCTCCATTCAGTTCAACTCAGAGTAAGGTATTTAATTGCATTGTGCTATAAAGGTTCATGCCGTTATGTAAGGTATGCCTATTACATTGTACATATAAAGTATACTCATATAAATAAATGTACACTAGTGGAAAAAAAGTTTTCGGACATCCTTAAAATAGATCAATTTAGCCTTGGGTATAATCTTGCATATTGGCACATATTGTGTTTACTACGGTAATATTCACTCTCCCTTTGAAAAACTAAACTTCAAACTTCAAAATTGTACACAATCTCAAAAATTGTCATTAGATATTTATGGAAAACTCTTTTTTGTGTTTCAAAAGGTGTAGTTGCATCAGACAGACACAAACAAATGTAAATGATTATTATTGACAGGAAAAAAAAATTACTACATTTTTGACAGTTTCCACCTGTAAGCTCTGGATGTGTTTCATTATTTGCTGAAACATCCAGTTTTGACTTCAATGAAACAGAGCATGTGCAGATGTAAGCATGTGGGTTTGGTGAATGGAACAATACTTGGCAGAGTTCAATGACTTAACAGTGATCCTTAATGCAACATATCACAAATGCATGGGGTGTGCAAAAACTTTTTTCCTGCCGCTGTGTATTTGGGTGTTTTTAGAGATAAGTGGTAGAAAATGGATGGACGGACGGACGAGTCATTTTGACTTGGTCATTTTAAATGTAGCTCTCAGTCCAAAAAGTGTGCCCACCCCTGGTCTACACAGATGTTCTTACCTGGTGATGGAGTAGAAGTAAAGCAGCACTTTAAAAAGCTCCTGGCTTGTTATCGTTGATCTCCATCCCTCATGGTTTCCATAGAGCTCCACTATTGCTCTGCCTGTTCTGTCTCTGCCTCCTGAGGAAAGAAGATCAGCGAGAATGTAAAATTCCTGCCGACTGGTTGGAATATTTCCATAATCTCTACTAAATCCTCAATTATTATCAGCTCAAAAAAATGACAGGAGGAAGAGCACTGACTGTAGCATTTTACTACATACTAGGAGTTTATGACCAAAATCTTCAGAAAACCATTGACTTGGTTTTTCTGCTACTCCTCAGATGTTACATACCTGATGCCTCTTTGCTGGTTTACAGAATTCTACAAAACTACTCCTTTTTATGAAACTTTGTAGAAGGGTAGGTTATGGATCAATAGATAAATCACTTTCACTGACCTAGATTGAGTATTTTTTTTATGACTTTTAACACTTTCTTTAACCCTTCAGCTCCAAAATAATTCAATAAAAATGCTTTTGTTTTTATGCCTCTGTGCAGTTTTATTTTGGGAACAAGATAGGTTTCATGTTGTATTACTGGAAAAAATAGAAGGAAAAGGTAATCTGACTCACAGGAGGTCATTTATTGGAATAATTCTGCCACTTTTACATTTCCACTGCCTGTATTTTACCCCTGTGGCATCAACAACAACCCTGACCTGCAACTACATACACACTGAAAATGTCAAGTTTTCACCATCACATTCTATATATCTTGATATGAGGTTTATTGCTTTCATTTTAATGCCACATGTCACTTCCTGTTACACTAAAACGACTAGTCCCACAGAACAATTTTGGCATTGTCTCTGCATCCTGGGCTTAAAGCCACCCAAAATGACTATGATCCATTTAAAGAAATACAAACTAGCCAGAGAGTTTTTAACCTTATTCCAGAATGATAGTGGATGGTGCCAGACCTATCTCCAGCTCTGGTACAGCTCTAAAAGAATGTGGGCTGAGTCTGAAGGAAAGGTTTCTGAGACATATGAAGAGAACAGATAATGCAGATATACAGAGCTGTGCAAAAGTCTTCTTCCACCTTTAGCTTAGTTGTTTTTGCAGGGTTGAAATAACCACAGAAGTATTTATTTCTCACTGTATTTTCTTCAGATATGACAAGAAAATACAGGAATATATGCACAGCCTTAAATGAGACACAAAAAACAGAACTAAATGGGTTCTAAGTCACTATTTAGTGTGACCCCTGACCCCATGGCACGAAGTAGCGCAAACAGAAACATCTGACATGTGTTGAATGAAACCTGGTATAAAACATCACAAAATGAATGTAATAAATCTCATATTGTCTAAACAAAGGGGTTAAAAACATGTTAAGTGCAAAGGCAGGTGTGTGTGGTTTATAGAAGCTGCTTTTTTCCCTGAAACTTTTGTTTTTACTGCTATACATACTTCACATATATACAGATTGGAGCTTAATACAAACACCAAAAAATGCACGTGTGGTCATTAGAACTTTACGAAACTAACTAACCTAATGTTGGCACAATGCTGTATGATTCACACTAGGGAATAAAAAAACAAAACAATACAGATGCAAAAGCCAAATGGATGAAAAGTAATATTTGCCTTTACTCTCAAAAATGAAAATATTGTTGGTATATGAACTCAGCCAAACTAATATACCCCTCCCCTCAGCGCTCCTTCACAAGTTTCATTCATGGATACACTTTGAGGTTGTGTGTCCTCACTTTAGCGCAAACTAGCCCTGTTAAAAACAAAATAAAACAAAACAAAAAAGTAAATATAACCAACCATACACAAAAAAAGAATACCTCTGTTGCTGACTGTTTAGAACAGTGGAATCTACAGAACCAGGACCGTACAGACACCAGAATACATTTACAAACAGACGGACCTGTGAGTGACGTTACTCCTTGATAGAGGGGGTGGGCTCTGGGGTCTGGGGACCCCAGGGGGAGGTGGTCTGGTCTGGGGCGGGCAGACGGAGGATTCTTCTGCATCGCTGCTGCTGGAGGTTGATCAGACTGAGGCTGGTTGTCCACCTGATGGCCATTTCTATTGCCAGTTTGAGCAACATCTATAGACAATGGATGCATTTTAGACAGATTTTCATTAAGTGGTAAATCCTTAACCCATAAAGACCCAAACAGAAACTGCTGACCAAAACTATCTACTGATCTACAATTTTTAATAAGATAGGAACCATTAACCCTATCAATACATGTAAATAATTGGTGTAAATACAGTTTTGTCATCTTTTCATGGTCATCAGATTTGACCCATTTGGACGTTCAGAGGCTCTGTAGTGAACGTGGGAAACACTGTCATCTTCTACAACATTGATTCACCAGTAAAACCCCTGAAGTTTGACAAAGGACAGTGGATGGAGACACTTGTTTCTATGTTCAGTTTTTGTTATTTTGCTAAAAATTAACTTTTTCTTCGGTTTTCTCTGTTCTGATATAATAATCCTCAACTTTAATCTAAGCTTCTCTGAATAGCTACATGATTAGTGAATTAAATAAAAAAATATATGGTTTTCATTGAAAAAACAAAAACTACAGACGATAGTATTATAGTAAATAATGATAAATCATTTAAGAAGGGTGAAATATAGAGGAACAAGTGGTTCCAGGCACAACAAACCACGCCCCTTGCACATATTGTAGCTTATTTTGGCATCGATCCAGCTGATGTCATCATGTCTATGCATGTGCTGATGTCAGCATATCAATTGTCTCTATATATGTGTCAAGTTTGATGTTGTATAGACATTTGAAATTTCGCTCATTATAAGTAAATGGAAAAAAAATGTAATATTCATAACAAACTGGAACTTTTACCTACTTTTCCCAAAATTTTATCAGTTCTATTCTGGGCCCCTGGCAATCTATAAACCCAGTTTGGTATGAATTCAACCAAAAGTTTGCTGCTAGAGTTTTAACAAACAAACAAACAAACAAACAGAACCAAAAACAATATGCCTTGCCTGCCCTTCAGGGAGTGGGTAAAAATTATTTGGGAACTGCCACAAAAGTAACACTGGGTCTTTATGGGTTAAAGTTCAGTGTTAAAGAATAAATTAACAAACAGTGTGTAATTTACCTGGAATGACCAACTTCCTCCTGTTGATCTTTGGGGAAACCAGTCCGAAGGCTGTGCTGTTTTTACACTTAACCACATGCAGCTGAGGAATCTCTGCACAGGAGTCCATGGTTTCTCTTCTCCTAACCCTCTGACCTTCAACTATAACCACATCACACTTCTCTGAGGTGTCCACCACTGCTGTGGAAAGAGAGGAACATCTTCCATCTGACAAAACAGAGTCTCTTCTGCTGAGTGGAGATGCAGGAGACACAACTGAATGAAGCCTGAATGAGGTGGTTCTGTTTTGTAGCTGTTCACAAGCTTTGGCGGTGTTCATGTTCATCCCTGAAATTTCACCTGAACAAAACGGTAATCCATAAGGCTTGGTTGGGACCACATCTGACTGTTTTGATTCGTTTGAGCTAAACAATGCATTTGCTCTCACTCCTGCTGGTGAACTTGTCCCGTTTACATGTAAACTGCCATGTGGTCTGGTGGAGTGTGTGTCCCTGGGTTCCCTAAGTGCCACAGTGGTCCTTTCAGTTATCTGAGAGCTAGTACCTCTGTAATCCATACAGGCAGCAGCATCTCCTGGTTTCCAATATGGAACAGTGTATTTTTCCCCTGACTCCTTACAGATGGCACCACTGACAGCGGAATCAGGCTGGTTTTGAATCCATGTTTCTTGGATATGACACCATGGCTCTCCTGTATCGGTCTCTGTTTGCCAGTTCTTGTCCTCACACTGTGAAAAATCACCATCCTCCTCCAAAACCGCCAACATTTTCCCCCTGTCTTTCTCCTGTCCAAAGGCGACAGGGTTCTGGATCGCAGCCTGGTACGAGTCTCTGTAGCGACACCTCAACTCCTGAGCTCTGGAAACCTTTCCGCCTTGTTTCCTCTTCATGCACGGGGTACAGGGTTTCTCTGAGAACCGGAGAGTTCGGACGCATGGAGACGCATCAATGGAGTCCTGAGGATGAGGCTGGGAATGCTGGAGGGCGGATGGAGGTCCTGTTTCCACTGATGTGTTAGGCGTCAGTAATACAGGACTGTGTGTTTGTGGTTTTGTAAGTAACTGTGCATGCGTCTGAGGTGGTATCTGTGTGCATACCTGTCCATGTGTTTGCATGTATGACTCCATATATGCATGAGGTTGCATTTGTACTTGCCTTTGTGGAAATCTTTGCATTTGTGCTTCAGTTTGTGCGTGTGGTTGCATTTGCATTTCTAGTTTCTGCTGACCTCCAGATGTTGACTGCACTCTCCCAAAAAGCATAGTTGCCTGCTGTATATCAATATATTCTCCTTCTGCACAACTTGTACTATTATTTTGGTCTGTTTGTGGACCTCTGCTTGTATCTTTGTGTTTATCTTCTATAGTTTCATCAACAATCGTATCTCCACCTGTACTACTGGTTTTAGTTTCTGCATGTGTATCTGGGCCAGTACAGCGGCTGTCCCATGTGTTTGGAGAAACCCAGCCTATGGGCTTGGACTCTGCTTCAGGTTCTTTAACTTTAAACACCCTGGATGAAGAAGCAGCGCTAGTATCGACCAAACAAAGCGACACAGCAATGCCGTGCTTTGCCGGACAAATCCTGGTCTCCACAGAAAAGGAAGGTGCATGTGAAGATTTTCTGACAGAATTAGTTTGAGGTTGTGCAGATTCCTTTGAAGATGAAAGAGGAAGTGAGTGTTTTGATGAAGAAGTCTCAGGAAAATGAGGAAGAGGAAGTGGAGGTGGTAGAGGTGGATATGAAGAGGGAGTAGAGGCCATACTACTCCCAGAACGCTCCGGCACATCCACAAAATCAGGCACAGCCACCCGTTCCCATGGTAACCTCACCACGCCCTGCTCAGTGGCGAGCAGGCATCGGCTGAGGGGGGTCCCATGGCGACCCTGGTTGATCTCCTCCAACCAGTCGCGGCTGAATATACACGGATACGAGGTTTCAGGGATGGGGGTTTCCTCCACTACTTCCACTCGAAGCTCCTCCTCTTCCAAAAGGCTGCAGACCACGATGCGAGCTGATTGGTCACAGAAAGGTGCCACTTGGAGGTAAAAGTCACCGGGCTGGAGTAGCAGTGGGTCGATGGGAGCAAAGTGGATGACGACTTGGTCACGCAAACACAGCGGCCAGCCCTCGCAGAGGAAGAGGCCGTCTGAGTACTGAGACTGAAGAGGAAATGGACAGAAAACAGAGGGCTTGAGCTAGAATCAGAATGTAGGTCTACAATCCACCAAGACAAACTACGAGCACACAAATATACGTATATCTGCTTATCTTTACTGACATTATGCTCAGTGGAAATGAACTAAATCTGACCATCTACCATATGAACCTATCCCACGTTTTATTATTTTTTTAATAAGGGATGGACTTTTTAATTACTTACTGACATCAATAATCCAGCCAATTTAAAAATGTGTCAAAGTGTGACATTATAGCTAACTCATTCGCTAAAGCCAAGCCAAAATAACCATAACTAGCGATGCCAGGCACAACAAACCCCGCCCCTCACACGTATTGTAGCTTATTTTGGTATCAATCCAGCTGATGTCATCATGTCTATGCATGTGCTGATGTCAGCATATCATTTGCATCTATATATATGCCAAGTTTGAAGTAAATTTAAACAAAACTGATGACTTTAATGACGTGAAATTTCGCCCATTATAATAAGTAAATGGGAGAAAAAGAAAAGAGGTAAAAAAATTAATAAAAAATCCGAACTTTGACCTACTTTCCCCACATCTATTCTGGGTCATTTACAATCTATAAACCCAATTTGGTATGAATTCAACCAGTAGTTTTGCTGCAGCTTTTTATTAGATGCAGGAAAGAACCCACATTTTTTATTAGGAATGGATGTTTTAATTACTTATTGAGATCAACAATCCAGCCAATTGAAGATGATTAGTCAGTGTGACATTACAGCAAACATATGCCATACGCTCTACACCTAAACCAAGATAATCTGTGGCAAACTGCAAGTACATCATTTGATTTTGTTAAACACTTGAAAAAATTCTTCAGACTTAACATATGCAGCACTCTGACAGAAACAGTGTCATAAACCTTAGTTCTACGACTGAATGATGTAAAACTTAAACACACCACAACCCATAATAAAAGCTAGTTCACTCCTAAAACTATCCACTGATATTTAGACTAAACCATGTTACATAGACATTGTATAGGCTGTTATATTGTTTGTTTATACTATTGTTTATACTGATTTTATATTATTGTTGTTCATACTGTAAATTTCTCTGTCAAAAAGCTCAACCATGGACAGGAGATGCAAACTACCTAAGTGCTGTCTACTCTTTGTGCAGAACATGATGTGAACATGCAGATGTTCTATATGTCCACTATGTTTCTTTGCTTTATCCCACATAAAAATGAATAAATAAATAAATACATAAAATACCTAATCAACTACTTATCTACAATTCCTCTATTTTTCACTTGAGCAGAAGAAAAGATTTACAGAAACATACACTAGTTCGACTTCTTATTAAGTAAGACAATAAAATTATTGAAAGAAAAATCTTAAAAGTAACCCTTCATTATGTGAAGATTATTAAAACTACTGTATCTTTCAAATAAAAAAAAAAATGTTATGTTGTCTTTGCTCTCGTTGCACTGATGGATACATCAATTTGATCGCTGAATATGTTCTAATTACGCCAGAGAAAGCTGGGACCATTTTGGACAGAACATGCATGATGCAGCGACCTGGCTAATCTCAGAGGAGCCAGCTGACACAAGCTCCAAGTTCCAACATTATTGTACTTACACATGCAGCCTGCTGCACAGTGTCCAAGATGTGCTTTGCTGGGACCAGGAAGTCCAGCAGGCACCGCAGAGCGTCGCCTTGATATCGACTTTCAATGATTTTAAAGAGCTGGCTGAGAAGAGTGGGTGCAGTGGCCTCAAAGGGTGGATACAGGACCGACAGCAGGTTCTGGATCGAGCCTTCCAGAGAGTCAAAGTTCTGAAATTAGAAAGAAGAAGAAGAGACTTGTAACGTGGACTTTCACTCCATCATCACGGACCTCTGTGTCGTGTCCACAAGTGATTTGCAGCACTTGTCATTCCAGCCAAACACTTTTCATCTCTCTGGCATCTCACAGTAAATCTCACGGGCCTTGTTTTCAACCTCATGACCTGCCGAGAGAATAGCTAAATAAACATGAACACTACGTGCTGGTCATCATTAAACACAAAGCCAGCCAGTCTGACAGCAGATATCCAAGTAAACCGCGTGTCTCAAGGCTAGCCCTCTAGTTTATGGTTTCACGTTCCCTTTGACCTGAACTCATGGCCCGCTACCCACTTATAGGCTCTGCTTTATTTAGCCCGGAAAAGGCCACAGCGGCAGCCCTGGAGGGTTAATGTACTATATGTAAATGCATGGCTTGGGCTCCAAGGGGAGAGACTCTCCTACGCCTCTCTTCCCAAGGATGCATGAAATACCAGGCAGCAGGCAAGTGAAAGTACTTTAAAGAAGCAGGTTGTATGACCTCCAGAACACTTAAACAATTTCTTCTTCTTTACAAGTTTTTATGCTTAAGGCTGAGATACTCAGAAGACTAAGAAGAAGAGATTTGTCCAACTATGGCTAAAGAAAGTGAACACAACCACATATTCATTGATCAGACCAAGAGAAAAAAAAAGAGGAAAGAGGAAAAAGCCAAGAGAGGAAATAGGGAAAAATGAGGAATTGTGTAATATTGCCTTGTTATGTAATAAAAAAGTGAATGCCTTTCAAAATAACATAACTGTGTTGTGAAAAAAAATATCAAGACCATCATCATCATCATCTTGTGACCCACATGTATATGTATATGGGTATTCACATAGATATGGATATATATATTTATATGTATATGTATATGTACACTGTTGTCCATAAGGTTAGAATAATTTTGTTTTCAACATTCCTCCTTTTATTCCTATTTAAATCAATCACATTTGACCAGGTACAATAATTACATTACTGTCCCAGTTACACTTTATCAAAAATAAATCACATTGTCACAGTTATTTCATGAGAAGAGGTAAACACATTTTATTCCAATCTTGTTGTATATGTATATGTACATGTATATGTAATTTTACTGAGCTAATCTGAAGAAGCAACACACGAAACTATTCATTCCTCATTAACTCATTGAGTTCTTCCAATGTGCCTTAATTGTGTTAATGTTGTTCATTTTATATTGAAGACATTTCTGCAACCAACCATTACCAGATAACCAACGTTGTACCAAGAGTTTTATGCATCTCTTACAAAGTATTATGCAGTTAAACAGCTCATTCCATAGAATTTAAATGGATCCCAGCTGTAGTTATGAAAGAAGACAGACATGGATGGAAACAGATAAGGGTGTGTCGGGTTATGTTGGATCACATCCCCAGAGTTACAACTGGATGGCTGCCTCATAACCTCGACTGTCCTCAGTGCAAGACATTCTTTGCACATTTTAAAAGAACTGCACATTTGGAGAGCTGTCTGCAATTTTCTTCTTCTACACTTGCAATTTTGAGGAAATGCATTCAGACAGTTATGGCAAAATACCGTGCACTCTGATTACACATACTTAGAAATAGACAAATGAATCAGTTTGGCAAAACTGGCAGAATCTGATTCTAATAGTGGCTGATGGTTGAAATCATGTGTTGCAAGATGTTTTTGTTTTTTTTATGCTCTGTTCCAGATTCATTAATTCATTTTATTTAATTTGTTTTACAGTGATCCAAATATATTTTTTAATGTATTACTTTCATTTTAAGTTCGGCAGTTATTCCTTTTATAGTAAAATGATGGGCAGTCACCTTGTGGTAGTGTTACATTATTTTTTAAAAGGTTGACATGCAACTTTTTGCAGCTTAAGTTTAACAGAGTTGTTTTGTAATGTTTCAGTCTTTTACTATATAACTCTAGAAAACTATGTAATTCCTTGATTGTTCAAGGTGATGCAGTTGAAATGTCTGAAATATGTTTTAATTATGATTATATTAACTCTGCTAATACCTCATCTTATTTAAGTGTTTGACAGCAGACAATTGTCACCCAAAACGCTTGCCATCTTGGTTATATAGAGGAACAAGAAAGACCAATAAATAAAAAAATGAAATGAAAGTAGCGGCCAGTGATCCTGAGTTGTGTTGCTACTACGTCACTACTTCAATAACACATTGTTGGTGCAAGATTCTGAGTTATTTCCACTTTGTATGCAAGAAAGACGCAAGCAGGTAAAAAAACAACAAAAAATAACATGCTCATTTTTAATCAAACAAATTTTATGTGAATTGATTATGTTCATTTTATCATTTTCTTATATTAGATTAGCAATTCCTCTTTGTGACAAAGTTAGTAAGGGTGAGTGATTTACCTCATTCTTAAGACACGTGTTCACATGTCAGATGATGCTCTGAGGAAGACGGCAGGCGTAGTCGAAACATGTCAGCGGGCAAAACACTCGCCCTTACTAACTTTATTGTAAAGAAGAATTGCTAATCTAATAAATTTTAAGTGAAATTTAAAAAAAAAAAAACATTTTGAGAATTTTAACCCCTTAATCAAATATTTATTGCCTTTTCCAGTTTTAATTTTTTGCAGGTACTATCTGAATTAGAGTCTTAAAAACAAAAACCTATCACTCACTTTCCCCCCTTTCTTGATATATTGAGGAGCTACAGTTGTGGTTTATTGTTGGTGATAACACCATGCCTACTGTGATGATACAGAAAAAAAAGAATGTTGGGATCATTATTTCTGTTTTTTTTAACCTTGTGTATGGTGTACACACAGAACTACATGGAAGTACTAACAAAATATAAAGGAGCTCTTCAGACTAACATACTTTTCTGCTTTGTCTCTTTCTTTTTCTTATTTTTTGCTTCCATCTGAGGCTGATTTTTTTTTTTTTTTTCAAGCAACAACACCCTCTCCTCTTTCTGTCTCATCCCCTCACATTATCGTCTACAGCTGCTCCGCTCTCAGCCCCCACAGCTCCAGAAACATCGCTGTGACTCACAGATTTCTGGTCTTCTACCACACCCCACTGGGATAAAAAGCACTGATGGTCAACATGATAACACTGGAGGAGGAACTGGAGGAGGCGGGCGGTATTTGGTGTAAAAATGATGGGGAAGTAGAGCGGATAAAGATGCAGACAGAGGTGTGAAATACAAGCTCAGAGGATCATCACTGTAATCAAATTCTGTTCACAATCAAATGTTTTCTTATCACAAAGACAAAAATGCACCTTCTTCAGTAAGACTAAAATGAAGTGTTTTTTTTTTTTTTTTTTGACTGATTGATTAGATTTTAGTTTAACTGATGAATAATTACAACTCTGACAAATGACAAAGACAAAAAAGACGGCTGTTGCTGGATGCTTATAAAGCGTATGCAATGTTCTTAAAACCACAATCATAACTCAGGAGTACAGCCTTAGACTGAAAGAAATAAAGAATTGACATTTATTGTGATGACATATTTGGCCATATCACTCATTCCCAGCCTTGTTTATGAGGAGTTGTGCTTGTATTTACTCTGTATGTCCATTACTGACAGCATTTTTACTCCATTTTTTCTTTCAGCTCACTCATTTGTCTAGCACTTAATACTTTTATTTATAATATAGGTAACAGCCTAATAATAGTTCATGTAGACACATGTAGTCCAACTGCAGAAGGAGAGTCATGTACTGCTATCAACGCATTAATAAAAATACTATTTCTGTTCAGCTTTTGTACCTTTTTTCTGACAAATACAAATATGCCATATAGACAAACATATTGGGATTCATTGAATTCAGGTGTTTCTTTGATAACAGGGGGCTGAGCTATAAAAAAGCAATGACAAATGTCAAAATATAATATTATATTGTGATACATTTCATTGAAAGAAGCATTTTTATTCAGTCTTTGGGGTTAATTTTGTTTACATTCCATCTCATATTGAAAAATTTTTCAGAGTTTGTTTTTACTTCATATTACTCAATGTCAACTCTTTTTTTTTTTTTTTTTAATGATAAATTCTTTAAATGTGCTTCATCTTGGTTTACTGCCACCTCACCCTGAATACACATGATCTTGTATGAAAGCAGAATAAGGACTGGTTATGATTGCCTGGGAAATTTATGTATGTATATATGTATGGATGTATGTATGGATGGATGGATATATATAGATGGATGGACAGGTTCTTCATCTTGTTTTCTGAAATACTTGTCACATTCAGACCATATATAATCATTTTAAAACACAAGTAACCACAGGATAATCACTGACAGCTTTCATGAACATTTTAATCTTGTTAATCGTTAAAATAAGTGGGAGTGGGAAGTCCTGCAAGCTATAGTTTTGTGTGTCCAAACATTTGTGCTCATATAATGCACATAAAACCCTTTTTATTATAATGAAAGAAACCAATAAAAGTTACACACCCAAAGGTAATGATGGTGAATGATGTAAAAATATGACATTTCTGTTTCTACCAGCTGTTTTTCATGCAACTGAATGGTAACAGTTACCCAAAATAACTGAAGCTAAAGGGGTCATATTTTTGCTAAACCCACTTTTTTTTAGTCTTTGGTTTATTTAGTTGTGTATTTGGACCCCAATAGCTCAAAAAGTTTCAATTTGAACCCTCCAGGTGCTGCAAAGCTATCTTTATATTAATTCAGGCAAAAATCAAGTGGATTTCTACAACCTGTTTTAATTCCTGCTTAATTTGTTACATCTATAACTAGTTACATCACAAAATTTGCACATATAAGGTCTAGACTTCTGATGAACATTTCTTGGAATATGCCATAATTGTTTGTCAGCAGCAGCGGTTGTAGTCCATACTGAAAATATGTCCAAACTTTGAAACGATTATACTTAAAATGTTCAGATGCTGGTTGAACAGGACAGAGCAGCACAGCCAGCAAGCTGGAGGGGGTGGGGTATGAAGTGGCTCATTTGCATTTAAAGGGCCAGCGCTCAAAATGGGTTTTCTGGTGTCATTACTCAGAAATAGGATTGAAGATGGACCTGTGGAGGTGAATTAATGAAGATTTCAGACTTAAGCAGTGCATTTACAGTTTATGTAGACCACAGGGAAATGATTTTAAAATGCATAATTCCATTAAAAAAAAAACCAAAACACACATTTAAGTTAAATAATTGTAACAAGGTGATTATGTAATAGCTGCATCAGGAGTGATAACTGTAAAAATGAGCAAAAACAATAAATTTTAAGGCTGAAGAAAAGTGCACGGTCAGATGATGACTGTAGAAATGCCCCAGTTCATGTTAAAAAGTATTGATTGTGGCCACTTTAAGAAGGAAAGGTCCCCTGGCAGCGATGATGCATTATAAATGAATAAATATACATGAGGTAGAGAGTCTTTGGAGCGCTCACAACAACAGTGAAATGTAACTCTTAGTGTATTTACACTGCTGGTAATATGAGTCAGCTGTAAAAAGCACCACTCTTCACCAGTTACTGTACACCTGCTTACAGGGATCTATGCGGATACTGACCTGCTTACAAACATAGGGCTGTAAAACCCTAAATGCTTTAAGTGTTTTTTTCTGTCTTTTTTTTAATTTTTTCGTTAACGTGTTTATTATCTGCGTGTCCGTCTTGGGCATGTGTTGAATGAGAAGCCTGTACGGATCTGTCTCTCTGCTCGGGCCAGTATTCTGTTGCTGTGGATTCACACGGCTCAATATAAACACCCAGATCTCTCTCACTCAGTCAGTGAAATAAACGACGATGCTCACATTACTGTGGATAAGATGTCTCAGCGTGGGAGCTGGGGACAGTTTGAATATCTCTGTCCGGTATGATTATGAAACGAAAATAGTCTTTGCACATTCCAGATGTCATGGAGGTTCCTGCCTGAACAAGAACCAAATATTTAACAATGAAATACAGACTCTGGACATTCCAATGGGACATTTTCCTATAATATATTCTATCTTTAACTGGGACATTACTGATTTTGGAAAGTTTTTAGTAGCACTTTGTCCTTTTAAGCCTCTGTAAAATCTAACAGAGAGTGACAAGAAATGTGAAAAGAGAGATGGAAGGGATCCCTAACCGGATTTAAACCGGGGTTGTATGGATTACATACAGCATTACACATCATAAATTAACTAAGCGAGGCAACCATGGCAGACCCAACATATCTAAGTGTCCTTCAGTGATTTATTTATTATGATTTATTTATTCATTTTCCTTACATGGTATTTAATGCAGATGAACACATCAAAAAAATTTAGCTCGATAACTATTTGCTTATTGTACTTTTGTTGTTGTAGTTCAAAAAAATTCTTCATCATCAAAAAAAAGAAAAGAAAAATGGGCTAAATAAACTGTTTTAAAGTCTTTTAAAGTCTGCCCTTCGTTGCATTATCTTTGAATGAGCACAAATTTAACTATATAAGTTTCTGAAAAAAAAACCAAAACTCATAACAGAAAATAAACATCAGCTAATGCAAGAGGTGAAATGAAGACGGATGTCATATACTGATATATACATCTCTATATTTAAAGGCAAAGTATGCAATTTCACCAGCTAAGCATCTTTCAAACAAAACAATAGCATGCAGCCGAAAGCAGATGCAGCTTCACCACTTACTTCATTACATTTTACCTTAAAACCCCTAAACATTACAGCCTTATCTGGCATATAATCATGTTGGATCAAATCCTTTTAGTGAAATATCTATAAGTAACATTAAATATTAATATTAGCATAATACAGAGACATGATACCAAATGAAATGTGTCATAGGGTGTTTCTGTGATTGTAACCCTTTTAAGACTGCCATTATAATAGGCCGACTAAGTGTCTTCATGTTTTCTTTGCAACAAAAGTATCAGAAAATGTTTGTTTCTTTTGTTTTTTTTTTGCCAGTTCTTTTGCACCTTTGTTTTCAGGACAAACTTAACTTTCAATATCTGGCCATTAATTATCATTATTATAAATAATAAATGCTTAAAACAGTGTGTTTTAATAAAAAAGAAAAAAAACAGACTTGAAGTTTTTTAGCATATTTATTATCAGAACAACTGTAAATGTCCATATCAGAACTTCTTGAGATTGTAAAAATAAATTTTAAACTATTTTACATCTGCTCAAACAGGCCTTTTGGTCTTGGACATTCAGTATTCATATTATGGCTTCATTTTTAATTTTTTTGTTATTTCCAGGTGTTTTTTAGCCTGTTTGGAAGTCTCTGAAACTGTTCCTTTCTACTTGTAATAGAGTCCCACCTTGCTGCTGTAAAGTGTTATATGGTGTCAGAAAGCTCAGGATCTCACCTTTCCGATGGAGTTACAATAATTTCAATGCTGTAAATGCAAAATGCAGTGCTGGAGAGACTGCCGTTGTTAAAGGGTTTCTTATGCATTGTGCACAAATCAACAGAATAAATAACACAGGCCTTGATGCTTTAGATTAATTAGTGTAAATGTTGGATTTTGTGCATTTAAACCAAAAATTCACCATTTGAGTACAGGTAAGAAAAAAGTTGTGACAAAAAAAAACACACACACCCTTTGAATTTTTTTTTTTTTTCAGCACCATTTTGGCTTCATCATAGTTAAATATATATGATATAGTGGAATCTGTTGTGTGAAGTTTTACACTTCAGCCTGAAAAGGACCAGATGGTTCTTCTATGTCCTGATATTTAAAACCATAAGCTACATTTTCTTTTTCTTAAACCTGTTGGTCATATAGAAGAGAAATGTATTCCTGTTAGTCATGATTTTGCTAAAGAAAGAAACAGAAAACCATACGGAACAAAATATTAAAGTGTCAATTAGTATTTTGTTTCTATATGGCAACTTCTACTACTATATCAAATCAAATACTGGTAATTTTGATCTTTATTTGCACAGTTACTGAGACATCATCCAATACACTGACTCACAAACTTCCAACTTCCAAAACTGTTGCTTTGTGTACATAAAATGTCTGAGAAATATGTGAAGCATAATAATCAAAAGTGTGTGAACTGGCCAGACTTCAAACCTCCTACAGACACTGATACAGCATCTAAACAAGCAAAAGAAAGAATCCATTTCCTGTGTTTATGTCTGTGAGTTTTCATCTTTAAAAACCGATTTCCCTCTGGATTATACAAACTATTTAGATTTCCTGCTGCCCACGCAAAGAAGAGCACAGAAGCAGGAAATTGTTTTGTCAATTGTCTTAGATGCTGTTTGACTGATGGATCTGAGCCAATAAGATGCTTGACAGACCGTTAGTGCAGGCAGAATTTGGTTCCAGTAGAGGCTGATGGATAATAACTAAGAAAATAAAAGCTTAACAAAGAAAAATCACCTAGTTTTTAATGGTTTTTCAGATCGGCAGCAAAGGAGAGCGCTGATAAATACAAGTTATGCTGACATATTTCAGCAGATTGGTTCATAAAAAAAAGAAAGGAAAGGCTCCAGAGCTCACTCTACCTGTAAAAAACTAAATATGAAACTCTCCAAGACACAAATTTTCACTTATTTACTACAGTGATAAAGCTTTAAGTAAATTTCACTAAGCATATTGATATAAAGAATCAAAATGTCACCTTTCCCCATTTGTGACCTAATGTTGGAAAATATAAGAACAGCAGTTGAACAGGAGAATTTTTTGATCCTGTTTTAATTGTACAACTATTTTCACATATGATGTTAATAACTTAATTTTACAAGTCAAGAAAATTGTGACAAAAGATAATAAACATGGTTCTGTGTTAAACAGCTCAATGGACTGCATCCCTCATCACTGTCTTGGTATATTTGACCTTAATCTACAAGAACAAGGTGAAAAAGTATTAAGAGGTGAAAATCACCACAGTCTGGTTATATTAAAGCTGCACCCATTTTCAGCAACTCTGAACAGATCTTCGACAGAGACGGTTGGTGTGTAGTCTTCATATTTGTATATTTCACAGTATGATAGTTCAACACATTTACAACAACTAAATATGCACTTTTTTTTCCCGAAATAAGGTCCCATGGAGCAAAAGCAGATGGGACAGGACTTGAACTGTCTATAATGGTTTTATATTCATTAATGTCATAGAAAATGTGTTTCCTCTTCTGGTTCCATCAGTAAAAATCCCAGTGAAACACGTGTTGGTATATGTTCACGTCACATAACTTACAACACTAATTGAACATGACTGAAACCAACCATCTGTTCATGCCATCATGCCGAGATCTTTGACCTCTTCTTCACTGGCTCTAGTCTGACCCTGGTGACTTCCAGGTTATACTGGTGTCACAGATTTGGGTATCGAGAGTCTGCAGATAAACAGCTGTTCGTGGACTCTCACTTCATTACATCCTGTTTTATCTTCAGATATAGTTTCCTCACTGGATGGATAGGTATACAGACTTTGCCTGGTCAGCCATCCATCTTTCTCAATGAGAAATCCATCTGGAATTGAGGGGCTTGAATCCAAATACGAAGGCGGGACTAACAGGCACCGAGTAAACCAATCACAGATAAGACGGACATGACACTTTTGTCAGAGAAACGGTGTAATCTGTAATTCAATTCATATTTTTGAATCAAGTAAACAACCGACACAGTTGTAAAGAGATTTGCGGACTGCAACAGATTTTGACTCGTGACAAAAAGAAGCATTGTGGGGCATTCCGAAACACCCGCCCCCCAAACTTGTAATTGGTTCGGTATAGAATGATCGTGCATATTTCACAGTGACTGGCCCAATTCCAGACAGTTTTCTCAGTACTGAATACACTGAGAAAACCGGACAGATGGCCAGGCTAGTAAAGACTGTTGAGCGTCTGTATTTGAAACGCATGTGTTCATCATCTAATGTCCACGTAAAGGGTCACTTTCTTCTATCCTACATGACACTGAGTCTGTTTAAATGACCGTAAAAGTCAGATAACTGGGAGCAATCAGATAATTGTAATAAACAGATCTAATGCATTTACACGCACTTAAAAAATGTGACAAACCGAAAAACCCTGGTTTAGATGCTCCAGTCCATTATCGGGTTTCTCTTGGAGTAGGTACGTATGTAGTGATGGCAGACTTAAACTTCCTGTTATTGTCTTCCACTCACATTTGACTACGTAACTTCCGTTCTCTATAATTTTAACTGTGCTTACACATGCGCAGACGTAAAAGAACAAAATAAATCACATGAACCTGTGTACATGTAAGAAGACATCGGAGAATTGGGGAGAAATCCAGGTGTGTTAATCTGATTTTTCAGAATCAGAAGCCACTATTATCTGATAAAGCATATCAGATTATCCTGTTTACATGGTCACTTTAATAATTAGACAACTCATAGCATCGGTGTGCATGTTAACAGGCTCATTGACAGTGACCACAGAGCATTTTGATATAGTTGTGGCCTTTGAAATTGCAGGTAAATAACCAACAGGTCTCTTTGGGTGATTGTTTTTTGGTATTACTGAGCAAATATTCCACAGCTACCTTTCAGTATATTATCGTTTAAGTGGTCTGAGAGGAAATGTTGCTCACTGCTACCAAGCTGTAAGAAAAAAATCTACTCTGTGATAAAGATTTATGCTGATCCCGGGTGTTTTCAGAGAGAACAGAAGGGAGCTAAATATGAGATTGAGAGCCGTACAATGAGCTTCAACATGTGCATCCTTCTGTCGAGCCTCATTACGAGAAATCCAAAGCCCCTTAATGTGACTTTAAGCATTTTAAATGAGAGAGGGTCATTTCAATACGCTGAGTCATGTAAGAAGTCAAGGACAGGAAGACGAGCCAAATGAAAGTCCATATCTCAGGCCTTATTAAGCGCAGAGGAGCAGTTCTGTATCTAACCTCAGCTAAAAGTAAAAAGATGAAAGGAAAATGAACGTGGTGAATTTACTTGACCATAAACTTATTTTCAGACACAAACACAAAGTTTTCCACATCAGCACTTTCAATCCCAGGAATCTCATTCTTAATTTATAAAAGTCAACTCAGATAAAACACTGAACATCTTCTCATGGTTGCATCGTCTAGACAAAAACTAGAACTGTGTCTGTATGCCTCTGGACAGTCAACATGCAGTTTATGTGTTATTATGAAGTGGTTACACATTCTAAAATGCATTCAAGTCAACACACTGCACTCAGTTCAGTGATGAATGATCACAATCTGCCCTTGTGTTCCAGAGAAAGGACGCAGAGCATTATGATTTCACAGTCAAGTTGACCTTTGACCTTTAAGAAACATAATGTCACTTCATCGTTTTATCCTATTACACATCTTCCTGAATATTCCCATAAAGCATGACAGTATATCTGGAGGTAGGAGAGGTTCAAGTAGGGTGGATGGATGAGAACAAAGTATTCTTCAGTCTGATCCATGAAAAAACAAACAAAAAAAAAAAACCTTTCTAATTATTTTAGATTAAAAATACAACTACAGAATGTTTTCCTTCTACTCTGGTCATAAAAGTCAGACATATACTTATAAACTGTATATAAGATGTGGCAATTTGGGTCTTTGGAATCAGAATTAAAGTCGAGTAGAAACATGTATAACTGTAATATCCCCAAGGAGTAATTTGTCTGATAGAATGGAATAGAATAGAATAGAATAGAATAGAATAGAATAGAATAGAATAGAATAGAATACATCTTTATTGTCACTGTCATA
>JAPQRP010000028.1:7603739-7615883 GCA_037367295.1 Apogon hyalosoma
AAAATTAGTGCTGTCAAGCGATTAAAAGTTTTAATCAGATTAATCACGGGGTTACTGTGGATTCATTTCAATTAATCCATATTAATTATGTTTCATTTTGCATGAGCAAACAGACTCAAGAAAGAAGGGAATACATATACATATACAAATACATACACCTAACATGCTGGGCAATGCGTTAGCCGAAGTGCTAGTAGAATCTCCAACTAACATATGCTTCATGTTAATGTAGTATTTTAAGCTGGAAGTGCTTCAGTGAAAAGAAAACTCCCTCCTGCAGAGTGTGTAGAATACTTTGTCAGTTGACTATTCCGTCTTTGTTTTTTTGTCCTCATATTTCCATTCAGAGGGCCAACGCGCTGTTTAGCATCTTCCATCTTTATGGGTTGGTTCTGCTGCCTGTCACTACTGGATCAACTGCCCATTTGCGCATGCACGACGCTAACTCTACTTGAAAACTGCCCAAAATGCATTGCCAGAAACGTTCAGAGTCATTCTGTGCTGGAGATGGATTAATTGCATTAAAATTTTTAATCACATTAATCATGATTATGGATTAATCTGCATTAATGCATTAATTCTGACAGCCTTAATAAAAATGCAGAGGAGCTGAAAAACGGAACTAAAATTTATACTGTATTCATTCATTCATTTATTTTCTGAACTGCTTAGTCCTTGAGAGGGTTGTGGAGGTGATGGAGCCTATCCCAGCTACCAATGGGTAAAGGTGGGGTACACCCTGGATGTCTCACCAATTCTTCTTCGCAGGGCTGACATATACAGATAAACGGCCATTCACTCTAATTTGTACAGTACAGTTTAATGTAATTTTGCATAATGTAATTTTATTTTTGTTAAGCTGGAAAACCTGCAAAAAAGTCTTGTATAGAAACCAGTATCTAAGCCAAGGTATTAACTTCTATATTGATATTGCAAATTTCTGAAGAATACTAAGCCTTGGAATTGAGTATAAAAGTCCTATTTGTAATTAAAGTGGCTTTTAAGTGCATTGTTTTGTCTGCACAACAGAAAGTTGAGAAGGACAGCAAATCACTGAGCAGCTGAAACTCCCCCGTTAACAGCCTTGAAGCTTTATAAGTATTGTAAATTCATAACCAATGACCACAAGGACACAATACTTAAAATAATCCCTTAATTAACCTCATGTTTCAGCTACAAAGAGGTTACTTAAGTCTGGAAAGTCACCTTCTGAGGTAGCATTAGGCAGCTTCCTCTCCTCTGTCATGTCCCAGAGACGCTTATGACAGCAAAACCATATATTATGAAGCAAATACCGGGAAGGTGAAACTCTACAGGACATCTAACACCCCCTGACAGGTCGGCCCTCATATAAGTACAAGCACACAAGTATGTCAAACATTCCAGAACTTTATATTAGCGCAAATATTTTAGTGTTTACCTGCTTTAAGCTTGTTAGTAACAGCATCGACATGAGAAAAAACAGTAAACATTGCAAAGTTAAGACCAGGTCAGGCCGAAGGTGTAAAAAAATGATATGGGGAGGATCATTCAGAGCAGGACAAAGCAGATACCTGATAAACTGGCTGGTAATATTGTCTGAAAACTCTGATTTCCTTACAGTTGCATTAATCAAAAGAATACATGAATAAATCTGGGTGTGAGCATCAAACTTGCATTAAAAAAATCCAGATGATTACAGCTGCAATGTTTAATTATTGAAATATTTTCTGTCAAAGTCAGGAGTTCTAATGATAGCATGATATTAACCATTAACCATCAGAGTCGAGTGATTTATAAATTTTTAAGATGTCCTAAGAGCACAGATTAAACTGTCAAACTGATTAATCTGCCCATCTCCAGTCAAACATGAAGGTCAGCTTTAAAAAGGAATTAATGAAATGAATAAATCAAGCATGGAACTACAGTAAAATAACAACTAATGCCATAAACATTCATTCTAGTAAGAAAAGGAGAGAGCAGATTGTGACATTACCATCTTCTCCTGTTGCCATTCCCATTCATAACAGCTTGTGAAATAATCCAACAGGAGTGATGATCATCTACAGAGGGGCTGATCCTACACGGCGGCTGTCGGACCAAAACCATCCCCATTCTGCTCAGACGCTCATTCACAGTGGACTGAGTGAGGACAACCTTAAGCCGGCCGGATGAGCATTCGTCAAGTCCTCAGCTGAGCCTGGTGTAAGTCTGTGATTTCTCTTGTTTCCTCTCTCTCCGCCTGAGATTTACTGAGCTCCCTGTTCTCTCCTCGTCTCTCAGTGTGTTTGCTCCCCCTCTCGCTGCTCCTCGAGTGCCGGGCGCTATGTTTGTCTGACAGAGGCAGCGTGACCAAACATGAGGAGAGGTGAGAGAGGGAAGGAGGGAGGAGAAAGAAGCCTTTCCAAGTACATGCAAATGCAAACACTTTGTTTCTGTGTACTGTCTTCTAACACTATGCAAACACACATTATCCCCTCCTCTGTCTCACACACAGATAGGCTATTAAAAGTCCTGTCAATAACATAGTCATAATTAACTTACAAGGAATATGATCCTGCAGCGAAACCAAATGGCACAGGTGAGGTTCATGCACACTAGGACACAAGGCTGAACACAAAGTCACTTTCTTTTAGGGCTGGAAAATCTGATCTTTGCAAAGGAATATGAGAGTTAAGACTTAAGGCTAAGTTTGCAAAAGGAAAGGACACAAAGGACTCACTAAAGCACAACAATGACACACTATAAGAGAGAGTGCAGAGCTCTGCCTAGTCCCTTATCCTCCCCAATAACATCAACAAACCAAAAATGATGGCCTATGTTTCCCTCCTTTTGTCCGGTGGTGCCACTGGTTAGCTTAACTGACTTTTATAAAGGTGAAAACAGTAAAAAGAACTGAAAACCACGTGATGAATTTGATTATCTGCCATTCTAAATTGTAATTTACGCTAATTTCACACTAACAAGTTTCTGTTTTAAAATACATTGACTTTCTCTACATTCCACCCTACCGTCCACCCTGCTTCCAGTGCATTACCTTTCCTGTAACAGTGACTTATGGAGATGCTACTCAACAGAAACTTCTGGAAACAATTATGCAACTTCTGCATTCACAGTATCTACAGTCATGGAAAAAAAATTATTAGACCGCCCTTGTTTTCTTTAATTTCTTGTTAATTTTAATACCTAATACAAATAAAGATACATTAATTAGGATAAATATAATGACAACAACAAAAATAGTTCATAGTATCTTAATTTCAGAGCTGATATCTATCCATTTTCCATGTTTTCTTGATAATAACCAAAATCACTTCAGTTCTTACTTCAATATCTATGGCATTGTACTGACAAAAACAGTGCTTTTAGGCATTCCATGTTTTCTTTTCTGTCTGTTTCAGTCACACAATACACACAGGAGATAGTACTTGATTTCATAACCATTGTTTATGATGACTTTTGATGGTCTAATAATTTTTTCTGCGACTGTATGTGCCTCTCCTTGATTCCCCAAACCCTTGCAGGACACCATCCCTGCCCACCTGTCTGTAATTCAACATAAATTCTGTAAAAATGTTTAAAAAATTCTGCTTTTAAGCCAGATACTATATTTTTATAGAACTGTTCTCACCATGCCTCCAAGTTTCCCCGCAGTTAAAGTTGTGAATGCTAGGTTAATTCGCCTAGTTTAGATCTCAAGTTGGTATCTGGGCTCTTTCAGTGGCAGCTCACTGTTCATTGTAAGCACTAGGACGTGGACTTAACATAGCATTCATAGCAAGCAAGCTGTTATTTCAGCAATTTGCAGCAATTCCCTTGTTGAGCAACATTATCAGCTCTCCCTGTCAGGTGACATAAGTTTCTGGTGTGTTAAAATGTCTGAAACTTTTCCAAAAGGCTGGTGGGAACAGAGATCATTTTCATCACTGTAGTATGAATGCGACCTTAGTCTGGGTCTTCCCACTGATAAAAATCTTGACAATGCAACAAATTTATGGTATTCGTCTTTGGCCCATGCCCTACCATGCCACAAAGTTTCATTAAAATCAGTGCAGACAGAAAAATCAGAACGATCCTGTTTAAGTTTCTGGATCTGCAACATTTAATTCATCAACTGAAAAAACAAATCAGCCACTATTGTGATAAATGGCTAAAGAAGCATTTTACAGACTAAAATGAAGGATGAATGAATAATAATAAGGATAAATCATGTCCAATCAAAAATTTTGTTTTCCCTTTTATTAAATAGATTTACTCCAAAATGTAATGAGTTGGTCCTTGGGCCATGTCCCTAAAAAAGTTCTAAAAAAATTGTGATTCTAGTTTTTATGTAATCCTGCTGTTAGAGACAAATGTGAGTATTCCTATAACCCTGATCCTATATGGTTGATATAACAATAATGATGATAACGTCTCGCTGTTAGACGCTAATAGTTTGTCTTTGTTTATTCTTTCTGGAAAATACAAGCGAGGCATACATTATTACAAAGTGTCACAAACACGTACATCTCCACTACTATAAAATTATTCTTGTACTATCAATAAAGAAGCACATACTAAAGATTCAGTAAACTCAGCTTCACATGATATCTTATTATGCAAATGTACAAGCAGTTCAATTAAAAAGAAAACAGTCCAACAAGAAGGAGTCTGTCCTTTGGGAAATCATAAAATTTAACAGATATAATTTTGCTGGCTGGACATAAAATAGACCAGTATGAATACATATACCGGCAGCATGGCTTCCAAAGACCCAAGCTCTGAATGTATTTGCATTTCTAATTTCTACACTGCACCTACGACATAAGACCGGTTTTGTCTCCTCAATATGACTTTTACTCATTCGCAGTGTTTTGAGTCGCAACAATTACTTCCTAATGTGTTGAAAAGTGTTTTGGTTTTTCAGATTTCTTAGTTATTTCTTAGTATATAATGTCTTTGACGAAAGTAGAAGGCATAAAAAGTGTCAAGTAATGAGGACAAAATGTTTAAGAATGAACTGGTACAGCAAGCCCAAAATGTAACGTCCTCTTATGGAGATGCAGGGTCACAGGAGGTTAAAGATCCAAATAAAATAGTTCAGTTGGTTCAGCCTCCCTAAATCAGGAGGGAATCAGTCTACATGACCCCCCACCCACCCCCCTTCAGGGCAGATACTATCAAAGCTACAATATCACCCAAAGTTCTAAATGTTTCGACTCAGTGTTGTCAACGAGGCAGCAGAACAACCATCCACCACAGCAGCACTCACAAGACCCATCTACAAATAACCTGGAGAGGATAATCTAGTCTTAGAAATTATAAAATGACAAAATAAATATCAGAATTTTAGTCTAGTTCTACAAGAACGCCAAAGTTTAAATCCTGCCTTTAAAATGTGTCATCAGTAACATGTACCGGCATCAAGTATTATTGTGATATTTAATTTTTTTATTGAATTATTCATTATTTTAGTCACTCACTCCAGGGCAACTGAAAAAGAAACTAATGCAGTCAAGTAGAAAGTACAGTATTTGCCTCTGGAATGTAGTGAAGTGACCATTTGCACCAGTTCCAAGACAGAAAAAAATAACATTTTACACATCCAGGATAAAGTAAAGTCGTGTGATATTATGGGAAAGTACTGACTAAAAGGTTCAGAGGAAGAGAAGTCAATATGTGAGACTGGAAAGAAAAAGTGTAGAACAGACGAGGGGATGCCTCCGGCTGAAACATCATCCTGACAGCAGCTGTTGTGAAACAGTAGCAAGAATATCTCGTCTCTGTATGTTTGACCTGGTCATGTCAGAAGGAGACAAAGTGACAGAGCCGTCCTCTCTCTCTCAGCACATTCCTCTGAGGCTTTATCAACACCCGGGTCAGCTCATCAAAAGGCCACAACATGTACATGTATGTAATGCTTGCATTGGCCGTATGTGTGAACGCATGTTTACAAGTGTGACCTCCATACATTTCACACAGCAACACAAGTATTTCCATTCTTGTAAGTAGACTAATGGAAAACATCACGTCCCCAAGGTCTGTATTAAATTCTTAGTCACATCTTTTTGTACAGAAAACAGTTTTAACAGAGACAAAACCTTGCAGAATGTTGATTTAGGCATAAAAATACTCCTAATTAACCCATGAGGACCCAATGTTACTTTTCTGACAGTTCCCACAATGAAATTTTCTCTGTATTGAACCTTCCTTAAGGGATTTATCACCATTAATTCCAATATTATCTTCTGTATTTTGTTTTTTCAGTGCAAATTAGGTGTTTTTCTATATTTAATTGACTGATCATGTAGATGTTCAGTAAAGCTCAGAGTAAAGTTGAGGGTTATTAAATAGGAAACAGAGAAAACTGAAGGAAAAGGGACTTTTTCAGCACATCCATCATTAACTGAACAAAAACCAAGTGTCTCCATCCACATTTACTGGTGAATCCGTGTTGTAGAAGATGACAGTGTTTCCATGTTCACTACGGAGCCTCTGAACGTCCAAATGAGTCATATCTGATGTCCATGAAAACATGACAAACTGCATTTTACACCAATTATTTACATGTATTAACAGGATCAATGGGGATTAAATGGTTTACATCAGTAAATGGTTTTGGTCGACTGTGGATGTTTGGGTCTTTGTGGGTTAATGAATTTTTACAGACAGTTTTTCCTACAACCAATGAACAGAACTGACAAAAAAAGGCCCCGCCCAGTTTTAAATAAGCAAATAGTTCAGATCCTTCCATTGAATATTTACAGCAGTGGTTAATATGTTTCTGTTATTATTTATCACTAGCTGATGCAGTGAGTAGCTTCTCATTTCTGAAAAAAAAACAAAAACAAAACATCAGTTTGATAGAGAGCATAAAGATTGGACTGTGTTTCAGTGGAAAAAGGCCATGTGGTCTGATGAATCCAGTTTGACCCTGGTTCAGAGAGGGGATTACCCATCATGCCCAGTGTCATTTTAACACGTGGATTGGCCAAAACAGGGTCCAGACCTGAACTCCATTGAGAATCTGTGGGATGTGATGGAGAAGACTTCACACAGAGGCCCATCACAGTGAACTCATCACATAATCAATGAAATATCTTCTTTTTTTTTTTTTTTGATTGGCAGAGTATTGTTAGATGTGTCTATGGTGCATTTGATTAGTCTACATTATGTAACATTCATTTAAAAACAAGGATGAACTGAAGTGGTTATGGTGGCAAAGGTCACATATGTCCATTTGTATGAACATAGCAGCTTAGAAATGCCTTTAGGGACTTTTCCTGATTTACCTGGACTGAATTGACTCGATTTTTGTAATGATAGGTCAACGTCATTGTGTCCTCACATACACTGTTTTGTTCATATTTTAGTAAATACAAGAACTGCATGCACCAGAGGGCAGCTCCTCTTTTCCACTGCACATCACTTTATGGATGAATACTTTCCATTTCCATCTGACCAAGCACTATGAGTTTATAGCCCTGAACTGGGCAGTGTTAAGATGGCTATTTTCTTAAACTATTTTAAAGATTCAGTATGCAACATTTAGTGACAGCTACTGGTAAAGTTGCACATTGCAACAACTGAATGCTAATTGCTTCATCCTATGGTGGCTGCCAGTACATTGGCCCACACTCACATATGGAGGATATAAATGACTCACTCTAATGCAATGAATAATAATAATAATAATAATAATAATAATAATAATAATAATAATAATAATGATAAAAAAAAGTCTGATTTTCCAATGATCTTACACTTTGTAAACACAATTATGGGTAATCACCTGAATCTAACACACCCGTTACACATCTCTCCTATCTCAACACCGATTACTGCAAACCTTCAAATAAAACTTCTTGAAAATACCTTGAAATGAGATTGTAATGTTTTAATTCTAAAGGATAAGTCCCTAGATACATAACATACTCTGACTGCAGTTAAAACTATAACTCAAGAAGAATCTGAGCTCAGATACAGATCTAAAATGAAGAGAAACCAAATATTTTATTATATATAAAATACATTGTATTTATATATTTAGAAATATTATTTTATCTGCTTTTATTTGTACTTTTATATGATGCACAGATTGGATGGGACTTTTAATTTCGATGTACTTGTTACAATGACAAAGATATTCTATTCTAAAATGAAGAACGAAGAAAAACGTTTACAGAGCTTCTACAATGTTGTTTTTAAAGTGAATGTATCTATGGATTGACATGTTACTAAGGATGCAATATTCACCAAACATCCACATCTCAGTAACAACTAGTGAACTCAGTTTAATCTGAGAAATTTTGTATGATATGATTAAAAGCTCTGAATAAAGAAACAAGTCATTTTTACATTTCTGAGCTATATTTTCCGCTACTAAATATATACACCATTAAGAGTCCAAAAACAAGAAAACTCTGAAAAAAAAAATTTAAATCCTCATATGAGTGACTTTTTAATCACCAGCTAATCACTGCAGTGCATACAAATACAGGTTCAATATTGGTACTAATACTAAAAAAATGAAAACAGCATCCCTCCTCTATGTGTCCATGTGTTGTATGAACTGCAGAGTTTAATCAGATGCACTAAAAGCAAAATGAAACATCAGCTGATTCTTACCCGGCAACAGAACAACTTATTCATCGTAACGTATGTGAGAGTAGCGTGCCCTCTGCTTTGACTTCTGCAGCTGAGAACAAGCCCGCGGACAAACATGTGTGTAGATGTTGTTGTTGTCATACACTGGAACTATCATTGTTGTCCTCATGTTCCTCCCCCCTTCTCTCCGGTCCTCCTCCAGGCTCTGCTAATGAACTGTCTCTACCGGGTGGTGAGGAAAACGTGCAAAAGTCACAAAGGGACAAGAACAGAGAGGCAGTGGGGAAACTGGAGGAAAAAGCAGCAGGGATAGAGGGACATGTGTGTGTTTATATGTGTGACAGCATGTCTGTGGCATTAGGCCTGAACAGAGTGAACGTGTCCTCCCCAGAGGAGAGAAGCTGTTGATTTAACTGGTCCAAGCGAAGCCCTGTCGCCCTTGTCCTCGTCTCTCTCCTGCTCTAAAATCCCTTCCTTAGTCACTCTCTGTATCTCTCTCTCCATTTCACTCATGCATTTTATAAACAGAACATTTGATTTAATCCCCAATCTGTATCCCTCCTGCTTTGTGTCTTTGTCAGATCGTCACTGTAAATTACAATCTGCACAGGAGCAGCTTGGCTGGTTAAAATAAATCCATAAAAATAAGATTAAAAATGCACAGAATACATGTATAAAATAGACACATTTCATATATTAAGACTAAAGAATAACATTGGACATCATAGCTTTTTTGTAATGCAGTACAGAAGTCTTTGGTTCGGTCATATTATTGACCTTTGGAAGTTTTATTAAAGCTACGGCAGACACAAATCTAAACAAATGCCAAACTGATAAATAGTGTTTTTCCTGGGTTTATGGACAAGTTAAGATGAATCCTTATATCATACGCATGTTTCTTTTTAACAAAAAACATATAATTTCCTAGTATTTTGGGGGATTATTATTGTCATATACTGTGTGATTTTGGAAAAGCTAGAGCAAATGTTGCATAAAAACATGCAAAAAGAATGAGTTGTAGCTTAACCCCTGTTAAGTGCTCCTTAAAACAAAAACACATTTTAATCCTGTGCATCACTTTAAAATGTGTTTTTGTTATATGGAGCACTTAACAGGGGTTAAGCTACACCTGGTTCTTTTTACATGTTTTTTTTTTAAGCAACATTTGCTCTAGCCTTTCCAAAATCACATAATATATGACAATAATAATCCCCCAAAATACTAGGAAATTATATATTATATTCAAATTATATTTATTCACTTTAAAACAAGTTCAGCAGGGACAAACTGCAATTATTAGATCTTTTTAGTTACTTTTGATGCTCCACACCTTGATTTACATGCATTTGACTTATATGCACAAAATGGTTTGGGTGATGCATTCATTCATTTCTGAACTGTTTAATCCCATCTATCCCAGCTACCAAAGGGTGAAAGAACTGTCGGCAGCACATGGCAGGGTTTTGGATGCTGCATCTCAGCCTTATCTTATACAGTCCCATCCTGCAGCTCTCTTCTCTCTGTCATAAACATTGACTGAATATGAAGCATTAAATATGACCATGAGGAGAACTGTCATGTTGCTCCTGTGATGAGCCTAGGAGTCTTATCTCTGATTGGTCATTACAGCTGTCAATCACCTGTTTGAAAAGATCTGTAATTGGCTACAACCATCTGTCATAAGTCAATCCATGAATCATACTATTCTGAAAGTTTAGTGCATAACTGTCAATGTAACACGGTGTTTATACTGGATTTGTTTGACAGCTTTAGTTACCTTCCAGATTATACTTTTTCTTTCCTTTCCAGTCTGGTCCAAATCATCCATATTGAGATGATTCAACTGCATTATTTGACTTTCCATGAAGAGGTATCCTCATTGTTATTCACCCTCTTGGATTTTCTATAAAATGCATCATCACTAAGCTGAAAAGAGGCCTATTTTTAAAAGCTTCTGAAGGTGACATTAAGAGACATGTGGTTCTCACAGGACACTGACACTACAGACAAGTAAATATATGATGCATTTCTGCAGATTAAACTCAACAGTATAGAAAATAGCTCAGATAAACCAAGCCTTAGACTTACACGCCAGTAAAGTACAATATATGCATTAACGTAACAGTAAAATGAAGCAAAAAACACCGTATATGACAGCAAAACACAGATACAAACCATTTTACAGCACACAGAGGACTTCTACTTTTCATATTACATTCATTTACTTATTCCTCAGAAGTATGTTTTGTTCATAACGCTAAAGGTTTCAATGCTAAATGTCTACTTGCAGTACAATATTTTTACATTGTGGTTTTAGTATTTATAAGTAATACTTCATCAAATGCCCTTCATATTAGATTTGTCCTGTGGGATTAAATCTATTTTGGTTTTGTCTTGTCTGTGAAGAATTAAAGGAGTTTGTTTTCTTACATTTGCCACGTCCTGTTACCTTTTACACTGACGCACTAATAAACATCACCAAAATTGTACCATCTAAGCTTTAGGTAAGATTGTAGACTTGCATCTCTGGCCTTTCCCATCATCTTTATCCGTAGTGTGAAAGGCTGTGCAACATTAACAGGTCTAGACATATAAAAACAGCCTATAAAACCTGCCTGCTGTTCCGAATGTGACACCGACATGACTGTATTTGGAAACAGCGGTGTCAATGTTCGTCTATGTCAGGGAGGATTTAAAAAGGTGAGTGTGTGTTCATGAGTCTGTGTACTTTGTTACAATGGCCTTAATGGAACAGAGTGTTTAGAAGCTGCTAATCCTGGCGGGCGATGGAAACAAACGCACCTCGAGCCTTGGCCTTCTATTTTTGCCTCCATCATCCTCAGCACTTGGAGCACACATCGTACTGAGCTCTGACTGTGGCAGCTAGCACCTCATTACCATTCTGTAAAGCAGTTAACATAGCTGGAGATGTATTTCCTCCACTATGCAACAGGGGGTCAGAGCTGGGCTGCAAGGCAAGTTCAGGAGGTTTATGGGCAATTTAGTGCTCATTGGTTTTATGGAGTCCTTGGGACGGAGGTATCTTTTTTGTACACAATAGGCATTCAAGAGCATCAACTCTTGCCAACAAATGTGTTACTGTAAAACAAAAGGAATTAATATGTCTGTTGATTATATATATGATAAAAACAAATGTATTTCCTCTAAATGAAACTTGCTAGAATAGGTTTAGGACCAATAAAATATACAAAAAAAAAAAGAAAATATAAATCAAGTCAATATATGCATTTTTAATAACATAAATCTGATGTATTGACAAACTACACAATGCAAAATTACTAAAAAAAGAAAAGCAATTATGCAAACTAACTACCACTCTTATTGCATTTTCTAATTTGTGGCATTTTTATTTAGTAACACAAGAGACTTTCAGCTCCAAGTGATGCTTTACAGTCTGAAACAAAAGCTTTTGAGACTATTTTGACCTTTCACTGTTGGAAAGGATTATTAGATGCAGGATTATTAGGTATCTGGTCATAGTTCATCGGTAAAGCTGAGAGCTTATATCATTTGACCTGGGAACCATCTGGAGTGGACGAAAGAAAAGAAAAGAAAAGA